>CM056507.1:2897182-3421698 GCA_029783415.1 Anisodus acutangulus | reverse complement strand
CACAAATCTCACTGCACTGACCATAGTAAACTCCTTCTCGTTGTACGAGCCTTATACTTTTGTCTAGCAATAGTACGAGTCATCTAGGATTTTGGAAGTAATATATATTGTAATGTTTCCGCATTCCGCTGTTTTTTATGAATTAAAATATACCCTAGCCATATTTATCTTAATATTAGCTTTCTTCATTTCTCTGTTTTTGAGTTACTGTTTATTCATGCTTCAATATTTGGTATCAGAGCATTTTTGTTGAGCTCTGTAGGTGATAAAAATGGCTATTGATTTGAATGAGCTTAAATCCATGTTCGAGGGGATGACAGTGAAGATAGCTAACTTCACTGTTAGGCAAGCTCAGTTGAAAAATCAACATGAAAAGTCTTTTGTAAAATTAAAAGAATCCATTGATGAGGTTAGAAGATATGATAAAGAAAAAAGTGTTGAAGCTCATGATGGGGGAGGTGAGATTTACACCCCTTCTGACAATCCAATGGCTTGGGCTTAAAATGTTTCAGGAGGCCTGCCTCAGTTCTCACCAGCTATTATGCTATGGGCCTTTGGTGCAAATCCACCCTTTCTATTTCAAGGAGATAGCCAACACAACAACATTCCAGTTACAAATGTGACCCAAGCTGGCCTAACATCAGTAGGAGCACATGGAGGAGGTAACACTACTGGGATTCAACAACCAATAGCAACTCAAATCTACCAGTACAATTCATGGAGGTTCAACCATGTCTAGGATGACCAAGATGGAATTTCCCAGGTTCAAAGGCACTAACTTGAGGGCTTGGCTATGAAAGGTAGAACAATTCTTTTCTTTGGATGAAGTAGCTTATAGCCAAAGGGTAAAAGTAGCTTCCATACACTTTGATAATATAACTATTGAGTCGCATTCAACCTATATAAGGAGTAGATCACATTTACCTTATCCATCTTAGGAGGAATATGTGTATGCTCTTATGGATAGGTGTTTGGATCTGAATATTCAGATCCGATGGCTGAGCTTAAATTGGTAAAACAAACTGGACAAGTGAGGATTATCAGAAGGAATTTGATAGGATAATGACTAGGCTGGTTCTTCTTCCTGAGTATGATATTAGTGCCTTTATCACTGAATTAAAACCAGAGATAGGGTTCACAGTTAAAAACCACATACCTTACTCCGTGCCTCAAGCTTATCAATTAGCAAGAAACACTTAATCTCAGGTCAATGCCCAGTTTAGAATGACTAAGACATCCCTGTATAGTGGTGGTCAAGCTCAAACCAAATGAGGGTCTTATGGAGGAAGTTCAAGGGGATCATTTAGCAGAAAAGAGTAATCCACCAAGGGGAGACCACTCTATCAATCTAAACAGAAGTAACACCAAAAGGCTTACTCTAGCAAAAATGAGTGAGAAGAGGCTTAAGGGACTCTATTTCCTTTGTGATGAGAAATTTGTTCCAGGTCAGAAGTGTCAAACTACTAAACAGTTGTATTAGTTAGAAGTTTGTGAGGTGGAAGAACCTGTAGTGAATGATAATCTAGAAGGATAGGAAGTGATGGTAGTAGAAGAGGAAGTTCAAGGAAAAAAGTGTGAGATTTCTATTCATGCTTTAAATGGTGTTCCTAGCTTTCACACATTGAAGGTGGTTGGGTATAGTGAGCACAGACCCCTTGAACATATTGATAGATCCTGAAAGCACTCTCAATTTCATAGATGAACAGTTAGCTAAGCAGCTTGGCTTGGATATTCAATCAGTAAAGTCTCAATCCATTAATGTAGCAGAAGGGGTAACAAGCAAACTGCTGAAGTATGTAAGGATCTTACTCGGATGATGCAAGGGGTCACTTTTGTGGATAATTTCTTGCTATTACCACTAAGATCATGTGAGGTGATTCTAGAGGTGCAATGGTTACTACCCTTAGGTGACATTCAGATGAATTTTCAAAAGCTGACTATGGGATTCATGTGCAAAGGTCAAAGGTGGATCTTAAGGGTATCAAGGAGGAGACAAGATTGGTGAGTGCTAAACGTTTGGGAAAGATGGCACAGAATGGTGGACAACTGTTTATGATCGGGTACTATCACCTGATGAACTTCCTAGTGATGAAATGGAAGTAGTTCATCCACAAATACAGTCTCTTACTGATGAATTCCCACTGTTCTTTAGGGATCCAAAGCAATTACCACCCTCTAGAGCTACATTTGATCATAGAATTCCTTTGCAGCAAGATTGTAATCCAGCAAGTGCAAGACCCTATAGATATTCTTCTAGACAAAAGGATATTATTGAACAGTTGGTACAAGAGATGCTTGACCAAGGAATCATTCAGCCTAGTTGCAGCCCTTACGCATCATTAGTGGTACTAGTAGGAAAGAAAGATGAATTTTGGAGATTATGTGTTGATTATAGGGCTCTCAACAAGTTGACAATTAAAGACAAATTTTCAATTCCAATCATTGAGGAGTTGCTGGATGAACTTGGAGGCTCACAAATCTTTACTAAATTGGATTTGAGGTCAGGATATCATCAAATTAGGATGACCAGGGATGACATCCAGAAGACAGCTTTTAAAACTCACTCAGGCCACTATGAGTATTTGGTGATGTCATTTGACCTCACTAATGCACCATCCAGCTTTCAAGGCCTCATGAACCATGTGTTCAAAAATCACCTTAGGAAATTTATCATGGTGTTCTTTGATGACATATTGGTATACAACAAGAGCTTGGAAGAGCATTTGCAACATCGGAGAATTACCTTTAACTTGTTGATTCAACACAAGCTGTTGGTGAGAAAGGCAAAATGCTCTTTTGGTTCTATAAATATGGAATACTTGGGCCATATTATATCTGCAAAAGGTGTGGCAACTGATCCAAAGAAGATTATGGTTGTACAAGATTGGCCAATTCTACTTCTGTGAAGGAATTAAGGAGGTTCTTGGGATTAGCAGGTTATTACAAAAGGTTTATGAGAGGATATGGTATGATTAGTAAGACTCTAACTAACCTATTGAAGAAGGAGGGGTTCATACGGTGTGAGAAGGCAACTACAACCTTCAATAAACTGAAAAATGCTTTGATCAGTGCACCAGTTTTGAGCTTACCAAATAACTCTCAACAGTTTGTAGTTGAAACTGATTTGTGATCTGGGAGTTAGAGTTGTGCTGATGCAGGGGGGCATCCTTTAGCTTATCTTAGGAAGGGGTTATCACCAAAGCACCAAGGTTTATCAGTTTATGACAAAGAACTGCTAGCATTAGTACTAGCAGTTACCAAGTGGGCGCGGTATTTGCTAGGCAGAAGTTTTGCGGTGAGGACAGATCAGAAGGCCCTTAAGTTCTTGTTGGATCAAAAGTTGCATACATGAGCACAGATGAAATAGATAGCCAAGTCGATGCAGTTTGATTTTGTGATAGAATCATAGAATACAAGAAGGGAAAAGAAAACAAGGCAACTGACTCATTATCATGGCTACCTGATGCTAGTTTATTCTTAATCTCTGTTATTCCTGCAGGTACTGCATTATTTCAGAGGATTCAATCAAGCTAGAGCATTGATCCTGATCTAGTAGATCTCATTACCAAGATTCAGGATCTGGAAGAGAACTTGAAAGGGTTCACTTACATTAATGACCAATTGATGAGATATGGAAGGTTGGTGGTAGTTAATGATAATCAACTCAAATAAGATATACTGCAACTATGGCATAACAATCTTAATGGAGGTCATTCCGGTGTAGAGAACACTTACAGGAGGGTGTCAGCTTTATTCTACTGGAAAAAATTGAGAGAAGATATCAATAGTTACATTAGAAGCCGCTCAATATGTCAGAGGAGCAAATATGATGCATCTGCTTCACTAGGATTTCTTCAACCATTTGCAATTCCTGATACCATTTGGTCCAGTATCAGCATGAATTTTATTGATGGCCTACCTAAGTCAAAGGGAAAAACTACTATTCTGGTAGTTGTGGACAGATTGACTAAGAATGGGCATTTTATGGCTCTTAGTCATCCATATACTGCTGCATCAATGGCTCAGGGTTTCTTGGATCATGTGTATAAATTTCATGGAATGCCTGAGAATATTGTGAGTGACAGGGACCCTATTTTCATAAGTAAGTTTTGGCAAGAGCTTTTCTCAGCACGTGGGGTCACACATAGTACTTCTACAACCTATCACCCTCAATCGGATGAGCAAACTGAAGTGTTGAATAGGACCTTGGAGACTTATCTCACGTGTTATTGGTCAGACAGTCAACAGATTGGTCTTTGTATTTGCCCTTAGCAGAATGGTGGTATAATACCACTTTCCATTCTTCCATTCAGACTACCCCATATGAGGCTTTGTATGGCCAACCACCTCCAATTCACCTTCCTTATATGACTGGAGATGCAGCAGATGAAGAGTATATAGAAGTTTGGTGGCAAGGGAGTTCATGTCTCAATTGCTTAAGTTCCATCTACAAAGGGCACAATAAAAGATGCAATCTTTGGCTAACAAAGACAAAAGTGGCAGACAACTTCAGGTAGGATATTGGACTTATCTCAAAATTCAGCCTTATAGACAGCTCACTTTCTCTAGTCAGGCCTTTAACAAGCTGTTAGCTAAGTTTTATGAACCATATCAGACCATTCAAAAGGTAGGGCCAGTGGCATACAAGTTCCTTCTTCCTTCTCATGTTGCCATTCATCCCACATTCCATGTATCTCAGTTGAAATTGTGTCATGAAGTACCAGAAAACATCAGTCACCCTCCAGTAGTGCATTTAGTCTAGTTACTTACTCAGGTGTCCCCTTCTCGTCCTTGTCAGATTCTGTTAAGAATCAATACGAGCCTTATTCTTTTGTCTAGCAATAGTACGAGTCATTTAGAATTTTGGGAGTAATATATATTGTAATGTTCCAGCATTCAGCTGTTTTCTATGAATCAAAATATACCCTAACCGTATTTAGCTTAATATTAGCTATCTTCTTCATTTCTCTGTTTTTGAGTTACTGTTTATTCATTCTGCAACAGTGTTGTTACTTTCTGAATAATTGTAAGTTGTATTTTGCTAATTGTGTTATGTAGAAAATGTCACTTGTAACATCACCCAAAAGAATAAAAAAAATCTTAACATAAATTGACAAGCAAATTAAGGGCATTCTCCCCTTCCCTAGAAACCATGATCATAGAAAAAGAATGAGACACACTACTTGACAAATAGACAAATTTTAAAAGAAAAACAATACTAAAAATAAATGCTTTTCTCACTGATATAGCGATATTCAGTGAAAAATTTATGCTATAGAATATGATTTTTCCACTTCATTCCCACCGACCCAGCTCACTGAGAAAACAGGTTCCCACTAAGATGCTGAGAAACTTCTTAATTTTTTCGTGTGAAAACATTACTATTTAAGTTTTTTCCACCGACATTCAGTGAGAAATAGCCACTGAATATTTTTCAGTCAGAAATTCAGTGGAAAAATAGGATCTTTTAGTAGTGAAAATTGATAGCGACAAGAAAAAGAAAAAGGAAGAGGAAAAGAATTAAATTAGAAAATATTAACCCATAGACTTGGTTAAACTGACTAAAGCGGAAAATATTTAGGCATAGACTTGAAAATAACAAGTCCTTTTTGAACTGCTCAAGAAAAGTCAGTAACATTAATAACATACTCTTCGAATTATCGAACTTAATTAGTCTCTATTGCTAGGTAGATTTGATATTGTAGTACATTACTAATGTTATTTTAGTTATATGATATTTTTCACATAAGATCAGTAAAAGATAGTACATAAAATTTGTAGACAAAATACCGAAATATTTTGCATTATTTGTTCTATTCAAATTGTAAGTGGACATAGAAGATATAATATTGTTGGTTTCTAATTTCAACAGGAAATAGGAATACAAGATTAGAACTATATTTAATAAGTTTTATATAATTTAAACTACTATAAGTATGTTCGTTTATAAAAAAAAAGTGTTCTAGAAATTGAGTGAACAAGATAATTCTGTAGATTTTTTACGAATCCAGTTAATGACGAAATTTTCCTTATTTATTTATTTATTTATTTATTTATTCTTAACTCCTGAATAAGGGCGTGTCCTATATGCATTTTTTAAATTAAATTTAATAAGAGTATTTTTTTTCCACATTTATAATTCTAGTCTCAAGAAATTACTTAGAACATTCTTCCGGGAATTTACTTTACCTTCAATTGCCTGCCAAAAGTGCACTAATTTTCAACACTACAGGTGTTAGTCATAATTAAAGCTATGTATATATAAAATCATTGATACGTAATGAAAGAGGGTGTTGCATCTGAAGCTCTGAAGCAGCCGCCGGAGACCGCGATCCACAAACTGACGCATGGGACTCACCTTGAAGTTATATGAAATATATTTGAGTTTTCATAAATTTTTTTAAGTATTTCAACTTTTGTGTTGTTATTCTAGAAATTATTCTAAATCAAAGTCATCCCCAAAAAACTTGTACAAGTGAATCTATCCGAATACAAGTTTAGAAAACTAATACATCAAACTGTCTAGAATAAGGAAAAAGACATCAATTTCATGATAAAATATTGTTATAAAGGATGAGTCATGATTGTACGATGGTAATGGTCCACATCCACTTCGTTACAGCCATTTAAGTTTAATTTGAAATCCATTTTGAGTCCAATAATGGATAAGTTTTCCATATAGAGTTAGTATAGTGTCACGTGACATGCTCCAATTTAACATATTCCGTTATATCTTCTGTCGTAACTTGTAAATCTAAATTTTAGTGGGTTACAAATGGTCCACAATCTATAGAAATTACTATAACAAGCTGCTTTTTTTTCCTTTAAAAAAGTTGTCTAGTTAAAACTTCGGAAGAGACCATCATTGTTGATATCGATTATACTACTTTTAAATTATTAAATGACAATGATATTTTCCCTTATAAAAAAACCCATAGATTCATGCATATTGGGTTATATTTAAGCCCCTTACATTAAGAGGCTTACCTGAAAGCTTTATAGCAGCTTTGAGAGATGGCAGGAATCAGAACTGGAAAAAATCCTTTATAGGGACTGTTCAAACCAGTCTAGCATATGGTCCCTGTATATTTTAATGCATACCCTAACTTGCAGGTATCCTTGCAAGATGAGAATTCTCTAAACGCTTTAATATTAAGTGTGAAATTACATGGGTATGATTATATGTCTGGAACTGAGGTTATATGTATTTGTTATAGGAGTTATTTCAAACCTTTATATACTATGAATCCTATGTGTAAAATTATGAATTGTAAAAATGATACTATTTTAATAGAAACTAATTTTGGTAAATTCAATATTATAACCAGAAGACCTATCAAGTGGGATGAAATTGATTTTCCCAAAGAATGGGTCATAGAAGGAGTTGCTCTTCCTCAAAATGATTTTAATTAAGATATTACTGAAATTGAGCAGACCCCAGATAAGACTGTGAAGTTAAAATTTTCTGAACCAACATACTTGACAAATGATCTTAGATCCAGATCTATTATGTCTGATTTTTCAAATCTTTCTTATATATCGTCAGTCGATTATATTGTTATATCTCCATCACGAGCTTCTACTTCTCGTATCAGAGAAAGTGAGTATTTTATTTGTTAATGTTGGATTTGGTGTTGTGACATTTGACCCAACATATCTCCTCAAGTATTGATATGAATGTGTAAGTATGTTGGGACAAATGTTGCACAACATTCAGACCAACATTTTCTGAACAAATTTTGTTTTACTTCACGTGATGCAGTAATATTTGTGTAAAATATTACTATGAGGTAAAAATGACTTGGCAAGGTAAAAAGGAGTTGGTAAAAAATGAGTGAGGACTAAGTCAAAAGTTGTTGCTTATCGTGAGGATCAAGCCAAAACTGTTGAGATAATTACTCCATGATCTTCTCCAACCAATTCCACCTTTCCCTCAACCTCCACAACTGATCGATGAGCTTTTCAAGGAAGACTCTCTACTATAAATAGAGAGGCTACTACAGAGAATCAATATCCATAATTACAAAGTAAAAATACCAAGAGAGCTCTCGGAATTTCATCTCAGAAATTTGGATCACCAGTGTTGCATGCATGTGTTGACAACATTATGTCCAACATTACAATTGCTGTTTAGATTCTAGATTAGTTTTGTATAGAGAGATTGTAATGAGAAGTTGTCTATGTCTACTTAGTTAGATATTTCAAGCAGAAGTCATTTGCGACTTCAACTTTTAATTCCTTTCCGTTTTATCTTGTAAATCTGTAAAGAAAGGAATTTGGATATTTGTATATAATAGATATACAATACATTTGGTCATATACCATCATAAGGGGGCTATTTAAAACCTTTGTGTTCTTTAAATTTCCGTTGCATTTACTCTTCAACGTTTTCTGTTTTGCTAAAGTGTTGTTACTGGTGTCGGACGACATAATTGCTGACATCCGGAAACAGAATTGACATTCGAGTTTATTTCATTTTGTTTTTTTATTCCATAGTCCCCTTCATTATTAATTCTCGTATTAGAGAAATTGATGATAATAGAATTGATAAAATCATACTTGGTAGAGATAATATTGTCAATTGTGTCAAAGACGACCCAGAGATAACTGAGTCATATATGGATTTTCTTACTGTTTAATGGATCAAACTCCAAAAATTGATTTTAGTCGGGGATCACCAGCGAGAAAAATGATAAGTGACGAGTTATTTAAACTCAGATGGGAACCGTTTAAAAATGGTTTTTTTCAAGCTTTTGATAAGGAAGACAACATTCCTTCAAGAAGAGTTTTTCAAAGATCTTTGTGAAGCAAATATGATTATATCTTTTGTTCCTTGATTTATGACCAAAGATGTTGGAGATTATATATCTGTTTTAGAAAGGGAATATAAATTGACAAGTGGGGAAATTGTTAATATTGTTTTACCCCCACATAAACCTTTTCAAATCGAAAAGGATGATAAAGCACTTAATTTTGCAATTTTTTCAAAATTATTGGAAAATGAAACTACAAATTACTACTAAGCATATTAATATTATGCTAAACAGAATAATTATATAAACGTTTATATGAATATATTAGGGGAACAAATTGTTCTTTTACATTCAGAAATTAGAAAATTACATTCTCCTACTAGTTTTCATACAACTGTCGCCACTCCTAGTGTGCAGCCTCCCCCTGAAATCAAAGACTTCAAGTTAAAAGCGTATTCAGAACTTGAGCAATTACTTGAAGATAAATTTAAGGGATTAAAGATTAGTCCTTTAACGGGTGAAGGAGGGGATGATTATAATTTTGATCTTTCTGGAGATGATTATAGGCAGAAGGTATCAGATGAAATCAATAACCTAGAAAAGTATGCTAGGAAACCAGTCCAAAGGATGTACTACTATCCTAGACCTACTCCTCATGATATTTTATTACAGGAACAGGAGATTGTTGATAACAACAGTTATAATGGGAAAAAAATCTATGAATGGAACATAGACGGGTATACTAAAAGGCAGATTTATACAGTGGTTCATAGAATGCTTATGTACAATATGATCTGCAAAGTTAATAAAAATTCAGATAAGACTGTTTCAGAAATGATTATATCAGGGTTTACTGGCCAATTGAAAGGTTGGTAGGACAATTATTTAACCCAAAATCAACATAATAGTATTATTATTGCGGTTAAAGTTGATTCAGGAACAGAACCGCAAGAGAATGTTGTCTACGCATTAGGCATCAATATTATAGAACATTTCACTGAAAGATGGACAGATGACAGTGAAAATATTAGGACTGCTCCAAAAATGAAGATGCAAAACTCTTACCTCATTAGGTGGTACAAGGATGTATTCCTTAGTAGGGTTATGGAATTACCAGAGTGTATCCACTCTCATTGGAAATCCAAATTTATAGACGGATTACCCGGCCTTTTGCTGAAAGAGTGAGGAAAGCTCTAAGGCAGGGAGGAACCAATATTAATTATGATAATTATACCTATGGGAAGTTAATAGGGACATGTATCCAAGAAGGTTTAGCCTTATGTAATGAGATCAAGCTGAATCAGCATATCAAAAGACAAAGTCTTAATGAAAGACAACAATTGGGTATTGTGGACAATTTGGAATGGAGTTACCAAAGTCCAAAGATCCTCATAGGCGCAAAAATAAAAACGAAAAAAATTTCCAAGAATGGAAATCGAAACACTTGGAAAAAAAGGCAAGAAAAAGCGGGAATTCAAGACCCAAAAAAATTATGTAAAATCAAAAAATCCAAAAGCCTGCTGGAAATGTGGTAGGACATGTCATTATTATAAGGACTGCAAAGTTAATGAAAAGATCAAAACTCTTAATATTGATGAAGATCTGAAGGATACATTATCCAAACTATTATTGAATTCCGAGCCGAAAGATTCAAGTTCAGAATCAGATGCAGCAAAGAATTCATCCTTAGATGAGGAAATCAAAGTTCTTAATAATAAAAAATATATCTCTTCTGATACAGAGGAGGATTGCATGCCTTGTCAGTTAGGGCAACCTTGTTCTAGTAATACCAACAAGGAAGGCGATGAGTTTTATAATATTTTTCCTAATTTAAGGACATGAATGTTAATGTTCTGAATGGTAATAACCTTATGGAGTTATTAAAAATTATCATAGATCTAGTGATGAGATCTAAGATTATAGATCAGGTCCAGGACGTCCCGAAAACTTCACATGGAAGACAAATTATAGAAAAATCAAATGCATATACTATGTCTAAACTAAAGAGATAGATGAGACAAAAAGGTACAATAAGTACTCCTAGAGACTTAGAGAACGAGATTGATAATCTTAAGCAAGAAATCTCAGAGCTTAATTTGTCTTCCACCTCCACAATCTTAAGCTCTGAGAATGTAATTTTCTAATTTCTAGTAGGAGAATGTAATTTTCTAATTTCTGAAATTAATTTTTCTACTCTATCATGTAAAAGACCAATTTGTTCCCTAATATATTCATATAAACATTTGTATAATTATTTTGTTTAGCATAATATTAATATGCTTATAGTAATTTGTAAAGTCTCATTTTCCAATAGTTTTGAAAAAGCTGCAAAGTTAAGCACTTTATTATCCTTTTCGATTTGAAAATGTTGTTATGGGGGTAAAAGTATTAACAATTTTCCCACTTGTCAATTTATATTTCCTTTCTAAAACAGAGATATAATCTCCAACATATTTGACCATAAACCAAGGAACAAAAGATATAATCTAATTTGCTTTAGAAAAATCTATGCAAAACTGTTCTTGAAGGAATGTTCTGTCTTCCTTATCAAAAGCTTCGAAAACCCATTTTTTAAACGATTCCCATCTAGGTTTAAAGAACTCGTCACTTATCATTTTTCTCTCGGGTGATCCCCGACTAAAATCAATTTTTGGAGTTTGATCCATTAAACAGTAGGAAAATCCATGTCTGACTCAGTTATCTCTAGGTCGTCTTTGACACCATTGGCAATATTATCTCTACCAAGTATGATTTTATCAATTCTATTGTCATCAATTTCTCTAATACGAGAATTAATAAAATCTCCTCTTTCTCTGATACGAGAAGTAGAAGCTCGTGATGGAGATATAACAATATAATCGACTGACGATATATAAGAAAGATTTGAAAAATCAGACCTAATAGATCTGGATCTAAGATCATTTTTCTAGTATGTTGGTTCAGAAAATTTTAACTTGATAGTCCCATCTGGGGTCTGCTCAATTTCAGTAATATCTGAATTAAAATCATTTTGAGGAGGAGCTACCCCTTCTATGACCCATTCTTTGGGAAAATTAATTTCATCTCACTTGATAGGTCTTCTGATTATAATCTTGGATTTACCAAAATTAGTTTCTATTAAAATAGTATCATTTTTAAAATCCATAATTTTACACATAGGATTCATAGTATATAAAGGTTTGAAATAAATCCTATAACAAATACATATAACCTCAGTTCCAGGCATATAATCATATCCATGTAATTTCACACTTAATATTAAAGCGTTCAGAGAATTCTCATCTTGCAAGGATACCTGCAAGTTAGGGTATGCATTAAAATATACAGGACCATATGCTAGACTGGTTTGAACAGTCCCTATGGAGGATTTTTTCCTGTTCTGGTTCCTGCCATCTCTCAAAGCTGCTATAAAGCTTTCAGGTAAGCCTCTTAATGTAAGGGTTTAAATGCAACTTGTACTAACCCAATATGCATGAATCTATGAGTTTCCCTATAAGAGGCAATATCACGTCATTTAATAATTTAAAGGTAGCATGATCGCTATCAACAATGATGGTCTCTTCAGTAGTTTTAACTACTTGTTTAAATCCTAATTTTAAAAAGTAGCCATTTGATATATTAACCTGGGTTGGATCTTTGGAATAGTCCACTTATTAAGTAGATCTAAGTGTTGAAGTATATCATACTCTTCGTTTTTACTGTTTTTAACAGTATTTTTGTTCTTAATGATATTCATCTTGAAAAATGTGTTGAACATATATCACCTATTCCTACGTGTGTACCATGGCTCTGATACCAAATTCGGCGGAAGTGATCACATAGAGGGCACTACCAGAGGAATATTTAGCGGGTCGATAAACCCTGGCATAGAGGTTGTATTAACTCAAAACAGATCCAAAAAATGCCTTAACTCGAAACATATTCAAAAAATATCTTAACTCAAAACAGATCCAAAAAACGTCCTAGCGCCACCTCGGCTCAACGGGCTAAAACAGGACCATCAGTCTGAGGTTCAGACATTTCGCATGGGTCATCCTCTGTCCGACCTCAGTACCTTCTCACATGATTTTTTGCTAATTAAAGCATTTTTCCATAATAACCAATAGTCTAATGTGACATAGTTCAACACAAGGTATTTAGCCTATCATTTAGGCTGAACCAAAGAATATATAAAAAAATAAAACAAAAGAAAAGAAATTACCGAAGCATGTAGGTTGTGCTCAGTAGAGAGGAAGATGTACAACAAACTTCAAACTTTAGTTAAGAGAGATTATTTTACAAGAGCGAGAGAGAGAGAAAGAGAGAGAGAGAGAGAGGCGTTTGCGTTCTGATGCCCGCCTCTAACTAAAAATGAAAGATCATTTTATAGCGGATCAGTTCTAAAAAAACCAAATAAACGATCAAAACGTGGCCGACATTGGGGTCCACTACATGTGGTCAGAAAGAAAAATAAAAAGCAAAAAGTAATAAGGCTCACAACATGTGGCCGAATAAGAAAAAATAGAAAGGGGCCAAAATACATGGGGCCCAAATAGTACAATAATGCGCAATAATGCGTTTTACTTTATTATAGTCTAATAATGCATTTTGCTTTTTATAAAGCAGATTCCTTATCGTCAGCCGATAATGTTGTTGGGTCTGTTTGATTTAAACTTTCTCCTTTCCCTTGAATTTTGTGGAGTTGGAAGATTCTTCCATCTTGTCCTAGAATTTCTTAAGGTATTCCTCAATATCAAATTTTTCATCATAGGGTGGCTGAGATTTTTCACTCGAGATATTATCTTCTCCGTCCTCTTCCCTTGTATGACCGGAAGCCATTGATGTATCTGAAGAAAATTCCTCTTCCAAATTCTTCATGAGATCTTTGCTTACTTCTGTCATGTAGGAGGCTATAATTTTTTCTTTTGAAATAATTCCTTTTTTTAATCTAGAGTTTTCTTGTAATATATTTGAAGGGACTATGATCCTCTTGTTGTTCTTTTAACTGTTTTAACTCTTTATAATGAGCTATGATGGTAGTGATTTGGTCTATTAATTCTTGACTGTGTATTGTGCCTTCTTTTGTTTTCTGAAGAAGCTTCTTCCAGAACCTTGTATAAAATGTTCTCTGAAGACATGATATATTTTGTTGGGTATAACCCACTTCAACAGACCATTTCATGATCCATGGTATAGAGAATTCAATAAAGAAATGTAAATTAGCGATACCGTCTATGAGTCTGGTATCATTTTCCCATTCTATTACTTTGGGAGACACCTCAAGCCATTCCGTATATAAACTTTTAAATGATTGTGGTAATATAGTAACTGATGGACCATAATTAATCCACCACTGATAAAATTAATTTGAGATGTGATGTTTATAAACATTTGCACAAACTTTTATGAACCATGAGTGTTTCCTATTAGGATTCTCATATAATAGAGCTTTATTAAAGTTATCAATGTAGTCCTCGTAATTGAATTTTACCTGGACTTTCTGCTCAGGATGGAGATACTCACTTTCCTTGAGCGTGCTCAATCCCCATTCATCTGGAGAAAATATCTTCTTTATAATAATTTTAGAAAAGTTATAAACTTTTCTTGTATTAGCCAGATAAAAGTGTTGTATTCAACTGATCCGGTTAAGGAGAGTATGATCTCACAATTCATTCTGGACTTGTAAGTAGGGATGATATATGATACCATAACCAGATACCTCTGCAAAATTTGCCAAGGTTCATCCTTCTATTGAAGGTCTTTCTTTTCTAAAAGAAGTATAACTTCTTTGTTATTATTTTGTTCATATGAATCTGTATCTTCCTGGTCATTGTCATTAACGACCTCTGAATATGAAGGTGGCATATTACCATCCTTTTCCTTGGAATCCTTAAACTTTGTAAATGATCTAAATTTGCCCTTAACTATTGTTGTTAGCCCATAAGGATGAACTTGAGCCACCGTGATAACGGTAAGGGTAGAAACCAGATGCTAGAGTGAACTCGAGCCACTTTTACAATGGAGGGATAGGAACGAGCAGAGACGAAGCTAGAATTTTGAGTTTATTGATTTTGAATTTTAAAAATAGCAGTTTACTAGCCAAAACTACTGGATTCTCCAAAACCCGCAATCGAAACTCTAGCTCCGCCCCATACACTTTTTCAATGGATGGCTAATCAAAATTGTTCCATTTAGCATAATCTAGGTGCAACGTTAACGTTTTACTCTAGTAAGAATATATACCTAATAAATTTGATTCTAAAGATGTTTAAACTAAACTAAGATAATGCTAGAGACTTTGGTATCACAACGTTCTATATATAATCCATGGATCTAGCTAATTCGTGAACTAAACAACTTAGTACGTTGCTGCCCACATGATTTGACCTCGTTTTCTTCAATTAATATTTGGTAATATTAATGTGCATCTTCAAGGTCATCCAAAGAACAAATAGCCCTTGTAGAAGTTAAAAATGTCTTGTTTAAGTGACTGATTAAAGCAGCCAAAAGTTGAATTGCTTGTTAAATGCAAATGGTAACAAAATAGGACACATTTTTTGAACAGTCAAAACTAAATGATCGGATTAAGTTATACGGTTGTGTCACCAGTTTTAGTGGTAGCAGATTTACATCATGATGTTTTTTACTTTGTTATCTAAAGCTTAAAAAAATGTATAAGCAACTTTTTCCACTTTATGATTACTTACAATATGATCAAGTGATGTAACACGTTTTATTAAAATGATTTCGTTAGTGGAATTTGACCATTTTCTATAACAATATGATAGACGAAGATACTATTGGATGTTGCACCAAAGCGACTTTAATTAATTTAGTTTATAGGTTCTGGATCGTAGAAAAGCCAACTTATTGAATTTTGAATAAATTATTTATGCATATTAAATAAATGTAATCTACAATTAGATGTAAAAATAGCCCAATGCACACATTCTATTGGGCTAAAAATGACATGGGCCATGTCTCTTCGAGCATCAGTGTCTTGGAAATGCAGATCCAGCTCAACATAGGTGGCCCAGGTAGAATCAATATTGGTCTGGGGCCAGATCCAGCTCAATCATTTGCACTCTGACCCTATTTTGTGCTGGTCCTTAATTTTTGTCCCTCAAGACAAAAAACTTTTTTACGGGGCATAAGTTTATATTTTTGCAGCATAATATTCTACAAATTATGCCGGATCTCTTAATGAACTTATGCCCCCTAGGTATAAGTTCGATTTTAAAGGGGGGAAAATTAAAGATCAGCCAATTTGAAGGAAAACCATGCACTTTCTTACAACCACTTCTCCAAAATCTCTGAATTTATATTATCTTTCTGTCATTTGTGCTGCTGTGCATCATCTGAAATTGAAATTTGGCGCCTATAATGTACTTTAAATGAAGTTTTTTTTTAACTTTGTTTATGTCATAACAAATTCTTATACATTGATCTTTTAAATTATCGTAGGTATTAAAAATTAGTGTTGTGTATATAACTGATTAGAAACTCTGACGTCTATAATTTATGTGAAGGGAATATTGGAATAGTATAAAAGTGGCAAGCAAGGATGTTCAAATGGATCCTCCTGTTTTGGATTTTAACTAGATAATTTTTGTAGAAAAGGTACCAAACTCTCTTGTAGTTTTAGCCTCTAAGGACAACATAAAGTAGTGATATATGAAGTCCTAATCAGCCAAAAAAATCGTTGCTAGTTGTTTCATAATTATATTTCAGTTGAATTTAACTTATACAGATAATCTTGCACTCTACCACAACGTCGACTTGAGATTACATCAATACAAATGAGAAACCAGTGTACTATTATCAAAAGTAATACTAACCTATAAAATATACAGAATTAACTAGCGATCCTTTTTTGGTGTATATATATGCAACAAATTCAACTATTTGAGGATGCATAAAAATATATTTGCTCTAAAACGAGATGCGTCTGCCGGGAGTCGAACCCGGGTCTATTGCTTGGAAGGCAATTATCCTAACCGTTGGACTACAAACGCTTGTTGACAGATTACTCAACATAATTTATTTATTCTAATGTTTCTGCCTTGAAATCACGTTTTCAAGATATTATTTAATCAATTATGTACACAAACTCAGAATGCAAGGCTTACTCTATAAATTCTTGTTGTTTTGGACATAGTTTGTGATCAATGTTTCATTTTCTAATTTAATGGGTTTGAGTAAGCCTTGGTGGGCAGAGTACTTATGCTGATGGGAGGTAGCAGATATCCACAGAATTAGTCGAGATACACACAAGTTGTCTCAAATACTATGGACATAAAAGAAAAGGGTACATTTGTATAAAATAAGTGATAATTGTGAAGCTTGCTCTTAAGGGTCCAATTTAGTGAATTGAGTATTTATGTTGTTGTAGTCTATTTATGTTACAGAGTGGGCATTGCAAATTGGCAAAGCAGATGACCCTTTTGATGGCCTTCTGTGATTATACGGGTAACTGTATAAATGTAACTTTTCGCTTTTTTAACTTATCAGTTAACAAGTCTGTTAGCTAATGAATGTATCATAAATTATGCTGCTCGGATTCTTAAAACATGCCGCCGGGTGTGTCAGTGTGTCCAATTTTTTGGAGAATCCGACACGCGCGAGGCATCATTTTTGGTGAGTCTAAGCAAAATAGTCATAAAGTTAGTGTTCAGGCAATTTGTTAGAATGGACTCTTGAATTATTAACTTGTTCATAACCTTAACGTACATGACATTGCCTTATCAGTTAGAACTTTGATTCTTGGCATCTTTAGATTATCAATTTAGTTTATAGCCTTACTTATCAATAAGAGATGATCACTGTAGTTTTATTGACAGTTTTTAAATTCTGCTGCAGATAAATAATGTTAGTTAATAGTGTAACTAATGAAGTAAATCATATGAAAAGAAAGTAGATCATATAGAGTAAGGCAGTATATTGCTTGAAAGTATGCAGTTATACAGTGCTGCTTGAAGTCATCTCTTGTTGCAATATTGCTCTAGGAAACCAGAAAATTATGTTATATATTTGTGCATATCCTTAACTAGCCCATTCTTCAACTACGCAGATATGTATTGCTATTGATTGCTTGTTATTGATGATTACCATCTTCATGGATCTTTCCCTTGGTTATAAATTTCCGTATTAACTTCCTTCTGTTCACTGTTGCATTTCTACATGTATGGTAGAATTGTATTAATCTCCTTTGGGGAGTCTTTCTCATTAATATAATATATATAGTGTGTACGATGTGGAATCCTAGTACAATATGAATCTTATTTCTACCATAATTATACAACACTAAATATTACAAAATATATGAAGTATATTATTAGTAATATACGTTAATACACCCCCTCAGTCGGACCGGGAGGAGGCCGGACGCTAAGACTGGATGCACATGCAACACCTTAACATGACCGATAGCAGCCTTCTCACGAACAAAGTGTATATCCATCTCAATGTGTTTGGTTCGCTGATGTTGAACCGGATTATGAGATAAATAAATGGCGGATATGTTATCACAGTAAACAAAAGACGCCTTACGCAAGGGACACTGAAGCTCCAAAAGAAGGTTTCGGAGCCAGCAGATCTCAACAAAAACATTTGCAACGCCTCTATATTCTGCTTCTGCACTCGAACGGGATAATGTGGCTTGCCTCTTGGCAGACCAAGATATGCGATTATTCCCTAAGAACACACAGTAGTCGGAGGTGGAGCGTCGCGTGTCCGGACAGCCTGCCTGTAAGATTGTATTAATCTCCCTTGGGGAGTCTTTCTCATTAATACAAATATATATAGTGTGTACAATGTGGAATCCTAATACAATAGGGATTCTATATCTGTCATAATTATACAACATTAAATATTACTAAATATATGGACTATATTTAGTTGTACATGTTATACACGTTAATACACCACCTCAGTCGGAGTGGGAGGAGGCCAGACGCTAAGACTGGATCTGAAGTCGAGGAATAGTTGTCTAAGAAGACCTTTCGTGAAGATATCCGCATACGGATACGAAGAAGGCACATGCAACGCCCTAACATGACCGAGAGCAACCTTCTCACAAACAAAATGTATATCCATCTCAATGTGCTTGGTTCGCTGATGTTGAACCAGATTATGAGATAAATATATGGTGGATATGTTATCACAGTAAACTAAAGACGCCTTACGGAAGGGACACTGAAGCTCTAAAAGAAGGTTTTGAGGCCAACAGATCTCAACAACAACATTTGCAATGCCCCTATACTCTGCTTCTGCACTCGAATGGGATAAGGTGGCTTGGCTCTTGGCAGACCATGAAATGAGGTTAGCCCCTAAGAACACACAGTAGCCGGAGGTGGAGCGTCGCATGTCCGGACAGCCTGCCCAATCAGCATCCGTATATGATAACAATTTGGTCGGTGTTGAGGGGTATAAGTATAATCCATAATCAAATGTGCCCTTAACGTTTCTAATGATACACTTAAGGGCAGTAAAATGAGGCTCCTTAGGGGCATGCATAAATAAGCACAACTGCTGAACGACATAAGAAATGTCAGGCCTGGTGAAAGTAAGATATTGTAATGCACCTGCCAGGCTCATGTAGAGAATGGGATAGGACACTGGATCACCATCAACAATACTAAGCTTTGATTTAGAGTCAACCGGAGTGGACATGATCTTGCAGTTCTCCATTTTAGCCCTGTACACTATCTCCTCTACATACTTGCGCTGGTACAAAAATATAATATCTGCAGAACGAGTCACTGATATCCCTAAAAAATAGCTTAACTTCCCCAAGTTAGTCATAGCAAATTCAATTGTAAGCAATGCAATGATCTCATTTTTCAACAAATCAAAGGAGGTAGTAAGCACAATGTCATCCACATATAACAATAAATAAGCAATGTTACTACCTCGATGAAAAATAAATAGAGAATTATCACACTTGCTGCATACGAATCCAATTTGCATAATGTATTGTGCAAAGCGATCATACCACACTCGAGGGGCTTGTTTTAAACCATAAAGTGACTTACGAAGACGACATACATAATGAGGGGCTGCATGAGGGACAAAACCTGGCGGCTGATGCATGTAAACAATTTATTTCAAGTCCCTATGTAAAAATGCATTCTTTACATCAAGCTAATGAATCAGCCAATGGTTGCCCATAGCAATACTCAAAACTGTGTGAATAGTAATCGGTTTAACAACTGGGTTGAATGTCTAACCACATTCACTTCCCTCCTGCTGATTAGTACCATTAGCCACAAGTATCACCTCATATCTCTCTAGGTCACCATTGTCTCTGAATTTGTGATGAAAAGGCCGCATGCATCGGATCACATTCACCCCCTCCAGTCTAGGAACTAAATCCAAGTGTGTTATTTCGTTAAAGCATTAAATTCTTCGCGCATGACCGCATTCCAATTGGGGTATTATTTGGCTAATTTTGGGCTTTTGGAAATTGGGGAGATGGTTTGTGTAGATAGGTTAAAATAGACTTTGGATTTGAAAATCATGTGTTGTGCACGAGTTTCCATACGGTGTGTGGGGACAGGAGTGAGTTATGAAATATTGTGGTGAGTCGGGCCAGGGGTAGAGGAGACAGTGACGACATCGGGTGGGGTCTAGATTTGGGCAACGGGTTCTGGAGGATGTCTAGCGGTGTCAGGTGATCGAGCAGGGTTGGGACGGGTCAGAAATTTGGACAGATCATCCGGTGACGTTGATGGTGTGTTGTTCTGGGTCTGAGTACAGGGATGTGAGGGGTTCTGGAAATAGGAACTGTTGCGGGGAGGGGTGGGGTTTCTGGAATGACGGCGTTGGGTGGTGGAGACACAATGGTATTTGGTTGCAATGTCGGTGGCTGGGAGGAACTATGGCGGGATGCGATAGAGACGACTCTAATCGATTGCAATCAATGGTGACCGGGGTTAGTCGGATCGATTGCCGTGTGTCGGGTTGGTCGGCCACAGTATAGGGGAGGCGGTGCTAGGACGGAGGGTTTCCAGCGAAAGAAAGGGGGACTGGGCAGAGATGTCGGTGGCGGACTGTGATGGTGACACATCAGTGGCAGTAGGCCTTGACGGAACTGTCGCGTCAAGGCGGAGTAAGTTGCTGACAATGGGGGGCATTTTGGACTCGTCTAGAAAATTGTAATATGTTTTTCAGAAATTTTGGATGTTTTCAAATGGAAAGATTTCTCCATTAAACGTGACATGACGAGACAGATGAATTTACGGAAAGACAAGTCATAACACAGATATCCCCTATGATTGGACGGGAAACCTAAGAAGACACATGAGGTGGTGCGAGGTGCCAGTTTATGAGGAGCTATGGGGTAGATGATCATACGAGGGGATTCGACGAAATAATATTTCGGTGAGTGTCCAATTTTAGAGGGTGTGGGTAGGCAAAATATTAATAATATATTCAGCCATTTTGACAACATACACCCAAAAGGAGGGTGGAAGAGAAACATGAAAGAGAATAGTACGAATCATGTTATTTATGGTGCGAATGATTCGTTCGGCTTTGCCATTTTAGGGGAGGTGTGGGGACAGGAAAAATGAAGAACCATGCAAATATCAGTGCAAATTTTTTGAAAGGCGGAATTATTAAATTCACTTCCATTAGCACATTGAAACGATTTTATGACTTTTTCAAATTGTATTTTGATATAGACACGAAATTCAAGAAATCTGCAAAAAACCTCAGACTTAAATTTAAGTGGGTAAATCCAAATAAAGTGGGAAAATCATCTAATAAAACTAGATAAAATTTATGACCCAATGAGCTAGTGATGGGAGATGTTCATAAATCTGCATGAATGATGTCAAAGGGAGAAAATGTAACACTTGAAGACGACTGAAACGGAAGACGAATATGTTTGCCTAAAGGACAAAGAAAGCACCGTTGGGAAAGTTTTCCAGTATTGCAACGAATTAAATTATTGTTTCGAAGAAAATTAAACACAGGAGCTCCTGGGTGTCCAAGTCTATTATGCCAGGTTGATGGAGAGACTATTAATAAAGCGGTGGGGGAGAGACATGGGCAATTAGATATGTGGGAGGGGTGACACTAGCAGCGGGCGTGGATAGAAAAGGATTGAGGCCCCCCTTACAATTGCATCTCGTAAGGAGCTTTCCGGTACGTAGTTCTGTTACAAAAAAGTACGGTAAGATTTCCCATGGACTTGTTTGAGGTTCTTGAATATGTCAGCATTGAGAATCTATGGTGCAAACACGTGAAAAAAACTATGTGAAGATAGGAAAATGAACCAAAATAAGAAGTTAGGAAAGGTCAAGCATTAGTACATACTTCATTTTTCAATCTATTCATAGCAACTTCTTTATTCTCTGCCTTGATGAAGATGAATATTTTGTTCACATCAGGTACTGTCCTTAAAATCTTCTCAATCAGAACTGCACTTTGGTTATACATCAGAAAGGGTGTTGGAAAATCAATTGCAAATGAAAAATGACATGATAAAAAACAAAAATGTTGAGTTGTGGAGCCTAATTCATCGCCGACACTATGAAGACCTTACACAGAGCGTGTAACGCTGATCGACCTGTGTGCTATTTGTTCTTCGCTTATTTACTGTTTTCTGATTAGGTCGGATTTGAGACTCAAATCCTAACAAAAAAAACTTAATGCAGTGAGGGAAATAACCTTTTCCCAAGAAACCAGTTGCACCAGTAATGAGAAATGTTTTGCCTCTAAGAAATTTGATAATGCCAATACCATCATCATTTGGACTCAAATGCTCATGAATTGTGCTATTATCTGTCCTTATCGTTGATGATCTCTCAGTTATAACAGAAGAAAAATTACTAGCTTTTACTGCATTTCCGCCAGTACTACTTTGGCAATGTATCACACTGTTGATCTTCTTTAGCGCGCACCTTCCAGCGCGATTGTTAGACAATTGTAGAACATTCTTTGATAAAATAGAGTAAGAACTTAGACTACTCAAGGCCTCCATGGTTACAAAGAAAAAGAGGAAGAAAAAAAAAGTATAAAGGAAAATGGCAGGATAATTATAGCTATGAGCTAGGTGCAAAGTTGGCTTGCAAACTCTACTAGCTAGCTAATCACTACTATTTTTTTTGTTGTTGAGAAAAGAAAGTCAAAAACAAGTCAACTAACTGATTTCTATAAAATGTGTGAGTTTGGTTTGATTTAAGAGGGAGAAAAAGAGTGTTTGGTTGATGTCTATTTAAGGGAATTAAGAGGAGATGAAAGTTGGGAGAATGACACAAAAGCTCTTTTTTTGCCACTAAAAATTTCTTCACATTTTTTTTTACCAATGGTAAAGATAGCGGGTTAAGGACTCGGGCTTAGTTATTGTTGTTATTGTTTGGGTATTACTAATTTTATTTCTTGTTCTTATTTATTAAATTATCCACTTTGTGTGTGTAACAAAGTCAAGATAATAATGTACAAGAAGAAGAAAGAGTGTGACAATGTTAGGCAGAAAGATATGTTAAAATTTACCTAAGTGGTGGGGTTAAACTACAAATGGTACCCTTGACTAAGAAATTAAACTAGAAGTTTAGTTCAAGTGATAATTAATAGTAAGAATATTGAAGTTAAGTAATAACTCATCATAATTTCTGAGGAATTTAGTGAGCGTTACTTAATTAACTATTATATTATTTTCCACATACTTGTTTGTTACATTATATCTTAGGCCAATTGTTACTGCATAAATTCCCCCCAAGTCCCAACAATTAGTCTCTTGGTTTGAGTTAGTAGGCATGGTAGAAGGCTTTGCTAAAAATGCAGTCCAAACAATAGTGTGTGATGTGTGTTTTTTCATATACCTTTTTTTATGCGGGTGAGAGGTAATGAAAGTCGAATCTTATACATCAAAAATGCTAACTAATCATTATAACACTTAAAATCACCACTTTATTCTAGAAAGATGTACATGCATGTTTGCGTCTATATTTATTAAAATAACTTACTACTCTGAATTTATTCTGTCTCAAAACCATGATTCCTTAAGAGCATTTATTTGTGTTAGAAATTAAAGATGACTTTGTTAGCGATTACTAATGGTATTTCAAGAGTATGTTTAGATTTAGTTTAATAAGTTATTATGCCATACATGTCAACAAGCGTTTGTAGTCCAACGGTTAGGATAATTGCCTTCCAAGCAATAGACCCGGGTTCGACTCCCGGCAGACGCATGAATCTCTTTTTAGAACTATCTTCTTATATTTTTGTATGCATAAAATTGTTTCTACATGTCTAACATCTTAGAATGTTAAGTAGACTTAGTGATTCTGGCTAACATAAAATCAGAATATGGTTTGTTTAGAGGCATCAACACGAATGGGCCGGTAGTAGCCCGTAAGTTAGCTTGAAAATACTTTGAGGACAGCCTAGGGAACTCTAGGATTAGGAGTTTTGACAGATGGCCTCGCCGTGGCCTGTGGCCCCTTGCTTCGTCTATCGCAGGTACAAGCCCCGCAGATTAGGGGTTTTGACAGCTGATTATAAACTTGGCTTTTCTTTGTATTCGTAATCATCTTTCATTGAGCAATAATAAGAGTTGCTGGCCGTGCATTTTCTTTCCCTTGAGAGTTTCCCACTTAAAATTGTGTGTTCTTTCTTTTCGTTGTTATTGCTTTGATAAAAAGTGTGCTCATACTTTTATGAGCCTCAGAGTTTTTCCTTGCTTCTTAATGAACCCTGCCACCCCCTCAAATCCCTCTTTTTGTTTGTCTGAAGAAGACATGAAAGAGGAAAAAAAGTGTTTAGTATCATGACAAGGCATTATTGACTTTGCAAAAGTTTGACCAGCTTAGCTAAACGGTTTCTGTCTTATGGAATTTATATTGCCTGCTAGAGTTCTATCAATGTGGGTAGCTAAACTTGAGCTGAATAAAAAATTGTTAGTACCAAAGTACTTTAGATGATTTGCAGATCTGCCATATTGTCCATGTTATCTTCCTGTATTCTTAACTAGTTTCAATAAAGCAGAATCTGTAATTAAACAGTAACTTAAACTAATTCCGAGCCTAAATATTCCACTGTGTATTAAATTAATCGGAAAGCTTAAACAACAATGAGTGAGGAACTTAAATTCCTTAAGAACACACAGTGTAATATTTAGGCTCGGTATTAATTAAAGTTATTGTTTAATAGTGTACAACTTATACATACATACAGGGGCGAATCAGGAGGATGGGAGGGTGTTCACCTGAACCCCTTCGGCAAAGAATTACACTGTTATATAAGGTAATATTTTTATTTTTTATGTATATATATTAGACCTGTTCATCGGGCCAGGACCCACTGACCCGGCCCGACCCGACCCGAAAAACCAGGGCCAATGTAAGCTTATATCTGACCCGTGAGCCATTTGACCCGAAAAACGGGGACTCGTTCATATGTAGGGTCGGGCCAGGGTCAGAATTTTTTACCCGCACGACCTGGACCGATCACCGACCCTGACCCGCATGATTTTTTAATATAATTTATATTATTTTTTATTTTATTAATATTTATTTTTTACTTATATAGATGAAGGGACAAACGAAGAAAAATCTAGTGATGATGATGTTGATGAATTACCGTGATATTGGTTTGTTTATGGATTTACAGCTAAAAGTGTGGAAAATACGCTCCTGGATGGTATTCGACTCAGCTAAAAGTGTGGAAAATACGCTCCTGGATGGTATTCGACTCAGCTAAAAGTGTGGAATCTACTACAGTTCTTTTTGATGTAATTTTTAATCATTTCATTATTCTGTTTGTTGTAATTTTTAATTGGTGACAAATTATATCGGATAACAGATTGGGTAGAATTGCAGTGTTTGCTTACTATTTTATTTTGTTTTGTAGAGCGGGTCAGGGCCGACCCGTGACCCGTAGGTTCCCCGAAGGGTCAGGGCCAGGGTCTGAAAATTAAAATATAAAACAAGGTCAAGGTCGGGTCAGGGTCAGGCAAGAAGAAAAAAAGTCACTTGACCTGGCCCGACCCGAGCTTTGGACAGGTCTAATATATATATATATATATATATATATATATATATATATATATATTTTGAACACCTGAACACAAGACTATGGTTGGCTCAGTGATTTAGGGGTTCAAAATTCACCTTGAGGTTCCAAGTTCAAATCCCAAACACTACATTTTTATTTTCCAAACCTTTTTAGTGAAAATCATGAATCCGCCACTGCTGACATATAATGATGTATTAGTGTAGGCTGTAGAACAATTGATAAAAGATGGACATATAATGATGTATTAGTGTAGGCTAGACACTTTAGGTGGGCCTCCACTGTGCCATTTAAACCATTTTGCACAATCAACCAAATATGTAAAATGTGTGTAGCACACTCGCCGATGACGTGACAAAATGATAATTAAATTAGGACATGTAGAAATTATTATTAAAATAAAAAAATGACAAACATCTGGAAATCATGTTCTTAGTGTTCTTCACCATCTTCATGTTTGTTATTGTTCCAACCGTGATTTTAATTTAAAATTTCAAGAGGAGCTCTTTCAAACGTGTTATAACTTCAATTAAATATTCCCCACGAAGACCCGAAGACAACCCAAAAATTAATTTCTCAAAATTTTCATTAAATTAACTCATTTTAAACCTTCAAGCTTTCTAAAGACCTCATTAATGGTGTTTAGACCCAATTAATTCGAAATAATCTAAAGAGACAAAATGGAGTTGTCGGATCTGAAACTCATATTGAAAAAAAAAAAAAACGAAACCCAAATCGAAAATAATGGAGTTTTGCCGAAAAACTATTTGAAACCTGGATCTGGTTTTTTTTTCATGAGCTCTTTTGATTTTTTTTTTCTTTTTAATGAGAGGGAGATCAAGAGAATGAAGTTGAATGAAAAGTGTAATTTTTGTTTTTTTTTGGTAGAAATATCGGAAGCAACAATGGTGATGTAGAGAAAAAGAATGAAGAAGAAGAAGAAATAAAAAAGAATGAAGAAGAAGAAATAAAAAAGAAAAGAAAAATATGTTTTTTGGGCTTTTCACGCGCATTTATTATGTGAAAATCATATAAGTTGACAAGTAAGTAAAAAGTGTCTAAATGGCGTAATGGAGACCTATGTGAAGTGTCTAGATGAAATAAACGTTAGTTGAGATGTTCAAGTGATAAATCTGAACGATCACTGGTGACTGCCTATGGATTTGGCCAAAAAAAATGACATGAGAGCAATTGGCTTGGCTGTTTGCAATCATGTTGACAGCCACTGGAGTTAAGCTTGTCCTCCGAATTTACTGAAGAAGTTCAGGAAACTAGATAGTGAGAGCAGATGCACAGGTTTCTTCCAAATCCAAATGCTTATGTGAGTTAGGGGTGACAAACATGCGGGTCGAGTCGGATATGGACGGTCGAAAATGGGTTAGACAAAAGTGGATCAATTACCCGACCCGTTCATATTTAATACGGATAAAAAATGGGTTAACCAAACGGATAATATGAATATTCATATTATCCATATTATCCAAAATTACTTTAAAGATATTGGTTTCATAAAGCTAATATGAAAAAGATTAATTTACCTTCTTGTCTACAAATTCAATCCCTAGTACCCTTATCCCACACTACCGCTCCACGCAACCCCACACCCACCCCAACCTCACCCAACCCCGCCCCACACCACCACTCCACTCAACCCCCCACACACATACACACCCACCCACTCCCAAATTTTCTATTTCATATATTTATTTTACTTTTATAAAAAATGAGGAATTTTTTCTTACCCCCCTCCCCCCCAAAACCACAATCCACCACCCATTTCACATCAATTTTAACCACGCAAATTTCTCATTTTTTATAAAAATAAAATAAAATATATGAAGTAGAATATTCGAAACGAGGTAGGATACGGGGGGTGGGGGTGGGTTGGGTGGATGGTGTATAAAATCAAAATAAGAACTTGGGAGGGGGGGAGTCGTAGGGTGGAGAGGTGCAAAAAACCAAATGAAAAACTTTTTAAAAAGAAAAATGAAACTTTTTGGAGGGTGGTGGGGTGTGGGTGGGGGTGAGTTGGATGGTGGTGGGTGGGTTGAGTGATAGTGGGGTGGTTGGTGAAATGCTACTTGTGAGACTTATTTTCCTAATAACATTAGAGAAATCATTTTTCCTCATTTTTAAGTATCTTGTTTTTACTAAAGTGTGAGTTTTATCCATTTTACTCATTAAGTTATTCTATCATACCCCCGCAGTCATAGAGGGCGATTTTCGTACGCTGAGACTGTCCCTAAAATCTTTAAATAAAACCGAGGGAAGGCCCTTCGTAAAGATGTCAACAATTTTGTATCGCGAGGGCACATGTAAGACGCGTACTTGTCTACGAGCTACCTTTTCGCGAACAAAGTGATTATACATCTCGATATGTTTAGTGCGTTAATGTTGGACCGGATTGCAAGAAAGATAAACTTCACTAACATTATCACAGTAGACCAAGGTAGCTTTCTGAATAGGAAAGTGTAGTTCTACAAAACATTACGCAGCCAACATGATTCTGACACCACATTCGCCACACCTTGATACTCGGCCTCTAAACTGGATCTTGATAATGTAGTTTGTCGTTTTGCAGACCATGAGACCAAGTTATCCCCAAAAAACATACAATAACCAGAATTCGAGAGTTTGGTATCATGACAATTACCCCAATCAGCATCTGTATAAGACACAAGTGTAGAAACAGACGTAGGATACAAATGCAAGCCATAATTAAGTGTGCCCTGGATGTATCGTATAATGTGTTTGAGCGCATCATATGCTCAATTCGTGGATCATGCATAAACAAACACACGTGTTGAACTGCATAAGTAATATCGGGCCTTGTGAATGTAAGATACTGAAGTGCCCCTGCAAGGCTGTGATAGTGGGTGGGATCATAGAACTTAGTGCCAAATGTAGCACTCAGCTTCGGGTTAGTATCAACCAAAGTAGAAGTAGATTTACACGATGACATACCAGCTCTTTCAATGATCTCAGCGACATACTTCCTTTGTGATAAAAATAGACCACCTGAATGACGAGTGACAACAATCTCCAAGAAATAACTCAAGGCCCCCAAGTTTTTCATAGTAAATTCGGAACTGAGAAGTGTCATGATAGGCTTGAGCAGATTATCAGACGAAGCAGTCAATATAATATCATGGACATACAACAAAATGTATGCCAGAGAAGTACCATGACGATATATAAAGAGAGAATGATCAGACCAGATGTGAGAAAAACCAATAGAAGATACATAATCTGCAAACCTTTTATACCAAGCCCGTGGGGCCTGCTTAAGTCCATACAAGGACTTCTTCAGCAAACAGACATGATGAGGATGATTGGGATCTCGAAAACCCAAGGGATGATCCATATAAACTGTCTCCTTAAGATCACCGTGTAAAAATACATTTTTCACATCCAACTGATGAATGTGTCATGCTTTTGAGAGAGCCAAACTGAGAACAGTATGAATAGTAGCTGGTTTGACCACCGGACTAAACGTTTCACCACAATCCACACCAACTTGTTGAGTTTTACCATCACCTACAAGACGAGCCTTATGTCTCTGCAGAATTTTCTTTATGAATAAAAATCCACATAGACCGAATAATATTAACACCAGAAGGACGGGGCACCAACTCCCACATCTTATTTTTAATAAGAGCATTATATTCATCAGTCATAGCCAATTTCCAATTCAGGTCATTTAATGCGGACACGGGGTTAAGCGGGAGGGCGGATTTAAGGACATTAGAATTGAGATTAAACTACCATTTTTATTTTAAAATACCTCTTTGACTATGAGTAACGGGCCCTTGACTAGAGGAGGAATTGGATGGATTTTGGGTAATGTGTGGAAAGGGAACGGACTGGCCAGCAGACAGTGGGCATGTTGGCCCAACAACTGGAACATGAACAGTAACAAGCTCGGGATTGGGCTGAAACACTAGAACAGTACCGAGATCAGTACTGGATCGTGTCATCGGCCAACTGGGCAGAACAGTGGTTGCAGTAGACTATGGGCCAGCATGCAGTGGGTCTGCTGGCGTAGTTTGGTGACGGGACAAGTCAAAAAAATAGTGGATAATATATGGTGAGACCTCGTCATCTAAAAATTATATGAACTCGACACGGGACTACTCACTTTAGTAAAAGAAAATTGGGTTTCATCAAAAATAACATGACGACTAATTATAATTTTATTAGATGATAAATCAAAATATTTGTAACCACGATGATTAGACGGATAACCCAAAACACACAAGCGGTAGAATGAGCCTGAAGTTTGTTAATTGTAATTGACTGGAAAAGTGGATAGCATAAACACCCAAAGACCCTAAGATGAGAATTCGAAGGATCCTTATTATAGAGAACTTTAAGGGGAGATTTAGATGCTAATCCTTTAGTAGGAAGTACGTTAAGGAGGTAAGTAGCCATTTGTAGTGCATGATGCCAAAAAGAAGGGGGTACATAAGCATTGCCTAATAAAGTTCGGACAATATTATTAATGGTATGAATTTTTAATTCGGCTTTTCCATTTTGTGAGGACGTATGAGGACAAGAAAAATAAAAAACTATGCCATTAGCATCACAAAATTCCCGAAACAACCCATTATCATATTCCTTGCCATTATCACATTGAATACTTTTTATTTCCCGTTTGAATTGGGTACGGATAAATGCTCTAAATTTTAAGAATGTGGAAAAAACATGAGACTTTTTCGATAAAGGAAAGGTCCACAAAAAAATAGAATAATCATCCATAAATATGATATAATAACGATGGCCCACAGAATTTAACGCCCCATGTCCATAAATCACTATGAATAATGTCAAACGTCATCAAAGTACTAGAAGTAGAGGCTACAAATGATAATTTAACATGTTTCCCTAACGTACAAGGACAAAGTGGAGTACTACGCGTACCCTTACAAGAAATAAAATTATTTTTATGCAATGAAGAAATAATATACGATCCCGGATGACCCAAACGGGCATGCCACAAGGAAGGAGAAAGGGCGGCAAAAGTAGACGGTATGGCTTGACTCGCGGAAGTGGTGGTAATTGTGATATGATAAAGTTCTCCCCTACAATTGCATCTCGTTAAAGGTATCCCCATTTTGAAATCCTTCACAGAAAACCCAAATGGATCAAAATTAATAGAAACCCAATTATCAATGGTGAATTTTCGGACAGACACCAAACTTTTAATTAAGTTAGGGGCATGAAGGGTATTTTTTAAAACTAGAGGTGGATGTGGGGAAGACAAAGTTGTATGTCCATAACTGAAAATTGGAATTGAATTGTCATTATCAACAATAATACCATGATTTTTTGCTCAAATTGAAATAAGACGAAAGAGTACCTTGGTCAGACGTCATGTAAGAAGTGTCTTCGGAGTCCATATACCAATTCACGTCAGAAGGATTTAATCCAAGCGTGTGCATTGCGGCCTCAATAACTGTCGAAGTTGGTGTGAGGCCCACTGCCTAGAACGCCTGCCGAGGCCCAAGCAAACCTTCCTGCGGCCCCGGCCCAGAAGTGAATCTGCTGCTGGTATTTGGACCCGAGAAACTGGGCCTGGCTTATTGCTGGAACTGGGCCCAGTTACCCAGGTAAGGGCTGGGAGGAAATTAGGGATTGTTGGGCCACTGGCCTAGTTCCACGGCTAGGGGGCCCACGGCTGGGACCAGTTGGCCTACGACCCACTGCCCCGAGGTCCACTGTCGCTGCACTATTATTTAGGCTACCTCCGTTACCACCGAGATTGCCACTGCCGTTTTTGCCATTATTTTTACGATTTCGACCCTTTTTGCCACCACCGTTGTTGCGGTGTTGGCTAGAATTCTCGGAGAATGAGTGAGGGTCATCTGATGTGGTCATCATGGCGACGAAATTTGCACCTGTAGCCGCCTTTTTAGCTAACCCAGCTTCTTCTAACGCGAGCATGGAACGGGCCTGATAAAAGGGTGGTAGAGGGTTACTTTGACAAAGTAGTGTGACAACGCCGTTATAGGCCTCAGACATGCCTACAATCATTTGGAGAACAAGATGATCATTGGTAACTGGTGCACCAACGTTGCGGAGTTGGTCTGCCAATTCCTTCAGCCTTTTACAATAGGCCGAAACGTTAGGAAAATCTACCATGTCGACATGTGAAAATTCCTGCTCAAGGGTAGCAGCACATGAATTCTTGTTATCTTGGAATATATCACGCACCTTATTCCAAGTTTCCATGCTGTAGTGTCGGCCTCAATGATCGTTTGTAGGAGGTCGGTAGAAATAGTGGAATAAATCCACTAGAGAACGGTAGCATCAAGTGTCGTTCATAATGTAGGATTTTCCTCGGGTTAAGCACCTCCTCTGTGCCAGGTGTCGGCGGAATTATGTGATGGAGGACTTGATGCGAACGTAAAATTTTGCCCATGTCGCGTATTGGATGTTTTCATCTCAAGAACAACAGGAATGTGGTTCCTGATGTTGGAAACTGTAAGGGCTGAATGAAACAGGTTCTTTGACGTAGACATAACTAAAGAACAATAGGAGAATTAGGGATTAGGAAGAAAATTTGGGAAGGGAGGAGGAAGAAGCCGGCCGGAAACCGAGAAGGGTTCCCGGAATTTGAGCCGAGAGTAGCGGAAGAAAATTGGGAATGGAGATAGTCTAGATCTAGATTTCTGATACAATGAAAGAATTAATCCCTTGATTATTCTTATTGAATGAATAGATATATATACGAGTTATAATCTCCAAATATGAAAAATCCTATTCCTACTAAACTTCTAATATCCTAGTTCTACTTGTACAAGAATTCTACAATTATGGTAATTATACAACATAATTTACAACTTCTATTTATGGTACAAGACTAGTCAAAACCGTGTATATCCCATAGGGATATACACGGTATTCTATCAGGTAATAACCATATTTTTACCCATCTTGCCACCCTTAATATGAGTAATCAACTTACTGGATACAAATTAAGACATCCTAACAACATGCTTATCATTTGCTAAATCTAAATGCTGCTTTTTCTAACTAAATGACAATTCTTGATATACACCCTTATATATATATATATATAATATGTTGAGTTATTCCTATAAACAATTCTTGAATAACATCACACCCTTCTAGAATTTCTGGCTCTAAATGTTCAGATTTGCAAACTTAACCACTTCTTAATGATTCTTTTGTTTTACCTTAATGTTCTATTTTTTGTGTAGGAGACACAGCAACAAAACCAATGATCAGTCTCATTGGATTATGATTAGCTGATTATATAATAAATATTAGCTGATTATATGATTAGCTGATTATATAATAAATATTAGCTGATTATATGATTAGCTGATTATATAATAAATATTAGAAAAGTAGTTTCACTAGGCCAATGTTAAATATTCAAATGATTTGATCCTTATGGCTAAGCAATCAGCACCTCCTGGCTAAGCTGATTATATGATTAGCTGATTTGATCCTTCTCCTCAGGTTCTCTAGTTGGGCAATCAGCACCTCCTGAATTTCTGCAAAAAAGTTACATATATGGTCCTAAGGCACCAATCAAATACCAAATGAGTTTAAGTTCTATGAATTGAGAATGTAAAAAATGTATATACAATTTAATCATTTTAGTTTATTAGAGATAAGTCTCTTTAATAAGCATTAATTAGTAATATGGTAACAATGATAAGTAACCTACTATTGGCTATCACATATTAAGGTATATTGATTGTGTAAAAATGTATTTAACTTAAATTACATGCCACATTAATCAGTGAAGAGAAAACTCATGCGATACAAGATAAATTGAAGGAAGTCTGGAACTTTGCTATATCAATGGGGAAAACAAAAAATATAAAAATATACATAAGTAAATACAAGAAGAAGTCAAGAAAATTCAACATCTACTATATACATAAAAAATAATTTTAATCTTATATATCAATGCTGACTTTTCAGTGAACGGTATTCGAATCCTAGTTCCTCCCTTATGTAGAAGGTTGCGATTGGAATGTGTTAATGGTTCTATATATAAAATAATCTTAACTTTCACATAATTGACATAACATGAGTCTTTAAAGTTATCCAATAAATTAATCTTCTTAAACAGTCAAGAATTTAGTGAAGTAAAAAAAAATCAAACACTCATTTGCCTACTATGATTAATGAACAAGGATAAAGACACCTTAAACATTCAACAACTGAAAAGAATATGATATGATTAGCAAAGAAAAGAATTATCATGCATTAAACAAAGGGTACTACAAGTGAAGACTATATTAAAAGATTGTATTTTTTGTTACCAGAATTAGTTGTCTAATTTATAGCTTTGGCTTCAATCATATTGTACTTTTGTCACCTATCTTTAAGAACCTCCAATTCGATTTTATTAGCCATGACCATCAAGGGACCCTCCACCTTATTGTGTAGAACAAGTCAAGAGTTCAATATGTGGAGGAAGTGAAGTAAAAGAAATACAACAAAATCAGTATAATAATGGATTCAAGTTATATATATTACATGTGGTAGCAAGTTGCCTCAATTACACTTAAATCTCTCTATAACAATCTCATTTATTCTAAACTTTTTCCTTTTACTTGCAGTAGCGATTGATGGTTATATAACTATAATAACATTTAACATAGATCTTATTTAACTATATTAGACACAAATTACTTGAAAAATCATTTTTTTTTTGTTGTACTCCTAAAAGATAAGAAAAATCATTTAAGTTTAAGATCTCAAAAGATATTCAAATTCACAAGAGCTTTGGACGTTACCGAACCCTCTTGAAATTTGCAAAATCTTTTGAAGTTATCTGGAATAACATTTATTGTAATCAATGTATTATTGTTTTGTTATTATAAAATAATAAATACAATACATAAAGATTTGAGTAAAACTGAGGTAATTTTTCAAAGGATGTACTTTTATATATAATGATGGATGTTATTGTTATAAGTAAAATTTGCTATCACGAAGTAAAATGTAACAAAAAGTTGAGTACAAAGAAAACTTACCTATTTTAATGAATGTTGTTAAGGATAGCTACTAATAGAGAAGTCCAACTGTCTTTTTCCATTTTTGTCTAATATTTTTTTGTCTTTTTGTAAAATTAATTTTGAAAAGTAGCCGTTTGTGTTTGAAAATCAGTTTGAAAACATTTTAATCAATATTAGAGCAATAACTTGTGTTTGATTAAGGTCCAAAAGTACTTCTGAAAAAAGCTACTTTTACCTGGAAAATATCTTCTGTAATTACTCAAAACACTTAGTTTTTCCTAATAGTTTGACAAACACATCAACTTTCTACAATATATTTATTAATTTTAAAAAATAAGTATTTTTGGCTCCCCTAGATTTTGGCCGAACAACGATTTCAAAAACCTTCCCATTTTTGTGCATAAAATGTAACCTTAATTAATAAATTGCACATTGTATATGATTTTTGAATATTAAAGAGTATATGTAAATGTATATATATGTACTTATGTTTCTATAAAACATAGGTTTTTCTCTAACATTTGGCTATGATAATTTTTCACTTTTTCATAATATTTTTTCAATTTATTTAAAAATTAGCATTTGATCATGAAAATTCCAAATACAATTTGGAAACACCTACTAAAACGTTGTTTTCATTTTTTTCACTTTCAATACATTCAAATAACCAAATATTCTTTGCAAAAACTATAACCAAACATAACTCTATCTTCAACTTCAACTTCAAAATTTTAAATAAAATGAAAAATATTTAATTTTCATGGCCAAACGTCTAAAACTAAAATAATTTCATTTTTACCAGAAAAACTAGCAGTAATGCAAACAGCCAAAGAAAATAAAAAGATAAAAAGTAAAAGAGAGAGACAGATTTTGATGCAGAAGGAAATTTCTAGGTCTGGAAAAAATTTCCTTTCACTTTATTGAATTCAAAGCTCCAAATTATCCTTTGCATAATATATTTTCCAAATAAAGCACCTGTTTTTACTGCCTCAACAATCATTTTCTGTATTCTTGGCAGTTTATACATTTGCTATTAACTCTAAACTAGCCCCACAAATACAGATAGAACATACTACATAGAACCCAAAAATGAATGAGAGATAAGTTGAAGTCGTTGCACTTTATGGGACTTGCTACTTTTCTTCATATGCAATGTGTTGGCAGCATCATATATAATGGTCCCTCCCACTTCTCCTAAAAAAATAGAAGATGTAATTTGTGTTTGGTTATAGCTTTTCCAAAGAATATTTGATTGTTTGGATGTACTGAAAGTGTGAAAAAAGTGAAAACAACATTATTTTAGTAGGTATTTCCAAATTGTATTTGGAATTTTCATGATCAAATGCTAATTTTTAAATAAAGTGAAAAATATTTAGAAAAAAGTGAAAAATTATCATAGCCAAATGTTAGAGATAAACCTATGTTTTATAGAAACATAAGTACATATATATACATTTACATATACTCTTTAATATTCAAAAATCATATACAATGTGCAATTTATTAATTAAGGTTACATTTTTATGCCATTTGCACAAAAATGGGAAGGTTTTTGAAAGCGTTGTTCGGCCAAAATTTAGGGGAGCCAAAAATACATATTTTTTTTAAATTAATAAATATATTATAGAAAGTTGATGTGTTTGTCAAACTATTCGGGAAAATTAAGTGTTTTGAGTAATTACAGAAGATGTTTTTCAGGTAAAAGTAGCTTTTTTCAAAAGTATTTTTGGATCTTAATTAAACACAAGTTGTTGCTCTAATATTGATTAAAGTGTTTTCAAACTGATTGTCACAAACAGCTACTTTTCAAAACTAATTTTACAAAAAGGACTTATGACAAAAAAATATTTTTAAAAAATAATAAATTTTAAAAACTTGACCAAACATACTATAAATTAGTTTATTATAAAAGTCAACTTTTCAACTAGAATTGTACAAATATATTCAGGGTGGGGGTCGGGAAATGAATTAAAAATCATCTACCGTATGTGTATATAGTCTCTTAGGTCAACATCTAAATTAATCAAAGAAGAAAGGACCACTTTAGCAGTGACATGAAGTACACGAGGGAACATAATTCATGTGATCGTCCTTAATTTGCAACTACCTTTAAGTATAGATTTTTCAGAGAGGGAATTCAAAATATAAAGAATAATACATGAAGAAGGTAAGGCGATTCAATAATTAACATATATACACATCAAAAAAATTAATCTTATATATTCAGTGTAATTTTTTAACAAACTAAATTTGAATGAACATATTGCGCCTGGTCCCCCTAGCTCCTCCCTTGAATCCCTCCCCACCATAAATTGAATTTTTTAGGTTCGAGCACGGAAAATGAAGAGATTTCTAGTGGGAAGTACTTCCCCTATAAACGCGTCCTACGCACTGCAAATATGAACTAGTGGGGCTAGTAGGTTTATTACGAGATGATTAAAAAAAGTTACCCTTTAGCTTCAAGAGTCTTAAGACATTCCTAACGAACACAACTTTGTACCTTTAATTTGGAAGGTAAGGGATAAATGATTTTCCAATTCAAGATATATGTATACAACCTATTCATCATATGCATATGGACAATATGATATGTATATATGAAGGCAGACAAAGAAAGTTGAGCACACAAATTGAGTAATCTCCGAATTTGATATTTGCTGGAATTGTGAGAATTTTGCAGCCAAAAAGGAAAAATCTGGCAGTTGCACTTGCCGGTCTATATTCATCATATTATCGGTTACATCAGAGATGGAATAATATAGTGTGCTTATTTTGGTGCATTATTCCTGAGAGGGAAAATATCATGTAGCTAGTCTATATAGTCCTAATTGTTTTTATCACTATTAAAAGTCACTACTTTCCCGATGAAATTTTCCACTGAAAAATATTTAGTGGCTATTTCCACGGAATGTCAGTGAAAAAAAACCTAAATAATAGTATTTTCACATAAAAAGTTAGGAAGTTTCCCAGCTTTTCAATGGAAACATGTTTTTCACCGTGCGTTTTTTCAATGAGACTAAGGGGAAAATTTCATGTTTTATAACATAAATTTTTCATTGAATATCGGTATGAAAAACTTCTATTTCTAGTAGTGTATTTTTACATTTATGGGACCATGCAACTTGCTGATTAATGATGGCGAAAACAACACAGGAAAGTAGACAATAGTAATAAAGAAGCATCAACAACTATGAGTACCTGGTCCTGCTACATATAGACCCACAAGAGAGAGATGCATGTTTCTTGTTTAAACAATTAGGTGGTGATCCTATTTGGATAATTAATTCAACCCAAGTTTGGTCCTAAGAAAAAGTAATCGTTTGAAATGGATAAAGAGAGTTATAGTTTCAATTAAATTGACAAATACCAAACTCAAAGAACTATTTGTAGAATTAGCGTTCAAATTTGCTAAGAGTATTCCTATACGTTATATGTAAGGGTGCTGAAAGGTAAGATAAATGAAGTCATTGTCTAAGGCCACCAAATATTAAAGACCCTAAAATACGAAGTATTATTATGATGTATAACATATAATTTAAGTAATTATTATTAAGTATTACGTATATTTTATAGATGATTTAGTAAATAACTACAAATTTTCTCTCTCATTAAATTAAATATTATATTTACATTTCTCTTCAATTAATACTAATTTTTCCTCCTCTATGTACAGTCATTTTTCCATGTTTTTAACGATTTTACTTTCTAATTTCAACTCTGTTTCTGTGAATTCATTAGCTATATCAATTTGTTATATTTGATTCATAATTGTTAAGAGTCCCACATCGGATATGAAATGGAAACATGGATTTCTTATATGAACTTGAACAATCTTCACCCTACAAGCTAGCTTTTGGGGTTGAGTTAGACCCAAGATCCATTTTTACATGGTATCAGAGTCAGACTCATTTCAATTCTTTGTTCACCGATGTTGGGCCCCCAAATTATATTATCCACGTTCTAATTAACAAGGTCTAGGCCTGCGTGGAGTGTTAAGAGTCTCACATCGGATATGGAATGGGAACATGGACTCCTTATACAGATTTGGACAATATTCACTCTACAAGCTAGCTTTGGGGGTTGAGTTAGCTCCAAGATTCATTCTGTACAATAACATCATGAAATAAGTTTTCGTTTATGTCCCATATTTTTTAACCGAGAAATCAATTGGCACGAGATTCAAAAATTAGTGGATAATAGAGATGTCTCTCTACCCTTCTCCACTTGATATCATGCTTTTATCTATGAGACAGTTCAAAACAGTGACATGCGTCTAACCCACGCATTACGTGTCGCGCTCATCACCAGACAAAAATCCTATGAGTTTCTTTTGGTGTCTTTATTCTATGAATTTTACGAAGTAGAGTCTTTTAATATATATATATATATATATATATATATATATATATATATATATATATATATTGCTTTAGACTACTCCCTCCGTTCCATATAATCTGGCCTTTGTTGTTGACTTGACATCCTTTAAGAAGTAATTTATTAGGGTTTATTTACTAAATTATCCTTATTAATTATTCTTTGGAAATTTAAGTTTGACAAATATTACTTTATGTAGTTAGTTAATGATAAGGCTAATATTGTAAAAATAATATCTCTTTTGATTTGCTAAAACGAACAAATAGAAAGGAAAATACTTGAAGGCCAAATAAAATGGAATGAAGGGAGTACAAATACCATTTAGCTGCCCTGATCATTATACATCATTCTTTTCTTATCTATTATCGATGCTAGCCTTCCATTCACAAAGTACCCTAACATCAATATTAATTATAGACTTAGATTTCTCCAAGATACACCAAGATTTTTTATATTGGCATTGTCTGGTTACCATGCACATACAAATTTAATGTATTGAGAAGTCAGATTCAAATTAATACCCCTGGACTTCATATATATCATAAGTCCCACCCCAAAAATATAGACAAACATATATACTTCTGTCCTTGTGCTTCACCATTCTCTTAATCCCTTTAGCATTTATCTCCTCTTTTATATTGAAAACAACACAAAAATTCATGGAGAGGACTGATAGAGAAACTCAAGATTTCATGAAGGTTGAGTCCTTCTCCCAACTGCCCTTTATTAGGCCAACACCAACAAAAGAAAAGGCCGCGGCCATTAGGCTTTTTGGCAAAGAATTAGGTATTGCTGGTCATGAAGAATCAAAAGACAGTAAAAATATCGAAGAAAATGACGAAACTCATAACAGAAAATTTGAATGTCAGTATTGTTGCAGGAATTTCCCGACTTCACAAGCACTAGGAGGCCATCAAAACGCGCACAAAAGAGAACGTCAGCACGCCAAAAGAGCTCAGTATGCAAAATTTCAGTATGGCACTTATTTTAATTCACCGTTGAACAGTACTACTACTAGTAGCGCCTTTTATGGAAGTTATGTTAATACTGGAAGCCATTATTCTCAACAAACTAGTAGAGTTAATGGTAGTCCATTAGCGTTATGGCGAGTACCTGCAGCTCATGTTCGTCATAATTCTTATTCTCCTCCTTCTAATTTTGCTCCGCCAATGTATGTTAATGGACATTTCAAGAAGACCAATAGCTCGATTTCTGTAAGTCGATTTGGGTATGAACTGAAGGAAGGAGTTCATCAAGACCATGTGAGTTTAGATTTACGCTTGTAATTAAAGGCAATGCAAGCTAGTAGTTATAATTATTTTTATAATATATAGTACGTAGTGTTCATGGATGAGTTTGTACATTGCAATTATATGTTTAATAGAATATTTCCGAATATTCTTTCATTAATTGTATATCTCTTATCTTAGGCAGAATTGTATTCCTATTGTAATTAGGTCTCTCATTTTAGGTAGAATGATATTTACTATTGTAACTAAGTTGATTAGTTACCTAGTTTAAATATTCTTGTACTACTATATATATATTATACATTATTGATGAATACAATCAATGAACATATTCTTTTATGGTATCAGTAACCTAAAAATACATCCACCGTCGACGACCATAGCTCCCGGCCGCCACCCCCACGATACACTAGTGTTTTTTTTAAGTCATTCTCTCTCCCTTCTCCTCCTAAATTTCATCTTACATGGCTGACAAAATCAAATTTCATCATGCACTTGCAGTAAACAACATCAAAAACTTCATCCATATCACCCTTGAGATGAAAAAGGTGGATGTCCTGACACCCGACGCTCCATGACTGGTTACTGCATTTTCCTTGGAGATAACCTATTGTCTTGGTCTTTCAAAAGGCAACCTACACTATCCCGATCCGCTGCCGAAGCAGAGTACATAGGTGTCGCCAACATCGTCTCTGAGTCTTGTTGGATCCGTAACCTTCTACTTGAGCTTCACTGCCCGATTCAAAAGGCAACACTGGTCTACTACGATAATATTAGTGTGATATATCTTTCGATAATCCCGTCCAACATCAGCACACTAAACACATTGAGATGGACGTTCATTTCATTCGCGAAAAAATGGCTCGTGGTCAAGTTCGTGTCCTTCATGTTCCTTCCAGATATCAAATTGTCGACATCTTCACCAAAGGACTTCTGCGCATACTATTTGATGATTTTTGAGTCAGTCTCAGTGTTTGTGAACCTCCCGCTTCGACTGCGGGGTGTAATAGAATATTTCTCAAATATTCTTTCATTAATTGTATATCTCTTATTTTAGGTAGAATTGTATTCCTATTGTAATTAGATATCCTATTTTAGGTAGAATTATATTTCCTATTATAATTAGGTTGATTAGTTAGCTAATTTAAATATTCTTGTACTATTATATATATTGTACATTATTGATGAATACAATCAAGAAACATATTCCTTTAGTGTTATCTTCAATCAACATAAATAACTGAGTAATTCCACCATTAAAGTTTTGGAATGATTCTTTTTGAGCTTAAGTTATATACACAGTCAGTACTCAGTAATCAAAGGATATTTACAGATAGGTTACTTGGTAGCGTAAAGATTTCTTATACCGATAATGAATATGCTTAAATTCTTTCTTTTTAAGGTATAAATTTGTTGGGCAAACTTTTTTCACCAAATGAGTCCATTTTAAAATTAAACCACCATCAGGACCACCACTGCTCTTCTAATTAGTATAATGCCTTCTTCCAGAAATTTTAGAAAGCAAAAAAAAGACCACTACTGAAAGTCTATGCACTCATTCTAATTTTTCTTTTTCGTTTCTTCTTAATGTCAATACAAAAAATGTATTGAATTATCAATTAAACATGAAAACTAAATAGATCTAGAAGGATCTGATCGAATTGGAAGAGAGAAATGTTCATGAATAAGAAGAACTGATGTGCAAAAATGAAAATATCTTTTGATTGAATGAATAATTTGTACAAGAGATGATATATATATATATATATATATATATATATATATATATATATATATATATATATATATATATATATATATATACCTCTAATTAATGAATCTAACCGACTTCTGACAAACTAACTCAGTCCCAAAATATCTTCAAACTAACAAATTGATTCTAACAACTAACTCTCTGATATGACAGTTGTATACAACTCATTTATATTTCAACTATCACTACTGCTACTATTACATTGCTTAACACCCCCTTCAAGCTAGGTGATATTAAGATGTTCTTTATCTTTAGCTTGAACAATAGGTAGATATGTTGTGATCGACCAAGGCCTTTGGTAAGCAAGTCAGCATGTTGTTCTTCAGTAGGAAGGTACTTACTTTGCACAAGACCAACCAACACCTTTTCCCTAATGAAATGACATTCAATGTCAATGTGTTTAGTGCGCTCATAGAACATTGGATTATCAGCAATCTGAATTGCCGTTTTGCTATAACAATGCAATACAACATGCAGAGTTAAGTTCACATCTAGATCTTTATAAAGTCCAGTGATCCATACAATTTCAGCAACTGTGGAAGAAAGACTTCTATACTAAGCTTCAGCTGAGCTTCTGGAAATAATAGATTGTTTCTTGGATCTCCAAGAGATCAAAGAATCTCCAAACTTGATCATGTAACTTGTGATAGATCTCCTGGTGTTGACACAGGATCCCCAGTCAGCATCACAATAAGCATGAAGCGTATCACTTCCATGAGCACTCAAAAGAATGCCCATACCAGGTGATTGTTTGACATACTTCACTACCCTGGTAGCAGCCTCCATATGAGATACTTTAGGGGCATGCATAAAGTGGCTCAAACTCTGTACATCAAAAGATATATCTGGCTTAGTAATTATGAGATAAAGCAGCCTTTCAATTAATATTTGATATTCACTAGGATCTGCTAATATTGAATCAGATGACTCTCCTTTGAGCTTTTCACCTTAAAAAACAGTTGATTTTTTTTTTGTTTGTCATATACAACTGTAGTCAACTTGTGATTAAGATAAATTAGTGTAGGAGCTGGTTTAGCATCACTCAATCCTAAATCTGATAGAAGTTCCAATGCATACTTCCTCTAGTGCATGAGTATCCTCTCTGTGTTTCTAGCAAATTCAATGCCTAAGAAATATCTAAGGTCTCCTAAATCCTTGATCTTAAAGTTGTCTTTCAGCACATGTTTTTATTCTTCAATTAGCTGCACACTACTCCCAGTAACCAATAGATCATCCACATAGATTAGGACTATGACAATATCGTCATCAAATTTCCTAGTTAGCAAAGAATGGTCAAGATGACTTTGTTGGAAACCTGCTGCAATTAAGGCAGTGGTAAGCTTTAGATTCCACTATCTAGAAGCTTGTTTAAGTCCATATAGGGACTTAAGCAACCTGCACACTTGATTCCACCCTTTACTAACATAATCAACGCCTTGTGGAAATTGCATATACACTTTCTCAGTGAGATCACCTTGAAGAAATGCATTATAGACATTCATCTATTGAATTTTCCAACCTCTAGTAGAAACAAGTGATATAACAGTTCTCACTGTCACCATCTTCACCACTAGTGAGAAGGTTTCGTAATAATCTAAATCTTCCCTCTGATTGTATTCTTTAGCTACCAACCGAGTCTTGAATCTTTTCACTTCTCTATTAGCTTTATACTTGATCTTAAATACCAAATGGGCAATGGTACTATATCCCAAGTCTTATTATCCTCCAATGCATTAATTTCTCCTTTCATGGCTTGAACCCATCTACTATCCAGCACAACCTGCTTTTATGTTTGAGGTTCAGTATCAATAGATGAATTTGTGAAACAACACTGATAAGATGCAGAAAGACATCTATAATCAAGGTTGTCTGAAATAGAGTATAGGCAATTTGACACAGACTTGGTCTTTGCTTTGATAATAAAGTTTTTCTGCCAAACTGTGGGTCTACAGGTTATTCCTGACCCCCTTCTATCAACAGGTGGAGATAAGACTGTTTCTTGAATAGGATGAGGTACATTTGCTTCAATGACTACAAGTGCATGTTGATCACCATTTGCCTTTATATATTCATGTTAATCTTTAAGTAGTTGCTCTGAGTCATCCAAGACTGGAAGATGGAATAGTTTCAGAGCTGGAACTAACTTGAGCTTCAAACTCATTATCTATAGCATAATTTTGCATGTCAGACTGAAAAGGGAAAACATGTTCGGTGAATATAACATCTCTACTAAGAATATTTTGTGCTCAATATCATAAAGTTTATATCTCTTTTGTGTGGTACCATATCCCATTAAGACTGATTTAATTGTCCTAGGCTCAAATTTATCATATTTGAGTATGTTTGTTGCATAACATAGATATCCAATTACCCTCATGTAGGATATATCAGGCTGCTTCTAAAATAACACCTCAAATAATGACTTATTCTGCAAAGTTGTGGAATGAACTCTATTAATAATGTGCACAACACTCAATATACACTCACCTCATAACCTTATTGGCAAGTGATCTTGAAATCTAATAGCAATAGCAGTTTTTAGTATGTGTCTATGCTTTCTTTTCACTACACCATTTTATTGAAGTGTATGTGGACAAGAACTTTGGTGAATTATTCCATGAGCCTTAAACAGCTCATCACACTGTGTGTTAAGAAACTCTCATCAAATATCTGATCTAAACATCTTGATCTGCAAACCAAATTGTGTTCTAATCATGAGAATGAAAATTTTCAATAAAGTGGAGACATCTGACTTGAGATGCATTAGAAATACCCAAGTCCATCTAGAATAGTCATCAATCAAAATGAATTTTTTATTTTATTTTATTATGTGTGGCAGTCTTGTAAGGTCCCCATACATTCAAATGAACTAAATCAAAACAATTAGTACTTCTGCTATGACTAACAGGAAATGACATTCTAACTTGTCTTGCCAATGGACATACATCACAACTTTGTAATAAAAAATTACTTTTATCATCAAACATGTTCATTTTCCTAATAACACCCATGGGGACATGCCCTAGTCTCTTATGTCATACTGCAATATTATTAATTCTTTCAACTGCCAAGGACTTTATTCTTCCATACTTCTGTGATCTCAGAACATACAAATCATCCACTACTTCACCAATCTCATTCACTCTCCCAGTGAGGAGATCTTGGAAAATGAAGAAATCAGGAAAGAACAGAGCACAATAATTCAATTCTCTAGTCAGTTTTGACACATATAAAATATTGAACTTAAAAGCTGGAACACACAAAATATTCTGCACTACATCGCTGCTGAATCATCAGTAGGTAACTGAACACTGCCTGGATTGTTCACTGTCAAACCATGATTGAGTAAGGCCTTGTTACTGACCATATGATTGGTAGCATCACTATATACTATCCATTTTGCACAAGTACTTGCAATATTACAACGGGAAGTAGCAGCAAAAATACCTGCTATATTTGCACTTGACTCACTAGTCACATGTTTGCTCAAAAGATACAGTATTTGATTGTATTGATCTGTTGTGAAAAATGGAGTAGCTTGCATGAAACTAGTACATGTACCCTGCACATGTGATCCAAGAGTTGTAGTTGTTATATTCACCTTCTTCTTACCTTTAAAATCTACAGGGTATCCCAACAATTTGTAGCAATCATCCCTGGTAGGTCCTTTCATATTACAATAAGTACGCATCTTCAGTTTGTAACATTGATCTCTGTTATGACCTCTCATATCATAATAGTCACAATACAACTCTCTCTTTTGTCTTTGAAATGGTCTATTTCCTCCAGTCCTCCCGGTCTATTCGCACCAGTTCTGTTGGTGAATAAAGCAGTAGGATCAATATACTCCCCAGACTTGTAATGTTCCTTACTCAATGCCTTTTGACTTTCATCCTGGAGTATCATTGCATAGCAGTGATTGACACTAGGTGAGGGGCTCATCATGAGGATTTGGCTCATTGCTTGTGCATAGTTGTCATTTAATTCCATGAGAAATTACAGTAATTTCTACCTAAGCATGCTTTCAGTGTAATCATTTGATTTTCGCACTCACATGATAGAGGTGGAATGATTGAGTCAAACTCATCCCATAGATCATTTAGATTCGAATAATATACAGAAACAATGAAAACACCTTGAGTTAATGTTACTATCTCTTTGTGAAGATGATAGATTCATGACAAGTTCACTTTATCAAATCGTTCCTCAGGTCTTCCCACACTATATTCGCATTTGATTGAAATATAATACCACTGATCAATTTCTTACTTACATTGCTCATAATTCATGAGATGACGATTGCATTACATCGATCCCACTGTTTCTTCTCTAGTTCAGTTGTGAAATCATCCATTTTGATGCTTCCATCGATAAATCCCAACTTGTTCTTCATCAAAAGGTTCAACTGCATCGCACGACTCCATAGCGTATAATTTTCCATGCTTACAAGATGAATCTCAATTTTAACCGCTCCTGGTACATCAGTAGCTGATAAGTAAAGAGGATGATTGTGATCAATTCTCGTCGTCATTGTTACTTCGATATTTCAGATAGAAAACAAGATGAATCTCTCAATTTCTTCACTAATTTTGTGAATAAACTCCTAGATTCATTAAGTATAGCTTTGATACCATGATGATCTATCAATTAAACATGAAAACTAAACAGATTTAGAAGGATCTGATCAAATTGGAAGAGAGAAATGTTCATGAACAAGAGGAACTGATGTGTAAAGATGAAAATATCTTTTGATTGAATGAATAATTTGTACAATAGAGGATATATAACCGACTTTTAACAAACTAATTCAGTCCCAAAATATCTTCTAACTAACAAACTGATTCTAACAACTAACTCACTGATATGATAGTTGTATACAACTCATATACATTCAACTACCACTACTGCTACTGTTACATTGCTTAACAGATTCCAGAATTTATCCCAATTTATGTGGCACACTTTTTTTTATTCTGTTTCAAAAAGAATGTGCTATTTTTATAATTAGAATCAACTTAACTTTCAAATTCTCTCTTTTTACTCTTAATAAAAAGTCATTCAATTGTTTAAGGTTTGTTTTAGACTGGTCACATCAAAAGTCTTTTTTTCTTTCTTAAATTTTGTGCTTAGTCAAACAGTATCGCATTGATTGGGACGGACGGAGTACTAGTTTATAGCCCACGCATCTGCTTCTTTTGAGACTCTGTGTTTTTTAAGAATGTCTGGCCATTGTTTATGATAAAGCATATTCAAGTACACGTGTGTGTTTTCGAGGTACTGGTTCGTTGCAATCTTGGAGCAAAATGATAAATTAATTGGCTGAATATATAAAATCATGAGAACAAGTTAAATTGTAGGCTGTAGTCTCTGTAAATGTTGCTTCTATATATTAGGCTCCCGGTCACTGGCTTCACGAGACCTTTTCGATCCACACTGGAGAAGTCCTCTCTAGGGCTATGCTCTATTGGGTGGAGATAAATGGAACACTACTTTAGACCTGCAATTGATTAAAGGTATGAAAAGGGAAACAACAAGGATAAAGCTAGCATTGATTGAGATTTAGGACAAGCTAGCATTGATGAAAGTGAACATTATTTGTAGACATTGTACCTACATATTTGCTTTCAATACAATCAATGCATGTACATGAAATAATGCCACTTCTCTCTCAAGCCACCATCTGCAGACTGCAGTCCATGCTTTGGACCAGCACTTTTTGTTACCTCTCTTTTTCAATTTATGCAGAGGTAGAAATTTTAAACTAGTATTACTCCCTCCGTCTCACTTTAGATTAAGGTGTTTTACGATGTTTAAGAAATTAAAGAAAACTTTTGATAAGTAAATTAAGAGAGTATTTAATTTAACTAAAATTATAAGCTGGTCAAACTAGTTTATAATTAATTTTTTTTAGCTTATCTACATATTTGGTATATATTGAAAGTACTTTACAAGCCAAAATCAATCATGAGTTGGTCATCCCCAACTTATAATTTTTCACCTTATAAGCATTTTTAGTTTGATCAAGTCTTTTAGGAATATTATTAATTTTATCCTTAATACTTTGTACATCTATTTGTTGATGAAATAAAAGGCCACGCCTCCTTAAGGCGTAAATTATATATATAAAAAATCCTTAACATCTTTTCTAATTCTCAAAATACCTTTCCAAAATCAATATTCTGAAATTCCTTTTCACCCCATGCCGATCGTTTCTTTTCTTTACAAAAATACTTTTAAATTTATAATTTTTGGTAAAACTTTGAGGAAGTTTTAGTCATTTTAACAAAAGAACATGTTATCAACCATTTTTTTCTTTACCAAATACATCAATAATTGTCCATTTTCAGTTTTATTATTTTCTTCAAACACGTAACTGTTTATTTATAAAATCAGTTTGAACACTTAAAACTTATCGGCTTTAATTTACAATCAACTAATCTAGACGTGCTCTAAGTATATGAAAAACATAAATATTATCCTTTTAAATGAGTGGTGGAGAGTTTCAAATGTCTTTTCATTTTATCTTTCTTATAAAAAAAAGAATGAATTTTATATTGAAAGAGTCCCAATAAATGGGAATACTATGATTAAATAGTTTTCAAAACAAGAAATATACAGTAACATTTTTTTTTGAGATAGAGTAAAAAAGATAGTGGAGTAATATATGTCATGTAAAATGGACAGAATTGGAAAGTTTTATACTCTTTAGAAAGGTAAAATGTATAGAGGCGCAAGGTAAATTAACTATAGAATAAAGTTCCATTACATTTTGCCAATTCCAAATAGCTAAAATCAGTTGTATAAATGCTCTGTATCTATAATACTCTATTTAGGGGTTTTCAGTATTCAGACGATTCATCATTGTTAAATTATTTCTACACTATCATCGACCTATTGCAATTTTCCCTTTTTATCTGAACTAATATACAATGTAAATATATTATATGTTACGCCATTCTAGACAAGAATTTTTTGTTACTCCTCCGGATAAAAAAAAAATTCACTTAGTATTTATTTGTTGGATAACAAAAAGTGTTTACTTACCAAATCAAGAAAGAATTAACCTTACTTTTACAAATTTACCTTTATTAAGTGTTAGATGATCAAATCTCAATGTTTATTTAATTATGAGCATTTTAGTCAAATTTCTATTTTTGTCTACGAGTTAGTATTTTCTTAAGGGGTGTGTAAATGATTAAGTGAACACTTTTTTTTATCCGGAGGGAGTATATTATAACATTAAGTACAGTGTATTTACCATAACAATCCCAATTCACCAATGGATCCACTAGCAAATGCAAAAAGTGAGAACATTGAAAATTGAAATACATACAAGGACATACAACTATGTTGAGAAGATGATAAAAAGGGCACAAATAATTTGAAATTTGGATTTAGACCACTGACAACCAAAAAAAAAAAAAGAAAAAAAAAACAAGAACACATATAGAGAGAGTTTAAATAGCGTTTAAATGTTAAAGTTTGCTGTGGGTGCATGTAGTAGGCATGCAGCTGCTATTTGCTACAATTCTAAATTTACTGTAAAAATGTAACTTAAATAATTAAAATGGATGAGATTAGCAATATAACTCATGAAGCCCAAATGAAAGTTGGTGAAATTTGTCTCTTCTTCGAACCATAGATAAATGACTATTTTTATTTCTCTTTTTTTTAGATCATTTAGACCACAATTTAAAAATCTCCGAGAAGATTGAAAATCTTATGAGAAATATTAGATCACAGTCTAAAATCTTGTAGGTTATTACAAGTGTTAAATGACAGTCTAATGTTTTGTCCGTAAAATTGAGTAATATATAAGTAAATATTATACTCGAGTCAAATATTATCCAGAAGAGTAATTTTTAGGGTTATATAAGGAAAACTTACATATATACCCTTTGGCCAACTAGTTTACTAACTTGGTTAAAGTATACACTACATGTACACTTCAATTGCATATGTTGTGTATGGATATGTATAATATATGTATATTTAGTATAAGTATGTTGTGTATATGTATGTATAGTATATGTATATTTAGTATAAAGTATATACTTCATTCTATATATTGTGTATAGGTATGTATAGTCAGAGGCGAATTCATAATTTCAAGACGTGTTTTAGGAATTAAATACACACAAAAAAAAGACATAAAAGTATAGCAAATTGGGTTTCATCCCACAACCTTAAGGAACTAAACCAAGTGCTTAACCAGTGCACAACTTAATCTCATTTGAATATGGATTCCTTTCGTTAACATTAGATATATTTTAAGAATTATATACATAATATAATGAGTTTAGTCGGGTGACCATGAGTTTACGTGACCTATTTTTTATACATAAATTCGCCCATGTGTATAGTATTTGTATATTTAGAATAACATTACCTATAAACTCTGTACATATTTTGTAAATTAGATGGCTGAATGGTATTTAGCTATAATTCCCCCCTATATTTACTCATTAAAAAGGAATAAAATCTAAATAACGGCATAAAAAGGGACATTTGCGTATAGCAGCCTGAAAGTTTTGAGGGAAACCCATTTCACACAGACCCAATCAGATGAAGCCCAATTAGTGAATTCATCGTCCAAACAAATAAAACCCATAAACAATCCAGCCCAACCCATCCAAAGCCCTAAACCCTCTATATACATTCCATCTCTTCAATTTACCTACTAGGGTTTCAGTTGTTCTCTACACCGCACACACAGTCACACAGTAGAAAAATGCCGGCCGGACATGGATTGAGGTCACGTACTAGAGATTCATTCTCACGTGCATTCAGAAAGAAAGGTACAATCCACCTTTCAACCTACCTTAGGATCTTCAAAATTGGTGACTATGTTGATATCAAAGTGAATGGTGCTGTTCATAAAGGAATGCCACATAAGTTCTATCATGGCCGTACTGGTCGTGTTTGGAACATTACCAAACGTGCCGTTGGTGTCGAAGTTAACAAACAGGTCCACTCTCTCTCTCTCTCTCTCTCTCTCTCTCTCTCTCTCTCTCTCTCTCTCTCTCTCTCATACTCGTATCTTTTAATAATAGGATTTTTGGTCCCTCGTTTTATTGGAATGTTCACTTTTGCTCCCTCGTTTTATATCTTGTATTGCTACTCCATATTTCTAAAAATAGTCGAAATATACCATGTTTCCTACACATAGGTACCATAAATTAACATTTTAATTATTTGAAGGTCAAATATGCTTAGCAAGATATTACAAGGGCCAAAATTAGAATTTACCAATAATTGAGGGACTAAAAGTGCTATTATCCAATTTATAAAATTGTCGTACCTGATATTTTCAACAGGTTTTATACTAAATTGAATGTTTTAGCTCGTTTACTCTTCAATTGAATTTTGATTTGTAGCTTAAAGTAGGCATTGAATGTTTGTATATGGAGATATGGTTTCCTTGTTGTATACTGTAACATATATGATTGATGGATTTGCATGTATATTTGTTATTTTGAAAGCTATTAGTACTGATTGACGTTCCTTTTGGGCCGAGGGTCTATCGGAAAGAGCCTCTCTATCCTTCAAAGTTAAGATGTAAGGTCTGCGTACACCCCACTTGTGGGACTACACTGGGTATGTGTGTTGTTATTAGTAATGGTTGGATATGGAATTTGGACAAAAAAGTTTGAAGTATGCATTTGTGAGCACAAATTAGAGTGATTCCTGCATATGCTTTTCTTTCTTAGAGGAATTAAATATAGAATTAAGAGCTTTCAGGGCCTTGAAGTGAAAGGCATTTCTTTTTTCCAAGTAAAATCCATAAATGGAGCTGTGTAAAAGTGCACATTAACCTAAAGCCTCGAGTTGTTTTTGTAGAATGCTACAAGGATAACAATTATTGAATTGCATTTTTTAATAGCTGAAGTAAGGTTTTCTGATTCATTCATATTGAAGAAATTACATTTTCCCCTTTTAAATAGTCATAGAGTAAAAACATTTGAAATGAAATACTGAAGGAGAAGTCTATGAATTTCAAGAGTAAAAAGTTTCTTTGAAATGGAATAGTAAAGGAAAAGTTTATAAACTCATAGAGTAAAAGGTTCTTTGGAATGGAATAGTATAGAAGTTTATGAACTGGTAAAAAAGTTATCAATGAACAAATTAAATTATTAACATATAAAAGTTTCATTAGGTCTTGAAACATGAAGGCTTCATATTTCCTACTTAATTGAGCTTTCAGTATGTTACTGAAATATTAAAAGACATGCTAATGGTTCTTAGTTGAAATGATGAATATACAGTGCATCTCTTTTCTAGCTTATTTGTCGGATATTCAATTGCTTGTTTCTTCTTTTCCTCCATGTAGCGTCAAGTTTATCTATACATGAAAGTCTGACGGTGTTGAGAGTTGGTCTTGGATATTTGTTATCCTTATGACCTTGTTATTTTGGTTCTCTTACACTAATGCACTGCGTGCCTATTTAACTTTTTCTTGCTTGTTCTGTATCTCAGGTTCGTAACAAAATCTTAAAAAAGAGGATCCATGTGAGGATTGAACATGTTCAGGCTTCCAGATGCACCGAAGAAGTCAGAGAGAGGATCAAGAGAAATGACCAGCTAAAGGCTGAGGCCAAAGCCAGAGGTGAGGTCGTCAGCACGAAAAGGCAACCCGCAGGACCCAAACCAGGATTCATGGTTGGAGGCGCTACATTGGAGACTGTTACCCCCATTCCATATGATGTGGTCAATGATTTGAAGGGAGGCTATTGATTTTACTCTGTTCATGTGCTTTTATGAAATTGAAAGACAGGATTAGTTTTTTGCTGTCACCTCAGACTCTGCATTTTATTTCTAAATTTTGTTTACAATATCAGTCAAGGCCTTCATTGAACTTGTTGCTCCAAATGGAAGTCGGAATTATCTGTTACTGCTTGATTCTATACTGATTTATGAGTTTTCAGTTCTGCTTTTGAACTAATTTGAATTACATAAGCGTTGCCTTACCCTTCATTTGAAATTCTAATGAGGAGAATATAACCAGATGTGTATGATTTTACAGCCTGATTAAATGTCTCACGAAACCTTATAATACTTAAGCAGCTAAGTTATGTGTAGTCTTTCTAAGACGTGTATTTGTGTTAATTGGGTGTTGTCCCCTTTATTAAGGCGACGAACTCTATTTTCTTGCTCAAGTCGTGTTCCATCTCTAACATTGCTGACACTGTGTTAGCTTCATGTTAGCCACAAAGCAATCTCTTCGTAAGATTCACATCATTTATGCTCCTCAAACACAAAATTAATCAATGATCGTCCAATCTTGTTTAGGAGGACTCAACCTTGGGATTTCATCCAAGGCCTTTGACAATTTGAAAATGTCCAAATTTCTTGACATAGGGAAATTATCAGTGTTCTAACGAAAGAAATACTAACATTTAAGCCGCTTTCTGTTGGTTATTATTTTCATAACTAGGACATTTAACTTCATTGATCAACTTACAATCTAGTTTGTGTACATTCTTTTTCCTTAGTTTCCATTTTGATATAAATGGGTTGAAGAATTCTTGTAAAATAAAGAAGTGATACATTTGAATCATATAGATATAGGGCTCTCAACGTTCAAATTCATGAAAGGTAAAATTACTGGTATTCATGGCCAGTATCATATCACAAAAATCTCATACTTTATCAAGTCTTCTATCAGAAGCAGATTGGATTCAGAGTGCATAACCGTAATGCTTCTGCTACTATTAGTACCATAAGAATATCCTTTCTTTGAGGATAGGAGAACATCAACCATGCATAATTTGGATCATAGACTTGTTAAGACTGCAAAGCATTAGTTCTGCTGATTTCAAAAGCAGACAAGGCCTATGTATTAGACTCAGGTCCTGCTGGTTTTGCATTTAGAAGTGGTTGCAGTGCCTTGACGACTATCGTCATATTTGGCCGAAAATCTGCCTCATATTGAACACAAAGTGCTGCAACAGCTGCCATCTGACAGAAAATATACACAAAAGACATAAAATGTGACAACAGTTACAGGAATATAACATGAAGTAAAAGCTAGCAGAGAGTGCTACTATACTGTACATTGATATTGTGCAACTTTTTTATACTGCCAGGTTAAGATGACTTACATCAACAGGTAACAGACCTAGAGTAAGCCTAATCATGTAATAACCGGTTAAAATATACTGATGGTGTTAAAAAAAACTACAGTGCTAGTATAAATAAGTTAAATCCTTTACAAAATACCACTAGCAAAGATCAGTAAAAAACCTTAGCAACTGCTTTTGCAGGATAGTCATTATTTAGCTTTGGATCAACACACTGCTTCACTTTGTCTTCACTCAATCTTGGAGTTGCCTGCAGAAAATTCAAGTATAAATCAGTAAACTGATGATATGAATAGAATTAACAAGAAATAGGCAAGAAAAGAACTTACCCATGTGACAAGACTCTGTTGCCCTTTGGGCATTGTATGATCTACTGGCTTTCTTCCTGTCAGGAGTTCAAGAAGAACAACCCCGAAACTATAGACATCGCTTTTCTGTGTTATCTGTCCTGTCATCGCATACCTGCACAAATATACAGTCTTTATATTAATTATCTACGGCTTGTAGCAAGCGTTTCATATCATTATCGTGGTTCTTGTCAATGCTAAATTTCTTTTTGTGTTAACATTTACTATAACGACGAGTAATTTTAGAACTTAGGATGCAGGGCTTACTCTGGAGCATGGTAACCAAATGTGCCCAAAACTCTAGTGGAATGCAGACGAGCTGCAGTGTCGGAAGACTGGTTTGTCAAGTTGAAATCAGCAATCTTTGCTGTAAAATCATCAAAGAGTAGTACATTGCTGGATCTAACATCACGGTGAACAATAGGCGGCTGAATTTTCTCGTGTAAATATTCGAGGCCTTTTGCTGCACCACAAGCAATTTTAACTCTCTGATTCCAAGTAAGAACTGGACCAGGCTCCGCGCCTTGGACACCTTTTCTACCTAAAACAAAAAAATCCAACAATCAACTAAATTGCTGCAACTAATCTTGCATACATTTGACATATTTTTGTATCAAATCCTTGAGGCCTTCACGTGTTAGTATTAGTGAAGCTCAGAATTCATAAAAGTAATTTATACAGTTTGATTTGACATACCGTGTAATACATCATGTAAAGATCCCATAGCTGCAAATTCATATATCAAGATCCGATTGTTTGCTTGTAGACAGTACCCCATAAGAGTCACAAAATGATCATGCTTAAGTCTTGAAACCATGGATAACTGCATAGGCAAACAAAACTCAAATTTCATGGATTGAACACCCTTCATCGGAAAACTATACTACTGAATATATAAAATTTGTACCGTGTATGGGTCAAACTTTACATCCTATACATATATAATAAATTTTAACACCCTTATTGAAAATTCCGGCTTCATCACTGGTCCTTGCCATAAAACAAGAGAGAAGTGTCATTGTTAGGAAATTCACCTGGGCTGTAAAGTCGGAATCTGGTTCTGCTGAAGAACTAGTATCCAACTTTTTGATCGCTGCTTGCTGGCCATCGCTTAATTTAGCAAAAAATACGCGTCCATAAGATCCCTCTCCGATCAAAGCTTTTTGACCAAAGTTACCAGTCAATTTATTTAGCTCATCCAAGGGCACAACCGGTATCTCGATTGGTAAAACTTTCTGAGGAGCTCCACCTCTTGCTCCACCTCTTGCACCACCCCTTGGCTCTGCTCTATCGCTGACTACAATACCCCAAAAAGCTAGTTTTAATATACAAAATACAACTAGTTTTGCATCTTTCATGAGTTAGCCAAATGTTACATAATAGAGCAAAATAGAGAGAGTTTGCAAATGAACTAAACATTATTAGAAGGTCTTAGTTCCAACCTAAGACTCATAAGTGAAATGCATGATATCACAAAGTTCATGTAGGTAAGGAACAAACTTGCATAAAAACAAAGGAAACTAACTTAAATACCCTCCCGCCAAAAAAATAGCCGAACATATGTATAATATATGTAAAGTAGTGTATATTGGCTAGCGGTTATCAATATTTTTGGCCGAGCGACTAATTGTGCAACTTCCCCGCAAAAACAATGTGATGCTCTAACTTTCACTTTTTTTTTCAAAAGTAATGCTCTAGCTTAATATAAGCAGTTTGATCCCAAAATTATAAAGCTATAGCTAAGATGACTCTTTCAAGTATATGAAAAGAGAGGTAGGAGCGCAAAAAATACTTACCAGGATCCACTATCCGGTGTTTACAAACAATATGAGAATACATATAACTTAAACAAGGTTAAATGATTACAGTTTATATACAACACACGTATAAAAGTGTATATACATGAAACATGTCTTTGTACTTATTGATTTGAAATAAACACCGAATACAAGTAAAATTTGTTTTCTAAGTTGGGGCGTACCACCACCGTAGGGATTGCCGGCTTTAGGAGGGGCTGTATTTTGATTAGATGGCGGACCACCGCTATAAACGTCCTCTTCTCCACCTCCACAACACGACATTGTTGTTCAATTATGGAAGGCTCAATCTCTCTTCCAGTGCTGCGTTTATCAATCAATCCATATAAATTCCAATGTGCACCTATGAAATTGTTTTTTATATGCTTCACAACAAATTCCCTAGGAAAAAAATTAGAAGATATTAATTAAAATGCACTTTCAAACACGAAAAAAAAGAAGATAAAGGAACAATAACTTATGAAGCAAAAACCAAGAAGACACGAGGGACAATCATGAAAAAGAATTAAGCACTAGAAATTCAGAACTATGAAAATGAGAAGGACACTATTATTGTGCTTTATCACTTTGAACAAACATGTTTATATTAGATGACTATGGTGGAATTAACTCGCAACATGATGAGTGGCGAGAGCCAGAAATTTAAACAAGGGGATTAAGGAAAAAAATCTTATATCAAAAGTATTCAACAACTTATATATATGCAAAAATAAATCGTTTTCACCCTATTTAGTTAGGTAGTACAATTTTTCAACGAAGAATTGAACCCCATTGCACCCCTATGCCTCTGCTCTTGCACATGATTGCAGCTCAATGAACATAATATTATATTGCTAAATATGAGAGATGTTACGTACCAAAAATCTTAGGGAAAAGAAGAGCAATCTATAATGGAAAAAGGGAAAAACAGAAATTAAGGAGATTAAGGATTGAAAATCAGAGAATTAAGGGAGTGCTTCATGGCTGCATTTCTCTTTGATTTCTTGTTTTTACTATGCTAATTTTCTCTTCTTTTCTTTTTCTTTGTGCAAAAGAATGGATATTTTTTCTGTTTTAAACGGGAAAGTCCCATGGGCTATTTAAACCGCTAAAACCAACTCATTTCTACGTACTAATTAAATTATTAGTACGTGACTCCCTTCACTTTGCACGTCCGTGTATTTTCAATTATATGCACTTAACTTTTGCCCTTTGATTTTTTTTTCTAGTCAACTACAACAAATATTTATATAGCCATGTGACCATGAGTTCACGGGATCAAGTCGTGGAAATAACCTCTTGTAAAAATATAGGGTAGGCTTCATACAGTAGACCCTTGTGGTCCGGCCCTTCTCCGGATCTCACGCATGGTGGAAGCTTAGTGCACCGGGCTACCCTTTTACAACAGATAAATATACACTCAAATCTCTCTATAATGACTTCATTTGTCCAGATATTTTTTTACTACTATGGTGAAATGCTAGTATATAATATTAATTTAATATAACATAAAATGATAATCCATTCCAAAGAAAACTTGACCGTTATAGTAAAATGTTATTATAAAAAATGACTGTTATAGAGAGGTCTGACTGCATATGCGACTCGCATTGAGGTATCACTAGTTACAAGACAACCAAGGTTCATAGTTTTTCTTTAAATTACATCAGGGGAGGGAAAAGGGCTAACCATTTCTTTCATTAAGAGAACTATTGTTTGATAATTTGATATTATAAGTTCTTGTAAATAACTCATTCCATATGCTTGCAAAATTATTGCTCAGAGAACTTTGCTGAAAATTTTAACTTTTAGACAGAAATGCAAGGTCAGAATGAAGTTTTTTTAGTAATCACTTGAAGGAATTGATAATAATCACCCAAGCTGGATCAAGAAATAAGTCAACATTATTTATTCAAATTAGTACATTATCTTTTACATTAGAGTGGAGTATGACTTCCAACTTACATGTTGATTGCGTAATGTGTTTGGTATCGAGGAAATATTTTCCTCGATACCAAACACACCGTTATCTTCATAAGTGATCCTGAGGCTGATGTATACAACATATCCAAAAAGGAAAACTATGATATACTCGAGAGCTTCTGAAAAGTCGACACTGTACAATTGCATAGGCACTGCTAACTAGTCTTGTGCTCTTTCCATATACGACCTATGACCTTCAACGTAAGCTCTTCCCCATTCCCACCAGAGAAGAAAATTGCTAAGCTTCTTGGAATAATGAGTCCATCTTGACATTCACGAACTTTTCTATGGCTGTCTCGGATACTCCTAGGAACACCTTGCCATGTCAACTTACGGCCAAAACCACCAACTTCTAGACTATAGTTGAACATTTTGGCCTCATTGTCCTCGCCCATAAAACGTAAAAATGCCATGTAAACCGGTGTCATACCTAGTAAAAACGCCTCAAAGTGCAAGACGAATTGTTTCTCAAAACAGTCGAAAACCTGCATCGATTGAAATATGTCAATTGTGCAATTCGTGAGCCATAATATAAGAGATGTAAATAAGCCTGTCCAACAGATTTCTTGAGTGTCCGAGCTTGTTTATGGCACGAAAAATTTCCATTTTTTTTTCTAGTTCCTTAAAAGTGGGCTAAAAATGAAAGGCATTTTTGGATAGAACAAAATGAAAGTTCAGCTTCCATTCCCGAATTGCCTTTTATACCGCTTTTGGGAAACCTTCTCAAATCTCAACAACTAAGAGATCAATTCGAGGAACATGGAGACGAGTTTAAGCACTGAGCCTCCTGAAATTTAACGTTAATTTTCTTTAAACACAAAGACAAACGTGTAAAGAATGGATCTTGGGTCTAACTCAACCCAAAAGCTAGCTTGTAGGGTGAAGATTGTCCAAGTCCTTATAACGAGTCCATGTTCACATTCCATAGGACTCTTAACACTCCCCCGCATGCCCAGACCTTGTTAACTGGAGCGTGGATAATATAATTTGGGGGCCCAACATCTGTGGACAAATTTGAACGGGTCTGGCTCTGATACCATGTAAAAAATGAATTTTGAGTCTAACTCAACCCCAAAAGCTAGCTTGTAGGGTGAGTATTGTCCAAGTCCATATAAGGAGTTCATGTTACTATTCCATATCCGATGTGGGACTCTTAACAAAATGTTTAATAAAAAAATTGGGCAAAAAACAAAACACTCTGTTTGAGCCGGAATGCAAAATACAAAATATTCCTTATCAAGTAACTAGCATTTTGTTCATCACTAAACAGAATTTTATGAGCAAAATTAGTTGTTAAAAGCAGCAAATGACTTACTGTGAGTATCCATATTGCATTCTCAACTTCTTGTGCATTCGATTTAACATATCGATGATTGAACGTGCACCCTCTATGCATATCAACTTTGTGATCCTCCTTGAGATGCAACATGAGTGCTGGAATATCCCCTTTTAATGAACATTCTGATCCAGCGTAAGGACAATGGTAAGGTCGAAATTTGCAACGTTGCTCGTGTTTGAGCTTTCGATAGTACGGTAATATTCTGTGACAGCCAAGATTTTGATGTTTGCAGGACAATTCTAGTGACTCTTTCTCCAAGGCTAAGCACCTTATATTTCCAAGTTCAACTTGGCATGTAGGGCAGCAATTATGTCCTCCAGTTTTGCAGTTGGTGCATTGTGTATGACCATTTGGACACTACATCGATTATGTAAACAGATTATGAGATAAAAAGATTCAAATAAAGAATACAAGTGCTTAGTTAACAGAGATGTGACATAATTATATTTCTGGCAAATAAAGCTATTCATAGGTTTCTAGCAATTTGATGCACGACTCCATTTTAGGATGACCATATGATGACATAAAGAGTTTGAGCAACCGAGGGTGTGGCCTCGTGGTGAATGAAATAGGCGAAACCATGGGAAACCAGAGTTAAAAAACTAGCAGCGACAAAAATTGCTAGGTGATTTTTTCAATTTTCCAATCTGCCTAAACTTGGTGGGTAGAGTTGCTCGATACATGTGTGAGTGGCAATGGCAACAACAACATATTCAGTGTAATCCAACGGAGTGGGGTTTGGGGAGGGTAGGATGTACGCAGACATTACCTCTACCTTTGTGGGGCAAAGAGTTTGTTTCCGATAGACCCTCGGCTCAAAAAGAATGTAGTCAATGCAAGATTGCAAGAAAAATTAATCAATAAAAATATGACAACAAAATATCCAGTTATAAAATAAATAGGTGATACACACATAGGAATAATGCTCTACGTGAGGATTCAACAACTTATGCGAAGCCCAGAATTCAAATAAGAGGATTAAAAGAAAATCGTATGCGAAGGGGATCCAACAACTTGTATATATGCAAAATATTCATTTTTGCCCTATTATAGAGTATGATATTTCAATGAAGGGGTTTTGCACCCTCTGCCTCCGCCCCTGGCTGGTGGGAGGTAACAAGCACTCTGTGTAACATTTAAGATGTGCGCAATCTGGCCCGGACACCACCACCGTTAAAAAGAATGACAATATAAAGAGTTTAATAGCTAGCTACGTTTTTCGGATCCTGTAAAATGTTATCACACCCGTGTCGGATCCTTCAAACATACATAGCATTTGGAGGACCCGACAATATATTTGAAGAGCACGAGCAACATAGGCAGTCAATTCCTATATGTGAACAACCATAGAAGGAGGAGAAACCTGGTAAAATGGAGGATACATGGATTTTTTGCAGACTGGGCACTCAAGCAACTCATGAACACCATGGATTGAAGAGTTTTGAAGCTTTTCACCAATATGTGTTATACTTTTCTCTAGTTCTGTCTTTGTTGTGTCAAATCTTGTAAAATTTGGCCATGATTCTACAAGTTCCTTGCAACTAACACCACCTCCAGGAGCCATATTTGTAAACTTAATTGATATACTTCTGTTTGCACAACTTAAATAACCAAGAATTAATACTGTAAGTGGCTGACTTGATGAGTCTAAGTCTCTGGTCTCTGTAGAAACACTTAAAGACTAGAAAATCAAAGAGAGGAAACAACGTTAATATTACGCAAAGAAAGACCATATATACTGGCAGAAGTCCAGATGCTCAATTTGACTTAGTTTATAGTATGGGTGGCCAGTGGGCCGGGGCGTGTCCCGGCGGGACGGGGAAGGGTCGGGATCGGGTCTCCGGATGGATAGGCGGGCCGGGATTAGAGGGACAGGCAGATGTCACGTCCCGTCCCACATCCCGCCGGAAAAGGGCAGCGGTGTTGGGGGACGGGGTGGGGTCGGGATCGGTTTTTTTTTTTGGCACTTAATTTAAAAAATAATATATATAAAATTGTAACTTTGTGGTGTTGTTCAAAAGTTGCAAACATAATAAAATTGCAATTAAAAAAATTACATAGTTAACCATACTTTTTCTAATTTTCTCACAATGTCTTGAGGATCTTCAGTTGGAATTGAAAGTTATTGGTCAAATTGTTCGACGTCGCTTCTTGTTCCCTCGGACAAGATTTTGTTGTAGTTGTAATCTTCTTCTTCGTTGATCTCCGGTTGACCGCACCTTCTACGCTCCGCTCGAATCCAATCTCTGAATAGAACTGCAATCTCCAATGTGTCTCCCGCCAATGAATGTCTATGCTCTCCTATTTGAAATTTTCCCGCGGAAAAAACGCTTTCAGACGTTGATGACGCTTGAATGTTCAACACATCTCGAGCCATCTTTGCAAGTGTCGGAAATGTCCTATCATTGTCCATCCAGTATTTCAGCAAGTCTTCGTGTCCTTCATCATTGACAATTAATTCGTACGGTACAACACCCTGCAAAACATAAACATCAAATTCGCTAACTTGTGAAGAAGTTGAACCACTAAACATTTTATTTCTAAGGCCTTGAATTCTAGAAGCAGAAACCGCATGTTTTTTATAAGGGTGCAGCGAAGTAGTAGAAGATGGTACCGAAGCCGGTTGATTATTTGCATTTTGTTGTTGGTAATACATATATATTTTTTTTGCGTTCAGTGTGTATGCTAGACGTAACTTCTTCTTTAGTTGGTTTATGAGTTGGTTCTTCAGTTGGGTCTATTGTTAGTACTTCTATACAATTATAAATCGTTTCTACAAGTGTTTTACAACCGTCTACTTTGATAGTCGGGTTTAATACATCACCAATAATATAAATAGTGAAAATAGGAAAAAGTATTTTTTTTTAATTTTCTAAATATTTTTCAATAGATGCTTTATAAGTTTGTTTTTCCATATATTCATTAAGTAACAAAAATATTAGAGCCATATAAAATAACATAGTTGAAATAGTAAGATAATAAACATCGGAAAATTCTTTAGTAGCTTGAAAAAATTTCTCTAAAAATCAATTAAGTTCTAAAAAAAATTCTCAATCATTATCTACAACATATCCCTTGGATTTTTATTATAGGCGTTAAATAATAAAGTTATAGGTTTTCTATAATCGTAAGCAACAAATAGTTATTCATATTGAGAATTCTACCTAGTCACTATTTCTTCCGGAATTTTTCTATAAAGTAATCCACAATCGTGACAAATTTTTTTATACTCTTTGCGTCTTTGTATTTTTTTACCTTTAAAAATAAAATTTATAGCAAATTGTATTTTATCAAGAATGTTTTCAAAAAGTTTTAGACCATCCTTTACAACTAAGTTATAAATATGGCACGCACATCTTATATGAAAATGATCAGGAAAAGATGGAGTTAATCGAACTTTTAAAAGTCTTATAGCATAATCATTAGAAGTAGCATTATCTAATGTAATAGTCATAATTTTATCAATTATTCCATAATAATCACAAATTTCATTAATATTTTATGCAATAAAACTTACAGTGTGTCTATCATCAATATATCTATATGCTAAAATACGATTTTGCATAGACCAATTATGATCTATTCAATGACATATTACCGTTAAATAATCATTACCGTTAGCACTACGACCTATGTCAGAAGTGATAGCCGCTTTGTCATTAAAATGATACAATGCATAACGTAAATATCACTTGCAAATTTAAAAACATCTCTTTTAACAATTGATCTGGGAAAACCATTAAAAGCATGATTATATGTTTATCGAATGTAATGAATAAAATCAGGAGAGGAAGGAAATGAAAAAGGCAAACCCTCCACCGCAACTAATTTTGTCATATTTTCCCTATCTTTGTTTTTATCATATTTAGGACCAAAAATTTCCCCCGTCATCGGGTTAATTTGACCATGTACTTGATCGGGGACACTATGTGAACATTGTCCCGACTCAAATGGCATTGGCACACCCGATTTTTTAGTCTGGTATTGATTCCACCTAGTTGTGTGCTCGCCTTGTATACGTCTCAATAAACCTCTCGTCCTACCATGACCTTTTTCGATTTTAAATTTATAAATATTTTTACAAATTTTACATCTAACTACTTGATTCTCTTGGTCCATATCAAAAAAATCTCATGCAAATGATTTTAATTTTCGTTGTGTGGGGCCTCAATTCATACTAGGGGGAACATGAGGCATTTCAGTTTCAGTTTGAGGCTGAGACTCAGTCTGAGGTTAAGGTTAAGGTGCACTAGTGGGTGTGTCATCTACATTATCGTCAAAATTAAAGTCTGGTTCAGATGCAGAATATACCTCATCATCTAATGGTATATCATTAAAAAAAGCAGTTTCATCTATATGAGTGAAATCAATCAAATCATCGGGACTAGGAATAGGATTACAAGAAGAAGTACTATTACCCTTGTTATCTCTACTAGAAGAAACACCCTTACCCTTAATCATATGTCAAAAGCGTTCCATTATAATTATGCAAATAAATAATTAAAGTAAATGAAATTAAATACGATAATTAAAATTAAGTAACAATAATAATTTAAAGAAGGTACCAAACGTCGACGTGTAATCGTTATTGAAAATTAAAACTTTGCTTGATGGATGATCCTCAAGCTAGTTGCCCATTTCACTCGTAATTTTTTAACTTTGATATAAATGAGCAAAAAAATATAATATTTAGTAGGCAATGTAGAATTGTGGAGATAAATTGAGAGATTAGAGAGATGGTAGGAAGATTTGTGAGAAAAATGAGTTATTTATAGTTTAGAAATAGGGTTAAAGTGTAAATTTATTAACTTAAGGATTAAAAATAAATATTAAGGGGGTAGGGGGGTTTATGGAGTGGGGGGCAAAAATGGTCGTTATAGCCGTTGCACAACGATTGCAACAATTATTTTTGCAAAGGGGGAGGGGGTTAGCGGGGCGGGGCGGGACAGGGTCAAGTTGGGGCAGGTTGGATCGGGACGAGCGGAAACAACCCAGGTCCCGTCCCGAGTTCGAACCTCGACACCGATTTTTTGGGGGGATTGGGACGGGCTGGGCGGGGATCGGGCCGACCCAGCCCACTGGACATCCTTAGTTTATAGTGGAAAAAAACAACAACTATAGCAATAATAATTACGCCTCAGCTTCGAACAAGTCAGAATCGGCTATATGAGTCGTAATAATAAACTACTAAACAACTCCTACAAAAGTATAAGGCTAACATGACTAAAATATATACTCAACTAATAAGTATCGTCAGTTAATTTATGCAAATTTTCCCTTTTTTAAGATACCATTTAGAATTTGTCCTAATTTTTTAATAATTATGTAAATATAATCCTACACTTCCGAACGATATTAGGCTCAGGTCTAATGTTTGCTCATACATTGTTTGACCTTACAAACAAAACAATAGATTGCCGTCTAGTGTTTGCATAATTTATAATACTTTAGATCGTCTTTTAACATGTTCTGGTAAAAAATTCAATTACTCAAAAAGGATCTTTACACTTGGTCCAAAAAGTCCATAAATTATAAAAAATATATAAATGAGTCATTTACTAAATAGTTATCTAACGAAAATCACAACATATCACCTATATGAATTTATTTCTTCCATTGGTAGTGGAAAAAACAAATTCAAAAAGAAAAAATAGACCACTAATTATTGAGTGGGGACTTAGTCTGCTATTCTTTTATTAGCTCTCTATATAATCTTTCATATTCCCTCTTGTTTTTTTCTTTTTGGGTAGATGAGGTAGGTACAAATTTGAACTAATTTAAACCAAATAGATTCTTTCAACAATACACCACGCAAATTAGATAATTAGAAATGAGTTTTTCAACATATTTGTGAACTCAAAGAAACGACAAACCACCAAACACAAACTCCAAAAATAATACAAGTAGAAAATCATGTAGTTGGCTCCAGAGGCACAGACGAGTTGATAAGTGACAAGGTGATTGGGGTACAACCACTCCGACGTCGCGGGTTCGAATCCGTGTGGTGACAGTCTTTTCTGAAATATTGCAAGGGCTGTTGCTGGGTTCGTGTCCCGTTGGTCCTCTCCCTTGCAGGGCTGCCACTCGCGCATATCCCTCGATTTACATTCCACCTGACCAAGGGGCCTCTGATACAGGTGAGGGGTTTTGCCTTTGGGACTTTCCCCTTCACAAAGAAAATCATGTAGTTGCATTAATCTGTATAAGACATACATTTGGCAAAACTTAATTTGGAGTAGACAGAGACATTATATATATATATATAATTTTCTAAAGGGCTAAAGAATGGATCTTGGGCCTAACTCCCCTGCACGTCCAGACCTCGTTAACTGAAGCGTGAACAATATAATTTGGGGGCCCAACATCGACGAACAAATAATTGGAATAAGTCTGACTCTGATACCACGTAAAAATGAATCTTGAGTCTAACTCAACCCCAAAAACTAACTTCTAGAGTGAGAATTGTCTAAGTCCATATAAGAAGTTCATGTTCTCTTCCATTTTCGATGTGGAACTCTTAACAAAGAGTGGTCAATTCGATCTATGCGACTCAGCCACTAATAGGGATTAATTACTAGTCACCTTTGAAATAGGCGTATTTTTTCTCCAAGTTTGACTGAGATGAGAATAATGGAGAGCTAGTAAATTAATATTTAAAATCTCCTTTGAGTTAGTTGATTAAAGATAATTAATTTTATATTAAATAATTATGTGTTTGAATAGAAATATCTGCTCATAAGTAATTTTCTAGTGAGTTTTTTGCTTTTTGCTTATGTTCCTTTTTAAACTACATAGTAAGTACATTATTTGGCAAATCAAGAAACTCCATACTTATTAGGACACCACCAAACTATAATAATGAAATTGTCATATAAAGACATAATATATTCACACACACACAATTTAATGAATTTATAGCCCAAACAGCAATCATTAGGACCTCCTTTTTCTTTTTTACATAATCTAGTATTTTCAATACTTTTAGATGAAATCAACGAAAAGGACCAACAACAAAATATGTCAGTTTTATTTTGTCATCAAGAAGCATCTTTCTTGCAATCAACCAAACCAATTCTTTCATGTTATAAACTCAAAACAGAACAAGCAAACACTTAATATTCTGAGAGCAGCACACCACAAAAATAAAAAGAAGAGAAAAAGGAAAGAAAATAAAACCTTATCGATATCGTTAGTATCTTACATAAGCAATTCTTGTTATTATTGTTGTCTTCTGTAAGTTGTTCCTCATTGATTCTTCCCAAAAGGGTCAAAACTACCCTTGGAATATGCAAAATTGGACAATTTTACCATCCGTTACAAGTTGATCCCGAATCTATCCATCGTTACCAAAGTGGCTCAAAATTGCCCTTTGGGGCTAACGGACCTCTATTTTTTATTTTTTTTAGTTTCCAATTAATATTTTTATCGCAACTGATCTGCCACTTGTCTTAATTAAATCAAAGTGGATCAAATTTAGTCTTACAATATACGCATAAATATAGCCTCAAAATCAATCTGCGGGACTCCATAAATACGACAGTTTGATAAAAGATGAAATATCTTCTACTGTCCACTTTTCATCCCTATTTTTGAAAAATAACCACGGTCAGTTCATCCCTGGGATTTGAAACTCCATAATAGTGGCTACTTTTCAATTACGGGGGCAGAAAAGTGCTGAGTTGTGAACTTTACCTAATTGCATACATATAAATATCCTGTGAGTATACTCCCAAAGAGATTTCAGTAGCTCCTAAGTAAAAGCTAAAGAAAGACTTTAGCCTGTATGAACTGTGATTGTTATGAAATCGAGTTGCGAATTAGGAAAGATAATCCAACACAATGTGGCATATTTGCATGCCACATAACCAAGAACATGATTGGGATATATGCGGAGTCAACCAAGATATACACAAAAAAGGGGGTAAACCGGGAGAATGGACTATAAATCTTGTACACTTTTGGTGGGGGGAGGGAAGGCGGATTCATGGCACCCTTTGATGTGCTAAAGAGGTCTGAGAGTCTTTTTAGGGGCACTGATCCATGAATAACCGGAGATTGCAAATCTCCACAATGCATTAACATGCTCTGGCGAAGCATACTCTATACCAACTCTTGGACCAACAAGTATATGTTCTGGTTCTGGCCCATCTAAGAGTTCTAAACTGCCTGTCAGATGCAGAGCACGCGGGAGATTCATTTAGTTGCTACAATTTGAAAAATTGGAGCCAGAGAATGCTTACCGGCAGTGTATAGAGCGTGTGCAGACCATTCTGTTGATAGTCCTAATGCCTGACCAACCTACAAAATGACCCCAATTATCAAGTAAAAGGAAGGTTGTGTTGATGGGAAATCATACAACAATGTACCCAGTGTAATCACATAAGTGGTGTCTGGGAAGGTAGAGTGTACGCAGACCTTAGCCCTACCATGAGAGGTAGAGAGGTTGTTTCTAATAGACCCTCGGCTCCAAGAAAGCAAACCAAAGCAATCAGCAAAAAAAGTAATAGAAGTAAAGAAGCCAAGGCAAAATACTAAATAAAGCATGACAAAGCGGTCTAAACCGTATTCAAGTGATCACAACAATTGTCTTGAGGTGATATAGCAGGGATATGATGGACAAATACTTTCAAATGCTTCTACCAGATACTAATGTTACTATCTACAAGATGTCATTTTGAAATTCTTTCTGCATAGGTCCCATTCAAATTTTCAAATCCTGGATTACCATTCAAGTAGTATCTGAGTGAAACAAGCATTTTCTCAAGGTTGCATTTGAACTTTATACTTAATCCACTCTAATTTTCAGGAAAGCTGTTGATTGTACAGAGGATTTGACATACATAAGTTCTTAGTCTAACTCTAGAGCATACTTAAATTGGAATTGCCAACTGATGTGTTCAGTTTACAATTCATTGTACAGCACATTGATCACCACAACTTAATCGCATAGCCACCATAGAAAGGGTCGGCAAATTATACCTTTAGATGATTGATGATTTTTACTGTTGAACATGATTTAGCAAAACGTCAGATATCACAAAGTATCATTTGAAAGTCAAATAACTCCAAGCCAGTGAAAACAATTGTTATCTAGTGAGTCCACGTAAAAGGAATCCAATGGAAGCTTATAATGTCAGAACGCCCCAAAAATGAAATCCATCTAAGAACAAGGAACAATTTGTCAGATAAAAGACCCTAGGACCTAGAGATGTTTCATGTTTAGGCACAATGTTTTAGTACCCATGACATATGCCGCATAACTCTAGAAAATCATAACTGTACTTGATACACTTGTTTTAATTTATCATACATAAAGATATTTCCAAAGATTCCTGGAAAAAAAAAAGAGTAGTATATACCTAGAGATTAGCGTCATTGAAGCAAATAAAATCACATGGGATCTAAATCATGTAAAGCAAATAAACCTTACAAGCAACTTAGTCCTATACCCAACAAAGGTCATAAATTACCTCTCCAGGACATGCAAGAAGAATAGGCTTCTCAGTTTTTAAACCCCGACGCTGCTGAATAGTACCCAAACCTGTAGAGTTTATTCCATAATTATTGAAAGAGAACTCTAGATAGCATTTCGGCTTTGTTTGTTATACATACTAGCCCAACAATGAAGGACTTGAGAGAAAAGATTATCATAAGTGGGGCAGTGTACTTCAATTCCAACATGTGTCTATATAACCTTGCTTCCCATTTATCATGCAAGCATTTTCCCCCTTTTCCACAAGGTCCATTTATCATGCAAGCATGCGAACTCCAATGTACGAATCATAATTCTAGATTACTTACAAACGATCATTCCAGGAGTATCATGGTGTACTCAGGTTATTCAAACAGTTATACTGGTGCTTTTCTTCCCTGGCCATAGCTCTGACTATCCTGATATTGGTTGATGATGTCAATTACAACAGTCAAGTTGTAGTTATATTTTAAAAGAACTAGACAAGAACTAAAGCTGCTCTGGTAACATTTCGATGGATGCATGTCAGCTACACCTATACTACCATCTGAGGTGCACTAATACAACAAATCTAAATTGGTCAAAATGGAAATGTTGCTTCAGAGATCACTAAGAGAAAGTGGAGTACTTCGTAAAGTGCATACTTTGACTTGCAGTCTGACTAAAGAGCTTACATAGAACATATTAAACTGCAGCGGAGAGCAAAATTAGAAAATGTGAAAAGTAGGAGTATGTAATTCAATTTACCACTGATGGGAGGGCAGGAACGAATCAATACAGCTGCTCCAGCTCCTTCCTTGTCTGCTACAACATTGAGCATCATATGGAGACCGTAGCAGAGGTAGACATAAGCATGACCACCAGGACCAAACTATCAATCACAAATCATTAGAAAATCTAGAAGACACTATGCTCTATAACATACACCATGCTAAGCGATGTCATAGCACAATGCTACTAAGAAATGAACAATAGTTCAGTTACAAAGAGCACCTTGAAATGTTTCATAGGGCTCCAAAAAGTAATACACCAGAAAGCCACTGACGATGCTCACCAAAGGATATGTCCAACTCAAGGATCGTTTTTATATTTTAGAGTTCAGACGTAGAGCTAGAAAATTATATAAGATTTTAAATGTTTTCTTCACACAACCAAATCTATGAGATTGATATCATCATTGATGTGTTTGGTAATGCACCAATTTTCCCATCTCCGGTTGGCCAAATTTTTTGGAAAATATTTTCTGGAAAACAAGTTCCTTAAAAATGAGGAAATTGACTTCTCTAGTGAAAGTAGAGAAAACAATTCTACAAATGACATTGCACATTGATTTGTCCTCCCCACCCTCTAACACACCTCATCTTCATCCCAATCCCCACCACCCCTAACCCCCACCACCCCTAACCCCCACCTCCCATAGTATTTGTATAGATTATATACAAATACTTTCAGAAAAATATTTTTTGCTTACATACCGAACATAAGAAAATAAGTAAGAAACCCACTAATTTTCCTGGAAGACATTTTCCTTCATACCGAACACACCCTATATCACACTGTAAAATAATCAAACTTATTCTTATAAGCAACTAACCCTGCCTTCTCTGGAAAATTTGAAGACTTGTACCAACATCTAGTTACAAGTTTGAATTAAACAATGTGTTAACCTTCATATAGTTTAAGTAAACCAATATCTAGCATAGGGCAGCAATAACATTTTCTTTGGTATAAGCGACAGCAATATCATTATGTTTCATGACAGACAGTCGACATTGCACGTCATATCTTCAACTCTGACGTAATGAGGGGGCAGAGCCAGTATTTTCACAAAGGGAATTCAAAATATAAAGAAATAAACACACCAATAAACCAATAGAATTCACCATCTACTATATATACATAAAAGTTGGACCTTGTATATACAGTGTACTTTTCCGCCACCTCCCCCCCCCCCCCAAACAATAATTGCTGAACAAGTACTAACATATCCCATCTATTATCTTGCATAAATTTTAGATTATAAAATAAACAAAAAAGGAAAAAAATTAAACTTGAGTGAACCACTCATCTAAAAGCTTAAGCTTTTACAGAGTTGGCACATTTTTTATTACTTATGTTTGCAACTAATAACTAAACACAAACTTCTTCCCTGTCACTAATTTAAAAACAACACTAGAATTAGTAACGAACTTCGTCATTATATTGCTCGTAGCTAACAATTTGTTTTGATAATCCATCGCTAAACAAAATTAGCAACAGATTTTGCTGTTTAGCTACAGAACTTGTCCATAGCTAATTTGTTTTTTTTTTTTAGTGTGAGCATTCACCACTAATGTAAAGCAAATGACTCAAAAATATCAGTTATCAAAATCTTACAACAGGAGCAGTCCTAGTTGTTTTCCCAAATCTACCATGACAAGCTGAATCATTTGGCCTATACGCTTCCACCTATCAAACAATTCACAACAACAACAACCCCATTAATCAAATACCCAAGCAGATCAAACATACTAAATAGAGAATGCTAATAACATTAAAACCTCAGTTATTTGAAGAAAAACATCATCTCTTCTAAGGAACTTGCCAAGCAAACGAGGGGCAAGATCAAGTGCATCAATTTGGTAAAATTTTTGGGTCAAGATTGGATTTTTATTCAAGAAAGCTATAAGGGTAGTGTTAATTTGATGGATTAGGAGGTTTTCTTGAGATTCTGAGTTGGGTTTTGAATCTTTTGATTTGTGCTTGTTTTTTACTTTAATGGTTGGTGTTTTTGATGATGAAGCTTTGGTTTTGGTGGCAATTTTTTGGACAGTGATATTGTATATTGAATGGTTTTTTCTTCATTGGATTAATATTAGCATTAATTGGTGAAAGAAATGGAAAATGGGAGGGCAACTTTGAGGAGAACCATAACATAGAGTCCTAGGCTGGGTGGAAAGAACTTGTCAATTGGGGTTTTACAATAGTTACAGATTGTAGTTATTTAAAAAAAATGGATGTTGGCCTTAGAAAAAGACTTCTGCTTGAATTTTAAATATGTTCAATTGCACATATAAAAACTACTTTTATAGTGGTCTTGTGGTCAAATAAAGTGGATCGAGAATGGTCAAGTCTAGTGATTTAATAAAGTGGATCGAGAATGATCAAATTTTGATAAATATAATTACTTGTTATAAACGTAGCAGGTGTTTTATAAAATTAATTGAAAGGGGTACAAATTGGTTTAACACATCACTATTATAAAGGAGAAAGGGGTATCAAATCCTCATTCAGCTGCCTAAAGAGCAAAACTGTATCCTCAAATCCTGCGCATATCAGCAGATAGCTACGGTTTATAAGACATTGGCACAAAAAGGAAAAAGGTAACGTCGCCTGAGAGATTCGAACTCTCGCGGGGAAACCCCATGTACTTAGCAGGCACACGCCTTAACCACTCGGCCAAAGCGACGCTTGTGTTATCCTACTTCTCTTGTAGACTTATATTTTCTAAGACACTTTTTGCCTTTCAAACTCCATCGTCACCCATTCATCCTTTCACATTTAGGAATATATTTTATAAACAAAAAAAACGGCTAAAGGAATATATTTTATAAACAAGACAAAGATGGAGAAGGAGAGGGGAACATGTCCTCAATTTTTGAAAGTATACCTTGATATACACGACATACACAATGCCTTGTGTATATCGTGTATATCACGGAAACACAAGACAAAACAGTCTGTGATATACATGTCAAGTATATCACGGTTTGGAGTACGTTTGGTAACATATTATTTGTATTTAATTATCATTGTACACTTACCATAATTGTAGAATTCTTGTACAAATAGAATAGGGTTTTGGGAGTAGAATAGGAATAGAATTTTTCATATTATGAAATTTGTAAATTGTATATATACCCATTCATTAATGAAAATAAATAAGGAATTATTTCTTTCATAGAGTATTGGCAAGCTATATGAACTTTTGATCATTTCCTTTTTGTATTTCAATTACAAGCTCTGATTTGCTGCGACCCTCCAATAACCTTTACTCTCACTTTCCTGTCTTCCCACACCTTCAGTCAGAACAGAAAAGAAAATAAATCCAGAGGGGTCAGCTTGCTGGCAGGGAGTCAACTTTGCGGCTTTAGGATCCCAAGTTCGATTCTAACCTCCGGATATCGTCCTCCGGGGCACATACATGTGGTAAAGCCTGGGCGCTAAAAGCCGCGCGGGCATGTTGCAGTGTGGGTTCAGTCTCCGCCAAGCCTTGTGGATGGGGCCTGTGGGGGGGTCAACCTTGTAGCATTGATCCGTTGGACGCAAGCAGACACTGACCATGTGTGCACATCCCGCGATTTACCTGGTGGTGGGGTGCTGAAGGACCGGTCCCATCATCTCCAGGACGTCTGGGTAATACCAGTGAAGTAGTCAGGCGCAAGCCTAGAAACCTGGATTATCAAAAAAATAATAATAATAATAATGTAACCTTTGGCGTCGATGGTGGCAGAATTTTCATGATCTCTCTCTATATATAAATTAACCTTGTATATATTATGTGAATTTGTCGAATGAAAGGAGTATGAATCATAGAAGGAATCAAGATTTAAAATTTATGGGTTCATGATTCTAATTTTTTTTTTTAATTTTTAATTAATAATTTGTACATATTAAATAAAAAACTTAATATAAATATAGAATTTGGATTAAAACTAGTGAATTTGACCGAACCTGTAACCGAAATGCTAGCTTCGCTGCTAGACTATGAACCTCCTTCCACCCCTATATATACTTCTACTACTTAGTTACTATTTTAAGCTCATGGTTGTAGGGGCATAGTTATATATGCCGAAGCTAAGGGTGATCGATGCCCCTCATAAAAAAAATTGCACTATAAATTAAAGTTTACTATATACCTTAAAAGTACCCTTATACGACATTTTTATTGAAATTTATGATTTTGCAACTGCATCATTATAACCATTACACAGTATTCTCGGTGCTCTTCCCACTAGTACGAAGATAAAAGTGAAAAGTGACTCACACGGTAGCTGGTAATCCAGTCTATGCCTGTTATATTTCTGTATTCTAAAAATATATTCTTCCAACAGAAACCAAGTATTGCCAGAAATAGAGAAGTAGCAAAAATAACGATGAACAAATCCGAGCCCATTGCATTCATAGTGTGTTTTTAAGAAACTTAATCCCCCAAGTATCCAAGCTTATGGATTATTTTCTCCCATGATAGAACAGATTATCGTCACCGGTATAGCAGTACCTCAAACGCCGGTGTGTGCGAACACAAAGAATCGGCCGAATCCCACTTAGAACTTTACTGTTTTGTGCATAAAATATTATGCAGAAAGAAGAGAGATTGCATAATTTTTTATAATGAAAAAATCGGAGGAAAGACCAATATTTATAGTCTACAAAGTAAAGGAGTGAATAGGTGTGACACCTTTTTCATGAAAAGGTGCAATGGTTCATTTTACATTCACACTCATTCATAAAACCCAACAATCCCCCACATGAATGGAGAATGACTATATGATGGAAACATGCATAAAATATTGTGTGATTTTCTTGTAAGGATTACTCATATTTGGATAAGTAGGTTTTCCTTTGAAACTTTCTGTAGTGAACTCATATCGATATACTCGGTCAATCGATAGATTTGATATTTTTAAAACTGTCGAACTTTAGTGTAGATCTAGACAACATACGTCACACAATAACCTTTTAACCATCTTTGGTTCTCATTATTGTGTTCGTTTCAGCCATGAAAATCGCCTGATTTGATAAGTGTGTATAGAATTGACCTTACAGAATTCTCCTTGAAGCTGTTAACACTTCAAACTTACATATGTGATTCTTAAATGTGTCATCCCGTAGATACACTATTTGATATACCTTGTATCGAACTTAGAAATCATTAAAAACTTTAATGACTTATCCTTGGTACTGAACATTGTCTCATAACGAGAATGGACCAAAAAAATATTTTGACAATGTTGAACCATCATTCATAACTTTATTTGATCTCCTTGAAACCTATATCTTAGGATGTCCCGTCTTCTAGATAGAGTTACCGCCATGATGACTTGTCCTCGACCACAGTCTCATTCCCTCTGATGATCTCTCAACTACCTCTCTAGTTAGGCCTTTTGTAAGTGGATCTGACACGTTATCTCTTGACTTTACGTAGTCACTAGTGATAACTCCATTAGAGAGTAATTGTCTAACGGTATTGTATATCTGTCGTATGTGACAAGATTTACCGTTATACATAACGCTCCCTGCCCTACATATTATCGTTTGGCTATCGCAATGTATGCATATTGGTGTCAACGATTTGGGCTAGAATGAAATATCTTTCAAGAAATTCTGGAGCCATTCAACTTCTTCATTGATCAGATCTATAGCTATGAAATTAGGCTCTCTTGTGGAGCGGGGCGATATAAGTTTGTTTGGACGATTTTCAAGACATTGGTCCTCCACAATGGTAACAACATATCCACTTGTAGATTTTATTTCGGTTGACCCGACAATCCAATTTGCATCATCATACCCCTCAATAATCGCATGATATTTATTATAATGCAAAACCAAACTTATAAAATAGGATATATCGCAGACCGCTGACTATACATAAAGTGACATCATGGTACCTGTGGATGGTTGACATCAGTTGTGGCCACAACCTTTTTACAATATATATATATATATATATATATATATATATATATATATATATATATATATATATATATATATATATATATATATATAATTCAACCATTCCACTTCTTATAAATCTACTCTTCAAATATCCAACAAATAACACATTCATCGATGTGAAAATCTAAGCTAGTCGATTTTTATCATTATCATTAATTGGTTCTTCGATTTATAAATTAATAAACTTATACGTTCAATGAACTGTCTTGTCTTTTCAAAGAGTTGTCTTTCAACAAACACATTTTATCATGAAAAGTCACAACCTTTCAAGTGACAACCGTTCAAGAAATTAATGAACATGTCATATAATGAAAGACATATGATCAGCTACATCAAATTAGTAGTTCGATCCACTAGTCCTTATCAAGACAAAATGAGTTATGCGAAGATTTCACTAACTACCATATCAATACCACCAAGCGCTACCATATCAATAACACCAAGGACATATATCGTGGGGTTGACATAATAGAATAATGTCAATAAATCAACATATTTTGAATCTATCGAAATTTTCTAATTTGTGAACCAGAAACCGATATCCTTTACTATTGGTGGCATATCCTACGAAAACACAATCAACCGTTTTAGATCCTATTTTTACCCTTTTGGGTTTAGGAAGTTACACTTTATCCAAGTTAGGTTTTCTTTCTTTTCATTTTTCATATGGAATAAATTGTATTTTTCTGTAGTCACTCGATTGAGTATTCGGCTAGCCATAAGGATAGCTCCTCCACTAGTTCTAAGATAAACAAAACTTATTAACAAGGCATTCATTATTATTAATAATTAATTAATCGTCATATTCATCAACCAATAAACAACGGGTAGCCTTTCACCAGCATCCATACATCTTTTCATGAAAAGTCATGCATTTTTTGTGACACACCCTTTCATGAAATAACATAACTCTTCTGAACAAGTATATTAACAATTACCAATTTGGTAGTTTCACATACTAGTTAAACCAACGATCACCAGATCAAATATCCGTCAAGAATTTTGTTGGTTTGGCGTAATACAAGAATGACATCAGTTTTCATATCTCTTATTGTTCCAAATTAAACACCAAGTCTAATGTTGACTCTATCATAAGCCAGAAAGCTTCCACATTTCAAATATTTTAAGTACCATGTTCTTGGGCAACTCAAATTTAAAGGCAGATAAAGAATTTCTCTCCCCAACATTAAATTAAAATGCACATTAATGATCCTAAGTCAACATATAATAAAAAATTCTCTCAAGCATTTTGACGTTAGAATCTTATTCGCGAAATTTCTTGCTAAGTCCCGTCTTCGTTTTCCTATGCATAGGTTTGTATCAACTAAGTCTCTGTCTACTTCACACGAGTCATTTTTGCAATTTCATCCATCTTTTTTAATCTGATACCTTTGCAGAGGCCGTATCTCAACCCTGCTGGCAGCTCTATGCAGAAAAAGATCGTAGCAAAATCATTCTTAACTGGTGTCAAATATTTTTGTGCAAAGCATCACAAAATCAACTATTAGTTTCGTCAGGCCACTCTGATTATCCTGCAATGATATGACACAAGACAGTTCTCTTGTTGCCAAACGCGGCTTGTGGTTTTAGCAATTCCTTTGAAGTGTTTTTATCCCATGATTGATTTCATTTGCTAGATGATATGCAAGAATGACGAGAAAGAGTTCTCTAATATCAAATGTTCAAAACATCTTGTCAAATTGTAACAATGAAATCAAATACTAAAGACATCTTGCCATTTTTTTTTATGTTTCTCTCAATTAGGATTCAACCTTTATATTTTATCAAATAGTTTCAAGAAAACTATTATATTACCCTGATAAAAGTAGGGCAGAAACTTGTTAGAAAGTCATTAAATTTTGCTAAAAAATTCATGATATTTTTCCATTTTACATGGTAAAAATACCCTTCACACGAGATACATTTGAAACGGATAAAAAATATTATCCACTGTCAATATACTTAATAGAGATGATAAATGAATTAGCCTTAACATAAGTATGGACATATTTTAACAAATAATATTTTCTGGACATATTTTAAAATAGTTCTGGACATATTAAATTTCTTTCTTCTTCCTTAACAAATAGAGCAAGGCAATAATCTCATTTTTCAATCCGTCGGATGAGGCAGTAAGAACAATATCATCCACGTAAAGTAATAAGTAAGCAGTGCTACTACCTCGATGAAAAATGAAAAGCGATGTATCACTCTTGCTGCATACAAACCCAATCTACAAGATATACCTGGCAAAGCGATCATACCACGCACGGGGGGCCTGCTTCATGCCATATAGTGACTTACGGAGACGACACACATAGTGAGGAACTGCTGGATGGGTGAACCCTGGTGGCTGATGCATGTAGACTGTCTCTCTCAGATCCCCATGTAAGAATGCATTCTTCACATCAAGCTGATGGATCGGCCAGTGTTTGCCCATGACTATGCTCAAAATCAGGATGATGGTAGCCGGTTTGACAACCGGGCTGAAGGTCTCACCACAATCAATGCCCTCCTGCTGATTTGTGCCATTAGCCACAAGACGGGCCTTATACCTCTCAAGATCCCCATTGTCTCTGAACTTGTGACGAAATAGCCACATACAACGAATGACATTCACCCCCTCAGGTCTAGGTACTAGATCCCATGTGTGCTGTTTAGTTAAAGCATTGAATTCCTCATACATAGCCGCATTCCAATTAGGGTCTTGTTTGGCCAATTTTGGGTTCTTTGGAAGTGGAGAGATGGTTTGGGCAGACAAGTTGAAATGGACTTTGGGTTTGAAGATTTCATGCTTTGAACGAGTTTCCATTGGATGGATAGGGACATTGGGTGGCGGAGTGGTGTCTGAGATGGGGGGTAAAGTCGGATAAGGAGAGGGTGGGGGCGAAGCCGTCGGAGGCGCCGCGGCTCCTAGATCGAGAGTCGCGGCGCTAGAAGGTTGACAAGCTTCTCTGAAGTTTGGGTGCCGCGGATCTGACGACGGAACAGAGGATGTGAGTTGTTCGATTATGATGGGAGAGATGGCAGACTCGTCAAGAAATGAGTAGTCCTGTTTTTAAAATTTTGAAAGATTCGAAAATGGGAATGTGGTCTCGTCGAATGTGACGTGACGAGATATGTGGATCTGACGAGTCGACAAGTCATAGCATAGAAAGTCCCTATGGTTCGGCGGGAATCCTAGAAAGACACATGGAGTGGACCTAGGAGCGAGCTTGTGAGGGGCGGTGGAGCTAAGGTTGGGATAGCACAGACAACCAAAAATCCGTATATGATCATAAGAGGGGATTCTATGGTAGAGGATTTCGGTAGGGGGTCATATTGTGAAGAGTGCTAGTAGGGAGAATATTTAGAGTGTATTCTGATATTTTAGCAGCATAGACTCAGAAGGGTGGAGGGAGGGAGCCATAAATCAATAGGGTGCGAATCATATTGTTAATGGTGCGGATGATTCTTTCAGCTTTACCATTTTGTGGTGAGGTGTGAGGGCAGGAGAAGCGAAAGACCATGTCATTATTGGTACAAAAGCGGTGAAACATAGAGTTATTAAATTCACGACCATTATCGCACTGAAATAATTTTATGCCTTTTCCAAATTGTGTTTGAATGAAATTGCGAAACTCAAGAAATTTGACAAACACTTCTGATTTAAATTTAAGAGGGTATAACCAAACGTAGTGTGAAAAATCATCAAGCAACACAAGATAGTATTTATGACCGAGAGAACTAGGGATATGAGATGTCCATAAATCGGCATGTATGATATCAAAAGGAGCAAATGTAACACTAGTAGATGATTTAAACGGAAGACGAATATGTTTGCCTAAAGAGCAAGAAACACAATTTTGGGCAAGTTTTCCATTACGCATAATGAAATCAAGCCTCTAAGAAAATTAAAAATTGGGACTCTGGATGACCAAGCATATTATGCCAGGTTGAAGAAGAAACACCGCTAGAGTGACGGAGAGCAAGATCTGGCAATGAGGTGGAAGTGAATGGATAGAGATCCCCCGTGCTATTGCATCTCGTAAGAGGTGTCCCCGTATGAAGATCCTTTACAGTAAAACCAAAAGGGTCAAAATCCACAGAGACAGAGTTATTACGAGTAAATTGGCGGACAGATATGAGGTTCTTAATTATGTGTGGGGCTTATAGGGTGTTTTTGAGGGAGAAGGGTGGATGAGGAGGTTGTGTGTATGAGGTACCATAACCCTTAACTGGAATGCGTTGTCCACTACCAACTGTAACATATTGAGGATACTTTAAACAAAATAGTTTAGGAATAGTACCTGCAGACTGGGTGACGTGAGATGTGGCGCCTGAGTCCATGTACCAAGTATTGTCAGCATGTTGCATAGATAGGGTGCTGAACGTCTGACCCAACTCGGTGCGTGTCATGCCGGAGGAGGGCTGCGGGACCTGACCTTGCATGAAGTGGGCCTGTTATGGGGCTGGAGCGGGGCCTAACAAACCGGGGTAATAATACGGATTATATGGCTGCTGGTACTGGAATGGACTTGGCGCCGCGGCTCTGAACTGGAGTGTCGCGGCTCTGCTGAAGTCTTCTTGACTCTGTCTTGAAGCGCGCGGCTATAGACAAAGCTGGCCGAGAGCCGCGGCCCGGTTGTTCTGCGATCTGTTGTTGTTCTTCTTTGTTGGTTACGTTGCTGACCGCGATCCTTGCCACGACCACGGCCTCCTCTACCGCCGCGGCCTTTTCCACCCTTGCCGCCGCGGCCCTGCCGCTGTTGGGAGTTGTCCGGTGGCGTCTGATCTTGGGGTTGCGTGTCGACAGCTAACACCTGCTGGGCGTGCTCATCCTGCTTAGCACGACGGGTTTCTTCGAGCAACAATTGTGAGCGAGCTTTGTTAAAACTCGGTAGCGGATCTGCCTGTTGAATAATGGTGGCCAAAGTATCATATTCGCCCTTAGTAAGGCCGTAAATCATTTGTAGCACCATTTTATCGCCGCGACATGCGTCCGATGTTGGAAAGTTGATCCGCTAGAAGTTTAAGCCGCTTGCGACTCGTGAGACATTGGAGAAGTTTTCAAGACGTGTTTTGTTGAACTGTTCTTCCAAATACACTCGACGAGTGTGCTTGTTGTCCTGAAAAATTTCCTCCAAACGATTCCACAAGTCAAGGGTTGTGGAGTCGATTTCATGATAGTAAGGAGCAAATCCTGAGAGATACTACCATATATCCATTGTTTGACACCGCGTCGAGACGATGCCGATAGAATCATCAACCTCCGTAGGCGCGGAATAATGTCATCAATATGGTCAAGCACGTTATAGAGACATGCATGATTGCGAAAAGTTCAACCCGCAGAGAATCTTGGTTGTTTTCTTGATCAAGAATAATGGGAATATGGTTCTTGATGTTGGAAACAGTAAGGGCGGGATGAAACAGTGGTGATGACTTTGTGGTGCGATTTGTGGAGGTAGAGGCGTCAGAAAGTGTGGAAGAATCAGGGATAGCCATTTAGAGAAGAGAAGAAAGGAAGAACAAAACCCGAAAAACAAGAAGAAAATCCGGGAGGGTCAAGCGTAGAGAGAGGCGTGCTGTGGAAGAGAAAGGTTTTTAGGGTTTTGTTTATTTGGCTCTTGATACCATGTAAGATGATATCAATCTCCCTTGAGGACTCTTTCATTAATATCAATGTATATATAGAGTACAATATGCATCCCTTATACAATAGGAATCATAAGCCTATACAAAAGAGGAATCCTAGTCTTATCATAATTATATTTACACAATATATGAAAATATTATAATTATGGATAGGGAATATATTGTTTCCTATATTTACATGTTTACAGTTCTGGACATATTTTAAAATTTTAGCATACACCTAAAAACAAAATAATTTATTTTACAAAAGGCTTTTCAAAGTGGAACAATCTACAGGAAAATTCATCTATCTTTTCACCCAAAATAATATACACATATTTTTTCATGATCTCAAGAATAACTTTCATGTATTATTATAATTTGTAAGCCTGATTCATGTCTTACTATCTTCAAAATAATATTCCACATATTTCGTGCATGCTATCACATTATAAACCAACTAATAATTGTATACCCTAAAATTTATAAAACTTAAATTTCATAAATCATAAAGAGTAGAAGATTAAAGGATAAGCAGAGTAAAGATACTCAAATATGAATTTATTGCCTCTTTTTAAACTGATTCATTCTTGAAGTAAACACACATATTTCTGTGACTTATGCCCCGTTTGCACGAACTCTGAACCATTGGGACGATGAATTCCCCAAACCTGATAAAAGATATTTTTTCCTCTTTCTCAAATTAATCTGCACTTTTATATAAATATATATACGTGCCTTTTGAAAACAGAAACTTGATTAAGACCAAATAACAACGGCTTTTCATAACAAATCTTCACACACAAAAAAAGAATTTACTCCTAGTGTAATATTTAATACTTCTATCATATTTATCAACAATATTTGGAGATTCAACAAATTTAAAATGCTTACCATGAAGACCCCTTATTCAAAATTGACTGATCCTCAATTTCCAAACCCTTGAATGTATAATCGGAAGAGCCCACATGACTCTCATTCTCTTTACTTTTCTCTTAGGTAAAGAGTAGTACTCCCTCCAAATATGTAGTAAACATATGAATAGTTTGCAGGAGTACATCCATGTCAATTGCTCACTTTAATAGTTAGATTAATCATGAAAAAATGTGATACCCAAATAAAATAAAAAGTACACGCCTGACATCCTTTTATCAAACGACACAATCAGTTGGTGATTAAACCAGTGTCATCAACATAATTTGTTGGTGTCATAAAATTAATTCGATGATGTGACTCATCACACCAACGTTTAAAACAATGAAGAAACTTGTTCCATGATCGAACAATTTTGTTTGATGATGTCAATCAAAATAATTTTTTTATTATTATCTACCTGTTTTCTTAATCAGAGAATAAAATGGGAAAGTTTTAATATCTTCAAACTGAATATCTCTGACACAAACAGATTTAAATAAAAATGGTGAAGTTTTTATCTTCTTTGAACTGAATAAACAACCAACGAACGTTACTAAATCGGTAAACTTTTTATATTATTTAATTTGAATAGTAAAGATCACGTAGATTTTAATCTCCAAACTCTGGAGTAGAAAATTATAAAAGTTTTAGTCTCCAAAAAGAGAACTATTTTTTCTCTGAAAAGAGTACCTTTTTTTTCCTTTCTGAATAGAGTATATTTTTATCTCTGAAAAAAATACTTTCATCTTTATCAAAAGAGTAAGTTTCTAGTAGATTAATGGAATACAACATAAAAAAAAAATTAAGTTTCCTTAAGCTCGTTATCTTTGTGTATTCGAAAAATACATTCTTTCAACAGAAATCAAATAAAACCAGAAATAAAGAAGTAGCAGAAATAACGATGAACAAACTCGAGCCCACTGAATTCACAGTGTGTCTTTAAGGAACTTAGTCCCCAATTATCCAAGGTTATGGATTATTTTTTCCCAGGATAAAATGGATTACAGTCACTGATGTAGCGGTACCTCAAATGCCGGTGTGCAACGAACACAAAAAATCGGCCGAATCCCTCTTAGAATTTTACTGTTCTGTGCAAAAAGTGTTGGACTATGTAAAGCAACAATGAGAATAGTAAATAATTATTATAGTGATCGAAAAGATAAACAACAATGAGGACAACAACAAGTTGTTAATAACTTGATCTTAAATGAAACTTCAAATATAGAACTTATATTCGGAAATACAAGAACATGAACTGCTACTCTTGTGGCTTGTAGATCCGCTGAGAATACGAACGGTTAAAGTCCTTCGTCTGTTAAGTAAACACCTGAAATACTTTGCAACCAATTAGATAAACTCAACACCACCGGCTGAGTCGAGAGATGTCTCTCTATCTTTAAGACAAGATTGCCCCCATATATAGGCTTTACGGAAGTGTGGACAATAGTCTCCCAAGATGAAACAACAAACTATCAAGTGTGCAAAGACTACACAAATGATCTCAACGATGAACACGAATAATGAAGATTGCTAAGTGAAGGATTGCTATCAGGAAAATCTGATCTCTTTGTGGTGCTGTAAACTTGTTTTTCTGATCATATGTTCATATATGTTCTTCTGTAGAATTGAGCCAAATGTCTCAATTTATAGGTGTGCAAGATGACCTCTTCAAGTGCCCAAGTAATGGTCATTTAAATCCATATAATGACCCTTTAAACCACCAACTAATGCAGTCAAATAATGGCTGAGTTATGGAGGAAAAACTGTCAAGTTAATGCTCCAAAACCTCTCCATAATCAGCCAAATTTTTGGACTTCCATCGAGCAAAAACTGCCTAGGAAGCGCCGCGGCGCTGCAGCATTTAGCGCCGCGGGGCTGCAGCATTTAGCGCCGCGGCTCCAGAAACCAAAATTGGAATTAGCGTCGCGGCGCTCCGGCGCTGCGGCCCAGTTCGCTCGGCTCCGCGGCCTTTCTCGGCTCCGCGGCCCTTTCCGACCCGTTCCATCTTACACCTCGCACAATCCTTTCTTCGTTTACCAATGTGGAACACTTGTTATTCATCCAATAACCATCTATCATTCTATGTCTCAAACATTTCACTTACGTACCAATATCTCTTTTATTCACGAAATTTACGATACTTGGCACTAAGATTGCACGTGTGTGAAAATGATATTTCCGACGTGCGAGACCCCAATTATTCGAGTAATAAATAATGAGATAAACTTAATTCTACATTAGTAAATTTCCAACAAAAACATTGGAGAATTTTTCGAAAGAAAAAAGTTTAAGAAAAGACCATTATTTTTAGTCTACAAAGTAAAGAAGCGAAGAGGCGTGACACACTTTTCATGAAAATGTGCAATAATTCATTTCCAATACACATCCATTTATAAAACCCAACAATGCCTTGGTTGACACCTCTAAAAAGGCTGTGCACGCGTTTGATTTTTTTATTTATTCGTTATCTTTTTATTTTGAGAGAAAATATATATGACATATCTGAATTTCTTTTGAGTCATTTTTTTCTTGCGTTTTCTAAATTCGATTGAATTTTGGTAGTCGGTGGAGGAAAATTAGGTGGATTGATGTAAGACTTGAACGAGATCAGCTGGCTCCTCGGTCCTTCTTTTGTCGTTGTTATTATAAAAAACAATGGTGGGGTATTTGAAATTCATTTTTTTTTCTAGCATGCAATATCTGATCACGTATGTTAATCAATTGATAGAATATATATTCTTTTGGTATAATTAGTAATTTTATATATTTATAATTATTATAATAATATTTTATATTAGTTACGTGAATATTTAATTTTCGTAATTAAAACCTAGAAATATGATTGTATATTATGTATATATATGCATGATTAGACTTGTCATAAATTGAAAATCATTTCTCTTGCGATCCTCATTTATTAACTCAAAAAAAAAACCGAGAAAATCTTATCTCATTTGAAATTTCAATGCCAAAATCATTCTTTGGCTGAGATTTAGGTTTCATCAAAAAAATTAGTGAAACGTGTTTATTCTTTTTCTGAAATAATAATATACTCCCGCGTTAGTATTGTTTAAACTAAAGTTGATGAAAATTGGTCAACTTCTTCGAAGTAAGTCAACCTTTTCAACTTGCACGGACATATAACACTAGTAGATTCAAGCTTTTAATATTGTTTTGTACCTGTCTACGAGGTATCGCCTTATCATCTTCTATTTTTTGGGACGGAAATATTTTTTTCTTTACTAACTTAATAAGCACTCTCTATTTTTCAAATGTCTGTAATTTTATGAAGATATTAGGAGATTCAAGCTTTTGATGGATCACTCATCAACTAGTTATAATAATGAATCACATTTATGTTATTAGCTGTTACTAAAGGTGGAGGACCATTCGCTCTCACTATTAAAAAAATAGATAATTTACGGAAGTTAAAAATGTAATTTGTGAAGGTTAAAAACCTCCGCTATTTGCTGATCTATATGCTGATCTTTGTTAAGTCTTGGCACGAATTTAAAATTAACTTGTCCTGTAATCAATTTTATGTTGGAAAGTGCAGAAATACAAGATAGTCGGAAACAAGATGCATAATAATTTACCTAAAACTCACTGTTGATAATGATCAGGAATTGATTGATAGTATATAAAACTTAAGTTCATTTCATAATTATTGTCTTGAAATAGAATCCCATCTCATATTCAGTTTCAATTTCATAATGTAAACGAAGATAGCTGTCCATAGCTGATGGTACGACTCAGTCAATCAACTGTCCCCATAGTCTAGTTGTGGTACACATGCCTAATTAAGCTTTAATGACTTTGACTTAGAAGTCCTCAAATGATTAGTGCAGATCTAGTACAAGTAAACTCAATTTAATTTATATCTTTATTGCTCCATCCGTCCCAATTTATAAGACATAATTCGATTGAGCACGAAATCTAAAAAATAATAAAAGATATTTAAATTTTATGATCTAAAACAAGTGAAAAATATTTATATGGCTATTAATCATCTCATTAAGCGTAAAAATAAAATTTAAAGTTAACTTATTATCAAATAAAAAATATATCATTCTTTTTTGGATTGACTGAAAAGAAAAGTGTGTCATATAAATTGGGACATGAGAGTAGTTATTACTCCCTTCTTTAAAAAAAATATTTTCCTTATTAGTCTATTTTTTAAAAAAATATTTTTTTAAAATTTAAAATTTAAAATAATTTACTTAACTTTTTATTTTATTTTAATAATAAAATTTAGAGTCACATAAATGTTATGAATTAAAATTCTAAATTCTAAATATAAATTTTATAATCACATAAATATTATGTAGCTAAAATAATATTTCTTCCTTCATAAATACTTTGCCTAGTAAAACTATTAAGCCATATGGATTGAAATGGAGGGAGTAGATCTATCAAATACAAATCTTCAAATAAATGTCTTCCAGAATGTATAATACTTAAAAGAAGAAAAACATTAATTCCAAATTCCAAATAAAAAAGGTCGCACAGTAAGCAAGAGCTGCACACACATGTACACGTGGAAGCATTTCGTGATTTGGAGTTTGTCTCCGAAATTCTCTCTGATGGTAGCCGGCAGTGGCATTCCTGCTAATAATCTCAAACCAAGTGGCATTTTACTCAAAGTGTCAACACAACATTAACATAGTTCGTAACCTTTTACTTTTCCGGTCTTTTCACTTTGACAAACACGAAGTTTGTGTGAAATTATATTCCTCAATTTGACATGTAAAAACATCTCATTAATTTTTCACTTAACATAAAAGTTCACAACTAAATCCAAAAGATTCATTCATTAATTTTTATCTTTCTTTTGTATGGATACATTTTAGTTCAAGATTTGTCCTTTACTCAACAACGGATAAAATTATGATTTAATGGTCAAACTTCTTGTTTAACTTTGTATATGTAATAATGTATTAATATTATTATTAGAGATAATTTTAGAGACTTTCATTCAGATTTCGATTCGTTACACTAATCTATTTTGTAGTTTATGATATTATATTTACCTTTATTATTTAAATATTTTTGTAACAGTTCTTTTAGTCTATTAATTATTAATGAAAAAGGGTTATAATTTGACCAAGTTGCCTTTGCTAATATATTTTTTAGTTTCATTAGTTCGAGGTCGTGTTATAAGCCAAAATTTAAAGGGGTAAGTGTAATATTATAAACTACAACAAAAATTAGTTTTATCTGACATTTATTTTAGAGTTCAACTAATTCAAATTCGTATTGTATCACATCTATTAAAGGAAAAAATGACTCCTATTAGGACTTTTCTTAATCTGTTTTTTTTTTTTAAATAAATTACTTAGGGGTAGGGATAGGAGTAAGAGAATGGGATAGAGAATTACAATGTGAGATTAAATCATCACAAACAAAGTGAAAGTTCAAGTATTCAACAAACTGAGCTATTACATTCTTACTACTTAGATAACTCGAACTCGAAACCTGTATTAAAAATATAGTTATATTTTTCTACCACAATCCATAATATATTAAATGAGATAAGTATTTACTAATTAAGAATAATTTCAAACTCTAGTTTAAATTTGATGAGTGTTTTTCCGTTACATTGGTGTTATAACTCTCACTTCACTCACTCTTTGTCTCACCTGGAAACACAACATTAAAGAGTCCATACCACACACAAATACTTCCAAATCTCAAATTTCTCTCTCCCATTATGATTTAATTTCCTCCTCATTTGTTATCTCTACAACTCAAATCAATCACTCTTCCTCTTCAACATTTTTCCTATTTAATTTACAAAAAAAAAAAAGAAATCTTGCTAGCACAAAGCAATGGCAGAAACATCAAAATATGCACCTATCAATGGTGGAACATTAATTACATACTTGAAAACACACTTTTCAGTTGTCAAAACAAAAAGAACTGTTGCTTGTGCATATGGTTTTGTGTTTATTTTCATTGTTGTTACTACTTTCTTGGTTTTTAGTCCTTCTAATAACCCTTCTTCACCATGGTTCACTAACATTTTTTCTTTAAACAAAGTAGAAAATGGTCCTTATAGATCTCAGTTCTCTTCAATTTGGTCCAACCTTTTTCCAAAATCTTCAATTCAAGTCCAGAATCTTAGTTCTAATGTTCCAAGACCTTCAAATAACAAATTTGAGCAACCCCATTTGGATAAAAAGCCACAAATTGGCCAAAATCATACTCAAAATAACGAGTCTCATGATAAAGTTGGAGTCTTGGAAAAGCCCTTAAATGTAACTAGGCCTACAAATTCTTCTGTGTTGAGTGGTAAAGAGTCATCAGTTGTGAAGAATGAGACTCAAAGTAATGATTTTGATGATAAAGTTGGAATCTTGAAGGCAAATCACAGCACAATTCAGGCTCATAAGTCTCCAGTGACTGTTAATCAGACTGAAAGTAGAGATTTTGATGATAAAGTTGGAATCTTGAAGCCAAATCACAGCACAATTCAGGTTCCTAAGTCTCCAGTGACTGTTAATCAGACTCAAAGTAAAGATGTTGATGATAAAGTTGGAATATTTAAGGCAAGTCAGAGCACAATTGAGGGTCCTAAGTCTCCAGGAACTATAAATCAGACTCTTAGTAAAGATTTTGATGGTAAAGTTGGAATCTTGAAGGCAAATGAGAGCAAAATTGAGGGTCATAAGTCTGCAGAAACTGTTAATCAGACTCAAAGCAAAGATTTTGATGTTAAAGTTGGAATCTTGAAAGCAAATCACAGCTCAATTGAGGGTCCTAAGCAAAGTTCAGCACCAAAGTCCTCTTATGGGATAAAAAGTGGTAATGGGGTTGGAGAAAAGGGAACTATAGAGAAGGAGATGAAGAACAATTTTACTTCTTCTTTTGTGAAGAAGGGGATAAATGGGACAAATTTGGATGTGTTGGCAAAGAAAGGGGTTGAGGATTTGATTAAGTCTTTGTTGAATTGTGATTTCTTTGATGGGAATTGGGTCACAGATGAATCTTACCCTTTGTATAAACCTGGTTCTTGTTCTCTTATTGATGAACAATTCAATTGTTTTCTTAATGATAGGCCTGATACTGGTTACTTGAAGATGAAATGGAAACCCAAGGCATGTAGTCTTCCCAGGTAAATTATGCAAATCTATGTGCCCTTAAATGTTCTTGTTTTTCACATTTCTAATCAGTGTAATTTTGATTTTCTTGCACAAAAAAAAGTTAATTAATCAGAGTGATTGATAATTAAACTGCAAAAATGTGACTTCAAAGATCCTGTGCTGCTTATATATATGTATATTTTTGGTTTCTAGCATATATTTTCTGGTATATGTAAATTTGATTTAGTCTGTCAATGAACATGACCCCCTTTCATTTTAATAAAGTTGATCTCTTTCATCAATTATGTAATGTATATATGTAATGTATATTCAGATCTTCATAGGGTATATGTGGCATTGTTTCTTGATATAGGGGATTAATAATCTTTGATATAAATCAGCTGCAGCAACATTCAATGTTTAATTGTTCTAATAGTTGAGTTTTGGAGCTTATTATCAGATTGAATGCCACTCATATGCTGGAACTATTAAGAGGAAAGAAACTAGTATTCGTTGGCGATTCTCTCAATAGGAACATGTGGGAATCCATTATTTGTATTCTTAGAAACTCCGTCAAAAATCAGAAGAAGGTTTATGAAGAATTCGGAAGACACCATTTCAGAACAGAAGCTTCATATTCATTTATATTCGAAGTAAGTATCTGATGTAAGCCGGATTCATTTCTAGTATCAGAATTCTCGTCGATGTTTTTACTCTTAGTTTTTGCTTCCGTAAAAATTTCAGGAGTATAATTGCAGAGTGGAGTTCTTTGTGTCTCCTTTCTTGGTTCAACAATGGGAAGTTGCAGATAAAAAAGGAGGGACAAAGGAAACACTTCGACTTGATTTGATCGGAGAGTCTGCTGATAAGTATAAAGATGCAGATATATTAGTCTTCAACACCGGTCACTGGTGGACTCACGAGAAAACTTCCATAGGGTAATTTGTTTGTGTTTTTCGACATACATAACCAAGTCATTTATGCTTAGTTAACTTTAACATTAAACAATGCTGTATTTTCAGGAAGGACTATTATCAAGAAGGAAGCCATGTGCACAATGAACTAAATGTTCTCGAGGCCTTTTCACGAGCATTAACAACATGGGGAAGATGGGTCGATGCCCATATAAATCCCAAGAAGACATTTGTTCTCTTCAGAGGTTATTCTGCTTCTCATTTCAGGTAATAACGGGAAATATAAAATCAAATCGCATTAATTAACTTGTTGATAGCCCTATCTCTAGCTAGCTCTTTATTGTGTAGTTTTAAAATAAGGACTAGTTTATTATTATCACTTCACGGCTAATTGATTAATGTAAACAACAATTATAACCTTCTAATTTGTCTTTATTACTAGCATGTGGCATTGTTTTCATCACCACTTAGATTGCATTTTAGAGAAATTGACATAAATAACCGCCCACCAAAATAATAGCTAACAAATATATATACATAGGCTAGCGAATATAATTATTCTTTGCCGTCCGGCCAAATGTGTAACTTGCCCTAAATTTTATGTCCTCCGACAGTGGCGGACAATGGAATTCTGGCGGGGCATGCGACAGTGAAACAGAGCCAATAAAGAACGACACATATTTGACCCCGTATCCATCCAAGATGGCGATATTAGAAAACGTCTTCAAAGGAATGAAAACTCAAGTCTCCTATCTCAATATCACAAGAATGTCGGACTATAGAAAAGACGGACATCCATCAATATATAGGAAACCGAATTTGACAGACAAGGAGAGGAGATCACAATGGAGGTATCAAGATTGTAGCCATTGGTGTCTTCCGGGTGTACCTGATGCTTGGAATGAGCTGTTATATGCTGAACTTTTGGTACGACTACGCCAAAAACAACAAGAGAAAAAGTCATAGGTAAAACAAATGTTGAGCGGACTTTTTAAAAATGATGACGAGTGCGTATCTGATCCTTCAAAAATAATTTATTTCTGGATGATCTGACACGGGTGCAGTAGCATTTTTTGAAGAGTAAGAGCAATATAGAGTTTACAAACACACACATATATAAGGAGTCGATGTACATAGAAATATTGAGTTAAGCCTATACAAAAATATGTGCTGCCTTTTTTCTTCTTTGTTTTTTGCCTTTGTTCTCGAAGTTATATTTCTATGTAGAGGAAATAGAACAAAGAAAGAGTAAATTATATATGAGAGGAAGAGAGAGTTGAATTTTCCCTTGAAAAAAAAGAATTTTGATGTTTAATTATAATTCTCTCATGCAATAAAGTGTTTTCAAGTCTGAGGGCTTGGAAAGTGTAAATTCTCAATAGTTTATAATATTGATTTTTGAATAATTTAAGGTATGGTACTTATTGTTCTTTTAGATCATGTTACGCATAATAATGTTTGTCGAATCGTGAGTTCTTTATACATTATTCTATGTTGTCAAAGATGTATATGTTCAACCTTTTTAAACATAAACATATTCTTAATTGGGTTCAAAATTGATGTTGATTGTGACGCTAATCTTTTGATGCTTTTGATGAGAGCTTGCGTGTCGCGTGTAAAACCTAGGAAAATAATTATGTACCCTCTCCGTCCCATATTATTTGTCTACTTTTTTTTTTACACGTTCTTTAAAAATTTATAAATAAAATTGTATTTTTACTACATTATTCATATTTCTTTTTAATTAATTGCATTCTAATAAATATTGGTTACTTAAAAAAATAATGAATAATAACGGTAAAGTAGGAAAAATTAATTAATTTTATCTTAATATTATAAATGAATAAGTATTTTAAGATAAATATTTATAGTAATGTGGACAACTAACCTGTGACGAAGGACTACTATTGGATTACTTTTATACTTTAGTCCCTTTTCATGTACTTCACATGGGATGTTTTGACTATTGAGTTTTCAAGTTTTCACTTCTTGTTTGAGATGGGAATTATATGTTTTATATGTTGTAATGTCGGTGTTCAGCATGTTGTTGAACTATCCCGGCTAGACCTGTCCATCGGGTCAGGGACCGTCCGGCGCAGCCCGACTCAAAAAAATCAGGGTCAATTTATATCTGACCCGTGAGCCACCTGACCTGAAAAAGCGGGGACTCGATCAGGGTCAGGGTTGGGCCAGAATCAAAATTTTTTACCCGTCTAATTCGGCCAGCCCGACCCGACCAGTGATTCGACACCGACCCGTTCATATTATTTTTTATTTTATTAATATTTATTTAAGGTATATTTTTAAAGGTGATTGTGATTTTAGAGTTAAAATTTTGATCATACTATGTCTATGTAATAAACTGAAATGTATCTAAATTCTCTTTGGTTTAATCTCAATATATTATTATTTTCCTTTGCAAAGTGACAATGAAATGCAAATATGAGTTTAACATATACTTTATTACGAAATTCTATGAACTATTTATACATTTTACTCCCAGTGTGTGCACTTAAAAGATTATAATTAATAATTTTGATAACTAATATAGGTGAAGGGACAAACGAAGAAGATTTTTTTCGTTACTAATATGATTTGACTATTTTTTCGTTACTAATATGTTCATTTGTATAGTAAATTTCATTAATACCTTAAAAAATAAGTAATAAATTTTAAAGTTGAATGCCTTTTATGTGATAAAAGATATAGAAAAGTGATTTTGTGTGATAAACATTAAAGTTAGACGATTGTTATTTTAATAAAAAAAAATTGTTTTGTAGAGCGGGTCAGGACCGACCCGTGACCCGTAGGGTCCCCGAAGGATCAGGGCCAGGGTCGGAAAATTTAAAAAAATAGGGCCAAAATCGGGCCAGGGTCGGGCAAGCAGAAAAAAAAAGTCACTTGATCCAGTCCTGACCCAGCCCGATCCGAGCTTTGAACAGGTAAGGAGTCGTTTCATTTACATGCTAGTTATGCGGCAATGATAACATACATCAACTACATCAACATTTGTCTTTCCTACAAAGAGTCACGAACTACAAAGACAAGTATACGAACTACATCAACTGCCACTACATCAACATTTGTCTTTCCTGACTCTTTGTAGGAAAAACTAGAGTAGAAAATCTAAGTTGTTTAAGATTTAATTTATTTAATTCATGTTTAGTTAGATATTATTTATCTAATTTATATTTGAATAGAGTCTCTCGGTAACATTCGCTCTATCTATCAAGATAGATGTAAGGTCTGCGTACACTCTATTCCCAGACCCTATATTGTGGGATTTCACTGGATATATTATTATTGTTGTTGTTTATATTTGAATAGGATTTTCTAGTCTTAATTTATTTTAGTTTTTAGTATTATAAATAGAGGTGCCCTGTCACATATTTTCATTATAGTAAGATTCAAAAATTTTGTGTTATTGAGTAAAGCCCATACCTCCTCTCTATGATTTGACTAATTTCTTCCATATAGTTATTGTTGAGTCTTTCACTTGTGCTTATATTATTCCTTCGAGTATTTTATTTTCTTCAAATAGGTATAAGAGCCTATGAAATTCAATCAAAGCCTCGTGTGAGTTCCGACACATATAAAAGAATATGGATGTTTCATATTTATCAAATTGTCTCATTTTTGTGATTGATGGCAAACATAATTTTGAGAGTTGGTTTCAACAGATGAATAATTTTTCTCTTTGTTGTTGGACTATGGCCCATAATTGATAAAGGGTTTGTGAAAAACCCAGAAGGCACAACATTGACCGGTGAAGCAGCTACACAACTGAAGAAAAATAGACAATTGGATTATAAGACATGCTTTTACCTTGACAACAAGATTGAATTGCATGTATACAATAAATTCTTACATGCAAAGTCAGCAAAGAGGCATGCTTTTAAGGGTTTGATTAATTTCTTCCATATAATTATTGTTGAGTCTTTTACTTCTGCTTATATTATTTATTCGAGTATTTTATTTTCTTCAAATAGATATCAGTGCCTGTGAAATTCGATCAAAGCCTCATGTCAGTTCCGACACATATAAAAGAATATGGATGTTTCATATTTATCAAATTGTCTCATTTGATTGATGGCAAACATAATTTTGAGAGTTGGTTTCGACAGATGAAGAATTTTCTCAATGTTGTTGGACTATGACCCATAATTGATAAATGATTCGTGAAAACCTCAGAAGGCACAACATTGACTGGTGAAGTAGCTACACCATTGGAGAAAAATAGACAATTGGATTATAAGGCATGTTTTTACCTTGACAGCAAGGTCGAATTACATGTATACAACAAATTCTTACATGCAAAGTCAACAAATGAGGCTTGGACAATTTGGTGAATTCACATCGAGGTTCCACGGATGTAAAGAAAGTCAAATTGCAAGAGCTTAGAAGACAGTACGAGTTGGCCCAAATGAAACCAACAGAGTGTTAAAGAATTCTTTACAGGAGTTACTAGTATTTTTAATGATATGATGACTACTGTAGAAGCATTAAACCAAGTTAAAATTGAAAAAATATTGCGGTCCTTGAGTATGGAATTTCACACAAAGAAAACGGTTCTCGAGGCCACTTAAGATCTTAGCACTTTGACACGTCAATTGCACTTGCAGGCAACTAAGAGAATTTTGATATATATTCAAGGTATGCGCTTTGATGGTATATTTTATTCAAAGACTAATGATAGTAGTCTTGTTGGATTTACATACAATGATTGGGCTGGTGATATGATGCAAAGAAAAAGTACTTCTGGGTATGCATTCTATTTGGGGTCTGGTGTATTTTCTTGGTCTTAAAAAAAGCAACAAGTTGTTGCTTTGTCAACAACTGAAGCAGAGTACATGGCTGCAACAAGTAGTGCTACGTAAGAATTATGGTTGAGAAGGATGCTTGGATTTCTTCAACACAAGCAAGATAGTCCTACAAAAATATTTTGTGATAGCAAGTCTGCTATTGAGTTAACAAAGAATTCAGTTTTTCACGGCCGCAACAAACATATTGACATTAAATTTTACTTCATTCGTGATTTGATTCAAGATAAGGAGATAGTTGTTGATTATTGCAAGACTGAAGTACAAGTTGCTGATGTTTTCACAAAGCCACTAAAAATGGAGTTGTTCATAAAGTTGAAGAAGAAGCTAGACATGGTCAAGTTTGAAGATCTTGGTTTAAGGGAGGCTATGTAGGAAATAAACCAAGAGTAGGAAACCTAAGTTGTTTAGGATTTAGTTTATTTAATTCATGTCTAGTTAGGATTTATTTATCCAATTCATATTGGAATATGATTTTCTAGTCCTAATTTATTTTGATTTTTAGTATTATAAATAGGGTGCTCTGTCACATATTTTCATTATAGTAAAATTCAAGAGTTTTGAGTTATTGAGTAAAGCCTCATACTTCCTCTCTCTATTTTGATTAATTTCTTCCATAGAATCATTATTGGTCTTTCACTTTGTGCTTATATTATTCCTTCGAGTATTTTATTTCCTTCGCTCTTTCTACAAAATCATCTTAGAGAAAGATTAGTTTCTCCACAATCACAAATGTATTATGTTAGCAGAGATGAGAGAACTAAGCTAATCTTATTCATGTTAATCAAATAAAGCTTTCGACGCAATATTAAATGCATCCCACTTTTCACAACTAAAAAACCAACTATTTTTAGCATTCCAAATAAATCACATCAGATGCTTAAATAAGTTTTAAAGATTCATTGATCCATTCAAGTTTTTGATATTCTCAAGCAAACTATACCACTAACTAGCAGAATTAATATACCAGTAAATATAAAAAACAAAAACAAAAACAAAAACAAAGCATGTAGTAGGACTATAATTGTTGCGTCTAAGTCACGGGTGGTACTAAGATGGAGCAAGATACTGACAAGTGATTCAAAAACATGGAGCTTCTGATTCAAGTTTTGGATTCTTTTTTGGATCTTACTACTTTTTTTCACACTTTCCACTGGACGGTGCTGAAAAGCTTCACAAATTATGCATAAGTTGTCTGGAAATTGACAATTGAGGCTTGCTCAGTTGGTACCGGTATATCCAGGGTTCGAGTCACGCTAGAGGGGAAGTGCGAAAACATTATTGATACTCCAAAATGGGATGTAAAAAAAAGTTGTCCGGGAATTGTTAGAATATTATAGTTGTTGGGATACAATTGTTGTGGGGAACGAAAAGTAAGTAACTATTACAATGGTAAGAAATGATAAACTAATTATTACAATAAACTATAAATCAAGAACTTAACAAACTGCTTTGTGATTTGCTGAGTCGAGTGATGACACTCTGTCTTTAAGACAAGATTGCCCCGTATATCTCCTTTTACGTTGTCGGACAATAGTCTCTCAAGATACAACATCAACTTAACAATTGAGCAAAGGAAACTCAAGTGTTACCCTTGAAGAACTTTGAGTATAGTAACTTTGCTAGAGAGGAAGAAGATGAATTCAGAAAATTCTGGAGTATTTTCTAAGTGTTGTGTAGTCTTCTTCAATTGAGTCAAATGCCTCAATTTATAGTGTAAGGAGAAGACCCCTCAACTAGCCGACTAATGGCCTTCAATAGTCATGTAATGACACTTAATTGAGGGGTTACATTCAGCCAAATAATGGTTGAATTCATGTGCCAAGTAATGGAGAATCAATGCTCCAAAACCAGCCCAAATGTCAGAACTTTCCAACTTTCCGTCGTAGCATTCTGCCTCCAAAGCGCCACAGCTCTGTGAATTAGCGTCGCGGCGCTGCGGCTCCAGTGACTGGCCACCCAATTAGCGCCGCGGCTTCGCGGCGATTTTCGATTCGTTTCATCTTACACTTCGTATACTTCTTCCTTCTTTTATCAACGTGGAATACATTGTTATTTGACCAATAACCGTCCATAATTATATGTCTCAAATGTATTACATACGTACCAATATCTCTTTCACTAATGAAATTTGTAATACTTGGCACTACGTGTGCACGTGTGTGGAAACTACTTTTTCCGACGTGCGGGCCCTAATTTGTTCGAGTCATAAATTAATGTGATATACTTAATTCCACATTAGTAAATTTTCAACAATAGTTTCAAAAGTATTGCTTCACCTTTCAAAATCATCCTTCCAATGTAAATACATAAAGCAAGAAAGGAAAGTGCCTTAAGTGGAGCAATTATTGCTTAAAATATACATAAGTTGTCGATTTCTGAGACAGGTATTTAATAAATGATTCTATTTTTCTTGCAATCTATAGATCTTTTAGACCATGATCTAAAAATTCCTTTTGAGACAATTGAGAAGTTTATGACAAAACACAATTTAAAATTTTGTAAGTTAATGCAAACGTTAAATGACAGTCTAATATTTTATTTATAAGGTTGAAAAATATATGAGCAAATATTAAACGCTAATCTAAAGTTGTTCGGAAGAGTAACTTGTTAAGGGTCATATTTGTATAACTTTTAAAAATGAGTACAAAATCTAAATTGGGAGTTGGGGCATTTGCATATCAGTCCAAATATTGATGATAACACGCAAATGTAATGGGCCACAAAACTGTTAATTGGTGGAGCCTATATATAGGTTTATATGTTGGATCTCACCTGCAGGCTGAAGATTATTGATCCAACCAATATATATCATAATTTGATAGAAAAGCTTAGGCCCATTTCAACCACTGTCACAGTTTGAGTTGTTGCCATTAAGGCCTTGTATTCGGTAAATATTTACTGACATCAGTTATTTACATCAAACTATTAAATTTTTCATGATTAAGTGATTTAATGAAGTGAATGTATACATTAATTAATTATAGTTAAGTGATAGTTATATATATTTAAACACATGTCATACATTCATTAATTTGGTGTACCGGTGTAGGTAAGTATTTACCCTTGTATTCTCATGATGTTGTTTTTTGGTATAACATTATGTTGTTGCACCGCCACCACATTCGTTTGTTTTCTGGAGCATTCAGCCCGTGGAGAATAGTAGAAGCTATAAATAATTTAAATTTTAGCGGCTTCAGAATTTAACTTCTGATGTACCGGTGTTAAATTTCAAACTTTCAGATCTGATTGAATTAGGTTTGAATGCAGTTCAAATTCGGACATGAGGTTTGAACTTTAAGAAGTCTAGATTAGTCAAATCTCAAAGTAATTATTTGATAAAAAACAAAATAAAAGGCTGTGATTTCCCCCACCCTTTTGTTAGACTTCATTATTAGGAAAACTTGTCTTTGTGAAGCATATACCAGACTCTATGGTTAAAAGGCAGTCGGTGCATTAAACTCCCGTTATACGCGGAGCTTGAGGAAGGCCCAGACCACAAGGTCTATTATTCGCAGTCTTATCTTATATTTCTGCAAAAGACTGTTTTCACGACTTAAACCCATAATTTTCTGATCACATAACAATAATTTTATCATTTTATCAGTTACGCCAATACTCCCTTCATCCATACTCTATGGCTCTGAAACTTTATTCTTAACTTCCAGAATGCAACAAAAAGTTGACTTTACTCCATACACCATACTGAGAATCATTTCAACTAAATCTTTCAGATTTTTACAGAGTTTAAAGTTTTTTATTGGGAAGTGTAAAAAGTATTTTTACAATCAGATCTTTTATTTTTATATACTATATTTTAATATAAAAGAAGTATGCGCTCCTTTCCAACGAGTTAAGTGATTTTCCCTTCGTCTTCTCGTCTCTGTTTAGTTCATCTCGTAGAGGGGAGCTATAGTTCAATAGACCGCTGTTCAAAAGAGATCTCGAAGGTTCGAACTTTTTGCTAGCTTTGAAACATGGGCCGAAGGAAAGAGAAAGATCAAACAAAGTCGTATATAGTAATCTCTACAATAAATTTTACTGGTAATTGATAATTTGACAAAAAAAATTTATCAAAAAACTAAACTACAGTAGTAATAGTAATTTTTCTACACCGTCAACATATGGAACTTAAATACTTTACCATATATATACACACACCAGACACAACATGCTCCTACCATGTATCATTATCTTCTTTTTATCTTTGGTGGATGTAATAACTAATAAGTGTCCACATTTCCATGATTTCAAACAAGAGCATAAGGTTGATGTCACATTTATGATGGAAAGCAATAACTTGTGAAGGAATAATAAATACTAAGTTGTTATACGTGCTGTACTCTAAATTTATCATTAATGGCTTAGAGGGGAAAACTTTACTGATTTTATTCTGATCTCTGTGAATATGTTCCCTGTACCTCATAGAGCCATTATTCTCCTTGCTATAGCATTTATTTCCCCTCATGAATAGTTTCTGGCATAGGATAAACAAGAATTTTATTTTAAAATCTACCTTATTTTCCCAGAAAATTAACCAGTTATTTCAGTCTAATTACTTTTCGAACTAGTATACCGTTTTAAAGTGTTTCTTAAGCATTCGCTGAGTGTTGGAAATACATGACATTCTCCGATTTGTTCATAGGTTAAATTAGGGGAACATTCGGTTGGAAATTTGCCTTTGGCGGGAGTTGCGACCGACCAACTTTAACGGGCTTAAACACTAGTGTTACGCATATTGGAGAATCCGGTTCTTCACACATGCATGATCTACTAAGTACGTAGATAACCGTAGGGCCAAGAATCGTCAAATTTCGTTGAGAAATGAAAGAGATATTGGTCCACGAAGTGAGGTGTTTGAAGAATGGAAAAGTGTGGTTGGGATCAATTCTCCCTCATCGGTAGAGGAAGAAAGAAGTGTTGTGTTTATAAGACTCAAAATTGGTTTGGGGTTTGGGACCCCAAGGGGTATCTCATGTGTTTAAAGGAGGGAAGACCTAGATGTGCTTCGGTTCGAGGAAAGCCCACACGCGCGCCGCAGCCCGTCCGGTCCGTTCCGGGTCGGTCGATCTTGGATCTTGGATCTTGGCCAGATGTACAGTTTGGTCCCTGAAGTTTCCAGAAAGTCAGAATTGGACAAAGAGATCAGAAACACCACAGCACTCAATTCAGCCATTTATTTTGGCTGAATTACTCCTATAATGGCCAATCCGTTGCCCTTTTCACCATTTATTTTGGTGGTATTACTACCTCCATAATGGTCATTACTTGGCCAGTAATGGCACTTATGGAGGCAGTTCAACAACTCTTCCCTCACCTATATAAACAACCCTTTGCACCATTGTTGAGCACACTTTACACTACACAAAAATACACAAACAAAATCAGTTCTTCCTACAACTTCCAAGCATCATTTCATTACTCAAAATTCTTCACGGTAGCACTTGAGTTTCCTTTGCTCAATTGTTTCATTGTTGTTTTATCTTGGGAGACAATTGTCCAGGACGTATAAAGGATACATACGGGGCAATATTATCTTAAAGACAGAGTGACACACTCGACTCATCATACACAAAACAGTTTCCAGTTTTCTTGTTCAACAGAATTGTAATTTCAGTTTTGTTGTTGAATTGTAATTTTTCAGTTCTTGAATTACTTTGCAGTTACTTGTAATTTCCGTTTCCTGCACCTTTATAACCAACACATTCGAGCGATTGCCTTCGTGGATTCAAATGCGCCTATAAGGCGCACAATAAGAATAAGACTAATTATAGAGACGCTCTCACATTTATTTCCTATTTTTTTCAACTTTGGTACTATATTTCTTTTACTTTTAAAGATGAAAGATAAAAATTTCATTTCAGTTATGCCTCGCGTCTAGAGTCCCTTCCTAGATGGTATATATAAATTAAATTCTCGTTAGAGCAATAAATATTGGTTTTTTCTCTTAATTGAAACCTCTAAATTCCTCCCAAACTTGTTGCCACTTGCCTAACTAGTTCTAAACTCACCATGACAAAGTATAGTTTACTATAAGATAAAAGAAAACAAAGAAACACAAAGGAATCTTTAGTTTATAAAAAATAACAAGCAAAAAACACCTAAGTCAAAATCCTAAATATATGCACACTCATTTTGTCATTAAGCTGATCAACTTGTGATTATTATGAAGCGCCACCGTGTTAGAGGCGGCAGCGCCGGGTGTCGCGGTGGCAGTAGTGGTGGCGGCAGAGCTGGTGGTGGTGGTGGTAGCCACGCGCTCACAAGAAGGACACATAGTGAGAGTGGTGGCAGGAAGTTGCATGTAAAAAGGTTGATAAGATTTTAAAGCTCTTAATTCTTGAAGCTCTTTCTGCAGCCTCTTATTTTCTTCTGTCAGTGTCTCACAACATTTCTTTAAATACTCACAATCTACCTCTGTCTGCTTCAATTTAGTCCTGCCAATTTTAAACATAATGATCTGAGTTGGATACACAGACAATAAATCAAAGACTTTTTACACCATTAGCATTCTTTAACTATGCGATAGTAGATCAGTTCTTGTGGTGTACAAGAATACTTACACATTTGTGTGGCTATAAATCATTTTATTAAGAATAAATATAAATTTAAAAATTAAATTATTTTTAAATGTAGAAAAATAACATTTTCTAAGAACATATTAAAAGAGAAATAGCGTCACATAAATTGAAGCCGGAGGAGTAATACTTTTAGATTTATCTATAATTACCACATATATGCATTTCAACTGTATACACAACTTGAACTTTTCAAATAGTTAATGGCCCAAATGATCAATGTTTACTAATATCATATACTGAAATCATATAATGCTTGATAATGCTATGAGTATGACTGTATGAGAGTATAATGCTTACCTTGCTCTTCTATTTTGGAACCACACTTCCACTTGTCTTGGACGAAGATTTAACTGCTTTGCTAGAGCAAGCTTCTGTTTCTGCAATTATAATTTTTCACATTTCACAACAATACTGGAAAAAGAAATTTAAGATAACATCGAATAACACCTAGAACATATTGTATTAATATTACTGTATACATAATTAACATCATGATTTTCAGGATTCAACTTATATACACTAATGTATAAAAAAGTTTTGTTGGAAGATTTTACTCTTGTACTTTATAATGCAGTACGGGAAGTATATTACTATTACAATTATTCGAAAGGATAAACAAAGATTCAATAATTCAACTAGAAATCTGAAATTACAATTGTAGAACGAGAAAAAGTCGAAATTGCTTTTGTTATTGCTGAGTCGAGTGTGGCACTCTGTCCTTAAGACAATATTGCCCCGTATGTATCCTTTATACGTCCTGGATAATTTGTCTCCCAAGATAAAACAACAATGAAACACTTGAGCAAAGGAAACTCAAGAGCTACCATGAAGAATATTGAGTAACGAAATGATGCTTGGAAGTTGTAGGAAGAACTGTTTTTGCTTGTGTATATTTATGTATTTTCGTGTATCATATATGTCACTCAACAATGGTGTAAGGGGGTGTTTATAAAGGTGAGGGAGGGGACTGAAAAACTGCCTCCATAATAGCCATTATTGAGGTAGTAAAGTCACCAACATAAATGGTGAAAGACCAACGGATTGGCCATTATAGGAGGATTAATTCAGCCAAAATAAATGGCTGAATTGAGTGCTTGGCGTTTCTGTTCTCTTCTGCCCAATTCTGACTTTCTGAAAACTTCAGGGACCAAATTGTACATCTTGAAACTTCATGGACCAAACTGTACATCTGAAAGAATTCTGGTCCAAACTGTACTTCTGGCAAAGTTTTCTGGCCCAAAAAGATAAGGCCGTGAGCCCGTGAACTCGGAACCGGACGGGCGGGCGGCGGCGGCGCGCGTGTGGTCTTTCCTTGAACCGAAGCACATCTAGGTCCTCCCTCCTTTAAACACATGGGATACCCCTTGGGGTCCCAAACCCCAAACCAATTTCGAGTCTTATATACACAACAATTCTTTCTTCCTCTACCGATGAGGGGGAATTGAACACAACACCACACTTTCCATGCTTCAAACACCTCACTTCGTGGACCAATATCTCTTTCATTTCTCAATGAAATTTGACGATTTTTGGCCCTACGGTTATCTACGTACTTAGTAGATCATGCATGTGTGAAGAACCGAATTCTCCAGCATACGTAACACTAGTGTTTAAGCCGTTAAAGTTGGTCGGTCGCAACTCCCGCCAAAGGCAAATTTCCAACAAGTTTCACACTACTATCTTGTAAATTAACTTGTTGTAGCAAATAATAACTTGTTTTGTTCTCCAAATTATTAATTAAAGTTGACCTGTAACTACTTTTAGGTAACTTGATCGGGGCGGAGGAGGTAGAGTTTAAGTTAGGGGCTCGGCCTAACTAATAGTTCAAATTCTGTATTTATTTTTAAAATTAATTATTAATTTAAAATCTAATAATTTCAAATCCATAAATTTCAAATTTTAACTCTACCTCTCTAAACTCCTAGTGTATCGCTTTAATTACACCGTCGGTGCATAAGAGCTATAGTAGTATCTATATTCTAAAAGTCAAGATGGTGAATGATCAAAATAATAGTACCACAACTTTGAAAATAAATGAGTATAAAGTTTGACTTACTGTATTGAGAGTGTTGTGTTCTTTGAAACTTTCTTCAAGAAAAGCAGACTGTTCTTTTGTAAGTCTAAGTTTTTTTCTAGCTGAAGCATCTTCTTCATCACTAGCTCTTGATGAAGAATTATAATTCTCAGAGTGATCTCTCTTCCCATTTAAATTTCCATTTCTATATATTGGAAAGTTCATTTGAAAACTTGATATTTCGCTGTTCGGAGATGATAGCGCCGCCCCTTCCTCCGCCTCCTCCGCCACTAACTGCCGCCGGTTCATGTCCAATATTGCCTTTCCGCCTGCCGGTCCATGTGTTAAACCCGGTTCAGAAGCTACTGTTGAATAGTTCATAATATGGAAAGTTAATACTGTTAATGGTCAATAAACCACTTAAACTATCAATTTTTCGCGAATTTCACATCTCAACTATCAATTGTTACATTTTTATAATTTATACTGATAGTTCAAGTAGAAAAAAGAAACATCTGGTAATTTGGATATAAAACTCGTGAAAAATTGATAGATATGCTTATTGTATTTTCAAAATTATCGCAATCAATTTTTCAAGAAAGTGTTCTATATGGATCAAGCTTTTTTTTTTCTTCAATATTTACTTTAAAGTTTCTTCTCTTCCTTTCTCTAAAAAATTTCTAACAATAACAAGCACCAATATTCCGCCAACAAAACCTTAAAGAGAATATAAGAAATATGTTTGATCCAAAAAACAAGTAATAACATGCTATAAGCATAAACATTATCTAAATCCATGGGGCAAGAGTTTAATTTCTACTTAGTGATAGTTTACATAATCGGGTCACAAATAATTCTGCTAGTACCTATAGCAAGTTAAATTATATCGGAAGTGTGAAAAGTTCATTATATTATCAGTGTCTATAATTTATGTGACGGAGCAAAAAGATTAATAAAGTTTGTACTCCACATTGATGCTTTGACAAGCCTTTTGATCAGATCTAGAATTTTGAATTTATGAATTTCGAATGGTAGAAAAGTCAGCTTACTAAGTTCTGCATAAATTATTTTTACATATTCAGTATATTTTTCAACACATATACAGTATTTTGGCCAAACATATTGGATTTTGACGAACTGTAACTAAAACTCTAGCTCTGCTCCATTTTCAATACAAAGAAAAAAACAAAAACAAGAAAGAAAGAAAAATCATAGGGTGAAGAGATATATATACTCACAATTTTGAGAGAGCCAAGGGAAGCAAAGTTGTGAAGAATTAGTGTTCCTAGAAAGAGGAAAAAAAGGGAGGAGATCAAGTTGAAGTGATGGATGATCTGTTGATGACCCTTTACTTATAATTTCATGATGATTTCTTGATCTTTTTCTTCTCCCATCTTCATATAATTCTTCACTACACTTTCCTAAATCCATGCAAAACCCTACATCTTTGCTACAAGGATTAGAAGATGATGATTTTTCAAGAAACAATATTGGTTTTGGGGTATCCCCTCCTAAGCTCAAAGCTAACTCCATATTGAAAAGAAAGAAACAAAGGAAACTTTTGGAGGAAAAAATATAGAGAAGCTTTTGGAATGGAAAATAGGGAAATAGTTGAGTTGAAGAAGAGAGAAGAATAGTTAGGATCTATTTAAAAGAAGGGCATTGTCCAATCTTTTTTTTAATACTATTTCTACTAGGTGTACTATAAAAGGAAGAAAACCTCAAAAGGTTCTTCAAAATTAATTTCTCCCTATCATTTTATTTGTCGCTTTATAGCTTTTTTACGCCCAGAAAAATTATTAAGTGTAAGATATAGTTTACCAAATTACATCTATTTATAAAATATTTTTAATAATGAAATAATATTAAAAAACTACTCAATTTCTTTAATATTAAGGATATAGTTATAAATAATTGTTAACTTTGATTTTGAATTCCTAAAATGACACTTATTTTAAAATAATTTTTTTATGCTTAAGCGACAATTTAAAATGGAGCGTAGGGAGTATTATTTTTCGTTTATTTCGGTGTCCCAGCTTATTCAACACTATTTAGTTAGACATATATTTAAGAAAGAATTCTAAAATTTACTGGTCTAAAATAAGATTTTGACATTTGGATGACTATAAATTATTTTAGAAAAGGTTAAATAAGAATTTTAAAGTTATGTTATTTGCAGATGTAAAAAAGGTGACATGATTTTTTAAATAGATTAAAAAGAAAAATGTGTCACATATATTGAGATAAAAATATTAATTTTTTTTAAAAAAAAAAAGTAAAATTGACCGACAAATACTCCACCCATCCCAAAATACTTGTCATATTTTTCTTTTTAAAAGTCAATTTGATTAAAATTCAAAGCTAAATTAGATTAGATTAATTCAATATTTTAAAATTAGAATTAGATATTCAAAAACTACACGAGAAGTACTATAAGGTGTTCTCATATTAATATGATGAAAAAATATTGCTTAAATTATTGATCAAAATTTATATAATTTAACTTTTAAAAAGCGTAATACGATAAATATTTTAGGACAAAGGGACTACTAGTTAAATTAAGAGTGCACGTGAAACGTCATAAATATACAGCGGTATATACATTATGAGTATGACACTCGTGAGAAAGAGTGTGTCTCAATCCTAAAATACATAGTCCTCAACGCACTATTATTATTAATAGGGGTAGGTTTAGTATTTAAATTTATATATATTTTATTGGGATTGAAATAATTGGGGCGTTATACGAAAGCTAATAATTATAAATTTTGAAAGACGGTAAATTAGACGACACAAACTATATTAAAACAAGCCTAATATTTAATATGATTTGGTCAAGTGACCGACATATTGGAAAAGCTAATATAAAAAACATAAAACATATTGAGAGAGAAAAATCTCTCCCTAAACAAAACTCTCAAAACGACTACATTGTGGATGCTATTGTGTTGTGTATGAGAAGAAAGAATCTCCTATTTATAGAAGTCCAAAACTTCTCCTCCAAGAAAATGATAAATATGATAGAGTCATTTTCTACAAAGAAAATCGTTTTACTAAGAAATGTTATTTGAAGTAAAATATAATTATGGTATAATCCAAATAAGTTAGGAAATTCAGGGCAATTCCTAACAAATCTCCCCTTGGCCTGATTTTTCTGGCAAAATAATATTGATTCTCCATCTTCATATGATCTTCATTACTGCTACTTGACATGTTTTAAAAAATGGAGCACTTCCGGGTTAATAGTATTGAAGTCCTTTCGGGTTAAAAGTTTTTGGAGCCCTTTCGGATTAAAAAGTATTGGAGCCCTTGCGGGTTAAAAGTATTGAAGTCATTTCGGGTTAAAAATGAGTCATTTGCATGGTTAAAAATGAGTTTTAGTTTTAAAGATGTAGCAACAGAATTTTTAAAAATATGGTTGAAACTTTTTCTCCAAATGTAGTAACTCGGACTTTTTTTTCTTATTTGATAGAAAAACTTTATTATCATCAATAAGATGCAACTTGATATAAATTTGCCTTAAACATATCTTCAACCTTGTTGAACCATTAGCTTTGAACCATTGGCTCAGATACCACTTGTTGGGATCCAAATAATTGGAGCGTCATGCGGAATCTAATAAATGTAAATTTTGAAAGACGATAAATAAGATGACACATACACTATATTAAAAAAAGCCTAATACTTAATATGATATGGTCAAGTGTACATATTGGAAAAATTAATATAAAAAACATAAAACCTATTGAGAGAAAAAATGATCCCTAAACGAAACTCTCAAAACGACTACAATGTGGATGCTATTGTGTTGTGTATGAGAAGAAAGTATCTCCTATTTATAGAAGTCCAAAATTTTTTCTTCACTTAAAGGATAAATATGGTAGAGTCATTTTCTACAAAGAAAACCGTTTCCACCAAAATATCATATTTGAAGTAAAATACAATTATGGTAGAATCCAAATAAGGTAAAAAATACTGGACAATTCCTAATATATCCTAAGTTAATATAATTACTCCTAATTAAACTTACAGTTAACTATTTAATGAATGTCTTATTACACATATAATTCGAGCAAAAGTTATGGAGTTCACCTGAATCGGGACAAAATTGTTGTATTAGGTATGGGCTCGGATGAGAATCCAATTGGTTTTGTTTAGATCCTATATTTGTATTGAAATTTTTATTAAATATGTATACACATGTAATTGTGAATCCATTAACTAATCGGATTACGTATTCAGTGTTAATTCAGAATCAATAAATTTAAAATTCTAACTTTGCTTCAGACTTAAACCCATAAATTAACTGAAATCCACTTTTGAATATTATAACATATATATCTTTGTGGTCTGGTCCGGCCCTTCTCCGAACCCGTGCATAGCGGAAGCTTGGTGTACCGGATTATCTTTTTTTTTCTTTTTTCTTTTAAGTATAGTGTCTTTTTCTAAATATAACTACTGGCTGTTATTTTGGCAACTCTTATCTTGAAAATATCCTTGCAAAACATAATACATGTAAATCAGAAGTCAGGACAAAAAGTTTAAAGACCCGCAATATTTGTTTTGTAAAACAGTATCGAGGATGCTAGCTAATGCTTTCTCTTGCCGTTGAAGGCTTTTGAGGGATCAAGAACAGAGGTTTTTTGGTTGGTCTCTCGATGGGCGATTTGGTCCAAACATAATTTTTTATATTAATAATAATTAATTTAAAAGAATCGTTACAAAGAAATAAAAATAAAGAAGATAATTGTAATAACTTAAATCATGAGGGAGGTTAGTGTCATTCCCGCTTCTATTGTGTGCTTGTACTTTTAAGATTTAAGGCTATTAATTGTGATTTATGATTGTGCGCGGTTTAGTTAAGTGAATGGTTCAATTAACAATAAATTGAGCTTCATTTGTTACATGCCGATTAAGACCCTAATATGAGTCGTGATAGCTATGTCCGTAAATATTATTCCGTCCGTTTTAAAATATTTGTTTTACTTTTTTTTGGTCCGTTTCAAAATATTTACTTCTTTCTTTTTTTATCAATTTTTTAATTTTAACTTTTCACGTGACAATGTTTAAGATTACAAGATAAAAGGACATTTTGGTATATTTTTATATATTTAATTTAAGAACATAAGATTTAAAATTCTTCTTTATTTTTTAAAACTTCGTGTCAATTAAAAAATCAGACAAACATCTTGAAAGAGAGAGAGAGAGTAATTGTAAGCCATTTACACGTTTTATTTCTCATTATCAAATTATATGTAGAATTTTTTGCATGTTTATTTAAAGGATATTATCTAATTTTATGGACCGCGTTGCTTTTGTAAAAATCAGAATACAATTATGAAAAGTGTGATTTTGAAATGAGGTCCAGGCTAGTGAAAGCATGTGAAAGTCCAAAAATGCGTCTTAAAAATTCTTTTAGTTGCCTGTTTGACTTTAATATTATTCCTAATATAACTTCCTTCTATCAAAAAATATTTTGTATATTTTGCTTTTCTAAAATTAAAGTAATTAGTGAGTTTGAAAGAAACAATTCATTGATTATTTTCATTAATGAAAGAGTATATATATACAATTTACAATTTTCCATAATAGAAAAAATCATATTCCTATTCTACTCTCAAAACCCTATTCTAGTTATACAAGAATCCTATAATTATGGTAAGTATACAATACTAATTTAATACAATATTTACATTAATTAAACTCACCAAAAACTGTGATATACACGGGGTTGTATACTGTGTATACCACGGTTTCATATATGGTAATTTACCTTGTGAAACCGTGATATACATGGTATACAAACCCATGTATATCACGGGTATAACTAGCACACCCCCGCAATCATAGCGAGTGGTCTTCGTACGCTGAGATTGTCCCTAAAATCTTCAAAGAGCACCGACGGAAGACCTTTGGTAAAGATGTCTGCAATTTGATACTTGAAAGGGACATGGCAGTCGCGTACTTGTCCACGAGCTACCTTTTCGCGAACAAAGTGAATATCCATCTCGATGTATTTAGTGTGTTGGTGTTGAACCGGATTACCAGACAGGTAGATGACACTAATATTATCACAATAAACAAAGGTAGCTTTCTAAATAGGACAATGAAGCTCTAAAAGAAGATTACGTAACCAACAGGATTCAGAGACCACATTGGCTACCCCTCTATACTCGACCTCTGCACTAGAGCGAGACAATGTAGATTGACGCTTCGCAGACCATGAGACCAAGTTATTACTAAGAAACATACAATAGCCGGACGTGGAACGTCTGGTATCTAGACAGCTACCCCAATCAGCATCAGTATACGAGACAAGTGTAGATGTCGATGAAGGATATAAATGTAAGCCATAGTCAAGTGTCCCCTGGATGTATCGAAAAATGCGTTTGAGCGCATTCATGTGCTCAACCCTGGGATCATGCACAAACAAGCACACCTGTTGTACGACATATGTAATATCTGGTCTCGTAAAAGTAACATACTATAGAGCCCATGCAAGACTGCGATAGTGAGTCGGATCCTCGTACGGTGAGCCAGTCGCAGCACCCAGATTGGGCTTAGTATCAATTGGAGTGAAAGTAGACTTGCAAGAGGACATACTAGCTCGCTCAATGATCTCAGCAGCATACTTTCGTTGTGATAAGAACAACCCACCTTCATGACGAGAGACAACAATCCCCAAAAAATAACTCAAGTACCCCAAGTCTTTAATAGCAAAATCAGAACTGAGCATTTTCATGATAGACTTTCGCAAAGCATCATAAGAGGCGGTCAAGATAATATCATCAACATATAATAGTATATAAGTCAGGGAAGGATCATCAACATATAATAATATATAAGCCAGAGAAGGATCATCAACATATAATAATATATAAGCCAGGGAAGGACCACGACGATATATGAACAATGAATTATCAGACCTGCTGTGTGAAACCCCAATAAATGAAACATAGTCTGCAAACCGCTTATACCAAGCCTGTGGGGTCTGCTTAAGCCCATACAAGGACTTCTTCAATAAACAGACATGATGAGGATATTTGGGGTCTCGAAAACCCAAGGACTGATGCATGTAAACAGTCTCTTTAAGATCACCATGTAAGAAAACATTCTTCATATCTAACTGATAGATGGGCCAAGCTTTCCAAAGAGCCAGACTGAGAACAATGCGAATGGTAGTCGGTTTGACCACCGGAATAAACGTATCACCATAATCCATGCCAACCTATTGAGTCTTACCATCACATACAAGACGAGCCTTATGCCTTGCAAAAGAGCCGTAAGAATTATCCTTATGAGTAAAAAATCACATAGACCGAATAATAGTAACACTAGACGGATGGAGTACCAACTCCCACGTCTTATTTACAATAAGAGCATCGTATTCGTCGGTCATAGCCAATTTCCAATTCGGATCATTTAAGGCGGACACTAGGTTACGGGGTAGAGGGGATTTAAGAACATTAGAATTTAAATTAAAATATATTTTTAATTTAAAAATACCCCATTGACTACGAGTGACCGGTCGGTGACTCATGGAAGAATTGGGTGGATGTTGGGAAATCAGGACAAGTGACGGACTGGCCAGCAGGTAGTGGGCTTGCTGGCCTAATACTGGAACTGGGACCGACATCGGAAACAGAAACTGGGGAAGAACTGGGCTGGATAGGCGGCCCAGTTGCTAGCCCAATAACTGTAGACTGCGACGGTACTGGTGGACCAGCGGGAGTGGGCCAGCTGGTGGATTTTGGGTGCGGGACATGTTCGATAAATGGTGGATAATATATGAGGAGACATCGTCATCTAAAAATTATACAAACTAGGCCCGAGACTATTGACCTTTGCAAACGGAAATTGGGTTTTATCGAAATTAACATGGCGACTAATGATGATTTTATTAGATGACAAATCAAAATACTTGTAACCGCGATGATTAGAGGGATACCCCAAAAACACACAAGGAGTAGAACGCGCTTGAAGTTTGTTAATTGTAGTTGACGGAAAGAGCGAATAACATAAGCACACAAAGACCATATGATGTGAATATGAATGAGTCTTATTATATAAGATTTGGAGAGGGGAGGAATATGCCAACCCTTTGGTAGGAAGTATGTTAAGAAGATAAGTAGTCGTTTGTAGAGCATGATGCCAAAAAGAAGGGGGGTACGGAAGCATGGACCATTAGAGTTCGGATAATATTATTAATGGTATGAATTTTTCGTTCGGCTTTCCCATTTTGTGAAGATGTATGAGGACAAGAAAAATGAAAAACAATGCCATTATTTGCACAAAATTCCCGAAACATCCCATTATCATATTCCTTGTCATTGTCATATTGAATGTTCTTTATGTCTCGTTCGAATTGGGTACGGATGAATGCTCTAAATTTTAAAAAGGTGGAAAAAACTTGAGATTTTTTCGCTAACGGAAAAGTCCATAAAACTAGAATAGTCATCCAAAAATAGAACATAATAACGATGGCCTACAGAACTTAAAATGGGAGATGTCCATAAGTTGCTATGAATAATATCAAATAGCATTAAAGTATGAGAAGCAGAGTCTACAAACGGCAATCTAACAAGTTTTTGCTTTTATGTAAGGAAGAAACAATAGACGACCTAGGGCGACCCAAACGTGCATGTCATAAGGAAGGAGCGAGAGCTGCAAAAGTAGATGGCAAGGCATGACATGAGAGACCGGATGTGGGCGTGATAGGATAAAGATCTCCCCTAATATCACATCTCATGAGAGGAATCCCCGTCTTGAAATCCTTCACAGAAACCCCAAAAGGATCAAAATTAACAAAAACCCAATTATCAGTGGTGAATTTACAGACATACACCAAATTTTTAATTAAGTGAGGGGTATGAAGAGAATTTTTCAAGACAAGAGGTGGATGAGGGGGAGATAAAGTTTTATGACCGTACCCACGAACTGGAATTGAATTGCCATTACCAACAATAATGTCACGATTGTTGCTCAAATTGGAATAAGACGAGAGAGTGCCTTGATCGGACGTCATGTGGGTAGTGGCGCCGGTGTCCATGTACCAATTCGAGTCCTGGGGATTTAATCCAATAGTGTGTATCGCAGCTTCAATGTCGATAGGGGTGGGCCCCGCTGTATGGTGGCCCTGGTGGGGCCGAGGCCCAAGTACGTCGGCTTGCTGCCTAGGTCCAGAAGTGCCTCTCGGGTTCCACTGTGGGCCTGAATAATTAGGCATGCTTGATGGCGAAAACTGGACCAAATTCGGGTTGGCACCATACGACGGAAAATACGGGTTATTGGGCCCAGGCCCACTGGCCCAGTTCACGGCCATGGGCCCTAGGGCTGTGGTCAGTTGGCTTGCGGCCCACTTCCCTGAGGCCCATTGCCACCCCCGTTGTTGCCACCTCGGTTGCCGCCACAGTTTTTACCATTACTTTTGCGATTGTGACCCTTTTTTTCACCACCGTTGTTGTGATTTTGGCCATAATTATTGGAGATCGATGTAGAAAAGGAGGAATCGGTCACCATGATGACAGAAGGGGCCCCAGTGGCCGCTTTCTTAGCCAAGCCTGCTTCTTCGAGCGTGAGCATGAAACGGGCCTGGTAAAACTACGGAAGAGGACTGCTCTGACGAAGAAGCTTACCGACGCCACTATAGGCCTCAAATAGACCTGCAACCATCTGAAGGACAAGACGATCGTTGGTAACTGTCGCACCAAAGTTGCGGAGTTGGTCCGCCAATTCTTTCAACCTTTTGCAGTATGTTGAGACGTTGGGGAATTCTTCTATATTGACGTGGGAGAATTCCTACTCAAGGGTAACATCACGAGAATTTTGATTATCTTGGAATATATCACGTACTCTATTCCAAGCATCCATCGTCGTAGCGTCGGGTTCGATAATCTTTTGCAACAGGTCGGTAGAAATAGTGGAGTAAATCCATTGAAGAACGGTAGCATCAAGGGTTTTCCATAACTTAGGATCATTCTCGGCCTTGGGCACCTCCGTATCCGCAGGAGCCGCTGAGATAATGTGATGGAGGACTTGATGCGATCGTGCGTGAACTTTGAACAGTTCGGTCCACGTCGCGTATTGGACGTTTTCTATACCAAGAATGATAGAGATGTGATTCTTGATGTTAGAAACAGTAAGGGGAGGGTGAAATGTGTTCTTAGCCATAATCGCAACGTAAGACGTGATGTAGGGATTGGGAAGAAAAAAATGGGAAGAGAGGAGGTACCACCGGGCACGAAAACCGAGAAGAGAGGCTCGAAACTTGATGCAAAAAGTGGACGAAAATTTTGGGAGAGAATTTGAGACCTAGACTTCTGATACCATAAAAGAAATAATCTCTTGATTATTTTCATTAATGAAAGAGTATATATACAATTTACAATTTTTCATAATTGGAAAATCTTATTCCTATTCTACTCCCAAAACCCTATTCTAGTTGTACAAGAATCTTATAATTATGGTAAGTGTACAATACTAATTTAATACAATATTTTACACTAATTAAACTTACCAAAAACCGTGATATACACGGGTTTGTATACCGTGTATACCACAGTTTCACATATGGTAATTTACCTTGTGAAATCGTGATATACATGGTATACAAACTCATGTATATCACGGGTATAACTAACAGAGTTGACAAATAAAAATATTTCCAGATGCATTTCTTTATCAATTGTATATGAATAACATTATAACTTAGAAATATATGTGGAGACTGATTAATCCAAATTCGCAAGGGAAAATCTCACTTTGAGGATAAAACGCTCCTTATAAAAGACGACCCTATTCTTATGACAATAGGACTTGAACGTAAGACGTCCGGTGCCTGCAGATAAAGGAATACTTGTGTATACCTCTCTACCACAACGTAAATGTTTGAATATAATAATTATTTTCTGATAGCGTCACTACAAGAAAAAAATAAAATTTGTAGACGATTTTGTCATAGTTCCGTCACAAATTCTGTTTTGTGATGGATTTGGGCCGTTACATAGTTGCTCGTCGCAAATTTTTGTGACAAAAAACTAATTCCATCACAAAATTGTGTCGAATTTGAAACAAATTCTTATGTCTGTCTCAAATTTGTGATCGTCCAAATTAGTTAACTCAATCATGACAATTTTATGTTTTTCTTTTAGTCCATATATAACTTAAATTCAATTAGCAATGAGAATTCTTGAGTCGAGGGTATATCGGTCGGAAACAATCTCTCTACCTTTCGAGGCAAGGATAAGGTCTACATACACTCTATCTTCCCTAAATTCTATTTATGAAATTACACTAAGTATATCATTATTTTTGTAATTAGCAATGAGAAATGATTAGATTGACCGCACAACTAGAAAATGAATGCTAAATTTTGAGTTTAAATAAAACGAGAAATGAAGGGTTATAAATTATGCGACGCTGTCCCTATGTATGAGGTGTGTAATTATAGTTAGACGCATTTAATTTGATTGTATTTTCTGCTTATACGGCTACCAACATCATAAAAAACAGCTGATTATATGCCTTGATTAAAGCAACAAATAAATATAATTTGCGTTGTTAATATCGATTTTGCATAAGCAGTAAATATTAATTAATCACGTTGAAAATATATGCAGGGGCCAATAGCCATAATGAAGGATGATTAAATGATCAACCATTAAAGGCCAAAACCATCATTGTTCAAATCTCTAAACGTAACATCTATAGTTGTTCGCCGTTAATTATTTCCGTGATTTAATTGATTTGCAATTTTATCAAGATCGTCTAAATCAAGAAAAAGAAATCATTGGAAACTAAATAAATGTCAATGAAAAAAATGAATTTTCTTGGAGCTTCTTTCGAAAACGAAATATGAAACTTTGAGTTTCGTTTACCTTATTCACTCATTTACGTGTAATATTTTTAAGCTGGATATAGATAAAAGTTCTTTTACAGTGATATTTTATACAAAAAATAACCATGGAAAAGATAACGTTGTAGAAATAAAAAGAAAATTGGGTTTGGGGGAAGGGTGTTAGTTGATACCCTTCGTGGGAGAATTTCTGCATAGATTGGTAATTTATTTCTTTAAATTTTAAAACAATTTAACTTCGCCGCTGAGGGAGAAAGCAAAATAATTTGTTATGGAGGAACCATATCTTGTGTAGTTGTGTTAGCAAAACAAAAATAATTTAGTTATATCTTTCTTGTTATGAAAGAAAGACTATAAAGTAAATATACTAGAAATAAGTATAGAGAGAAAATTTGATATAGTATTCAATTTCTATTTGAGGTATAAATAAACTAAATTGTTTTCTATTTATAAAAGAAAAAAAGTTACTACGAAGCCTTTTAGAAAGCTACTGCAAGACTTTTCAGAAATTACTGTTGTTTGCTTGATTGGAAGCTTATATAATTTCAAGCTTATTTGATTGTAAGCTTATCTAATTACAAGATTTTCAAAAAACTTTATATTTGAATGAACATTTACCATACGGGTGTATTTATAACCATTCTTTTCTAATGAATGATTCAATGCATGCAATAAGGGTGTGAATTTCCAGGAAAATAGCTTACAAATGGCAAGAAAGAGGGATGAGCGGAGTGTGTTACTAACATTAAAAAGGTAATTAAAAGTTTGGTCGGATTTAACACGGAATTAAGACCATAAATTGACCCCTCTCCTCCGACCATATGTTTTATCCACCAGACAAATGGACCACGTTTTGCTATTCCAATAAATAAAAATAAAAACTTTCTAAAGGAAGAGAATGATAGATTAAACTTTCCAGAAGTTTTTTTGTTAAACATTCCTATTACTTTCCAATTATGACGACTCAAATGATTAAAGCCCACTTGACGTTTAATTAGCTTAAAAAATACAATTCGTTATCTTCTGGAATCCAATGATGTTATAATGGAGTCACAATTAACTAGCCGTTTATGTGCATTTGCCTATTACGTATTTACTGGATTCAGGTAAATATTGAGAAAATATATGTGTTATATATTTAGTAACGTTAATCTGACTTGGATGATTCATATTTCAGAATCAGGCATCGATGAACATATTGAACTATTCATATAGCTGAGAGCCTTCATAGTCCAGGCATAACGACACAATTTTCTGGAACGTACTTTATTATTGAGCTAATAGCCCGTTGTGCGAACCTCCTCTTTGAGGCGCGCTATGCCAAAAGCAAGAGATATCTTATCCTCTCTTTTCTTTTTTCACTATCATGTCGCCACATGAGGGGAATATGGAGATGCAAAAAGGTGGTTCTATCGGCTTATTCCTACCTAAGATAATAAGTCCATGAGCTGTCTTACTTCATCGATGAGAATGAAAGAAGACTTTCATCTCTAATTTAACTCAGACATAATTTGTAAATATCGCTTTCTTCTGGTTTCACGCTTAGTGTTGGTTAAATATGATAATATTTTGAGGGGTTAAAAATATAATAAAAATAAGTGGTCCATAACACCGTGGGCAAAATTTTGATTGGATTTTAATTGAGAAACGAGAAAATGTGGGGGATTTTAAAGAAGGGGGGTGGGGTGGTCCACAAAACGCATGGGGTTGGGCTGATTGATTATTTGAAGAAGGGTCCTTTACTATACTATTTGTTACCTATAATGAAAAAACAAATACACATGGCCAGGAATATAGGTCAGGGTTGTCATGCTTTTGGGATCCTTGCAATTATTGAACTCATGCAGACTTTAATGATAAGAATGATAAGTATTTCACATCTAAATGGAACTATATATAGATGGAATTATTGGAAAGGAAGTGGGGAGGGACAAAATTATAAATGTGACATGGGATATCTGTCCAAATTAGTCAGACAAATTCAAAATTTAAATTTTATAAATATTAAAATATATAACGTCTTGTGAGACAAAAAAGTATCATCAAAACTTAAAGGCAAGTTCTATAGGGTGGTAGTTAGACCGACTATGTTGTATTGAGCGGAGTTTTGGCCAATCAAGACTTTGCACATACAAAAGATGAAAGTTGCGGAGATGAGGATGCTGAGATGGATGTGTGGACATACAAAGAGAGATATGATTAAAAATGATGATATCCGGGAGAAAGCGGGAGTGGCCTCGGTGGATGATAAGATGCGGGAGTGGCCTCGGTGGATGATAAGATGCGGGAAGCGAGGTTGAGATGGTTCGGGCATGTGCAGAGGAGAGACATAGATGCCCTGTGCGGAGTATGAGAGGTTGGCTATGGACGAGTTCAGGAGAGGTAGAGGTAGGGGTAGGCCAAAGAAGTATTGGGGAGATGTGATTAGATGGGATATGACGCATGTGCAACTTACTGAGGACATGACCTTAGATAGGGGGTTGCGGAGGACTCAGATTAGGGTAGAAGAGTAGTATGTACTCGAGCGTAGTCTTACTTATGCTTACAAATTGATAGTTGTAGTGTTATTACTGTAGACTTGATTAGCCTATCACACTTATAGACACATTATTGCTTTATAATCCACTACAGTTTGATTTTTGATGCTATGTGTTCTTTAGTGTATTTTGTTTAGCTTATTTAGTTGTGTTAGCTACTGCTCCCTTTCGTTCGAATGCACTTTATACTGCTTTAATTTTTTATCTGAGTCTGACTGTTTCTCTTGTTTTACTCTTTACTCTTGCTTTGTTTTGATTGCCTTGCTTGTGATTATGCTTTGTCTTGAGCCGATGGTCTCCCAGAAACATCCGCTCTACCTACCAATGTGGAGGTAAGATCTGTGTACACTCTACCCTCCTCAGACCCCACGGTGTGGGATTTCACTAGGTATGTTATTGTTGTTGTTGTAAAATATATAACGTTACTACTTGAGCCAAAGGTCTCTCGAACATAGTCTCTCTATCTTTACGAGGTATGAATAAGGTGTACTTACACTCTATCTTCCCCAAACTCCACTTATAAAATTACACCGGATAAATTATAATTATTATTATATATATAGCAAACTTCTCAAGATATATATATATATGTAATATCGACCAGAATTATTAAGTTATGTTAAATTAGTATTTTCCATGCTAGCTGCTCCTTGACCACCTTTTCCCTTCCCCGTACAAAAAAAGAGGGGGCAATTGAAAAGAGAAAATAAACTAATGGTCTCCTAAATTGGCTAGATCACAACATTTTGACAATGATAAGGGTGGAGGATATATGATTGTCTCTAATACTGGTTTGGTCAAGCCACTACAACAAAAAAATCATTTGAAAATAATATTTTTTGTTGTCATATATTGGATGTGGTTATCAAAAGTACTTTTCGCAACAATAAAAAATGTTGCATGCCGTTGTAATAACCTCCGATAAAAAAGTTTTCGCAATAACAAGTTATTTTTTCGTTGCCATTTACGTTTTTTAGCAACAATATATTAAATTTTTATCGTCATTTATGTTTTTTAGCAACAATATTTTTGTTGTTGCTAAAGTTTTGTTGGAAATTCTATACTTTCTTGTAGTGAGTCTTGTGTCGATCTATGTTTCTCATATCCTTCAAAATGTCGTTATATCCATGTCGAATCCTCCAAACAATATATATTTTTAGAGAATCACAGCATAGATGAAACAACATTGTTTAAGAACTTGAGCAATATAAATGTCTATTGCTTAGATGTACACATTCAGTCGAGCTGAGTTGAGTTTAATTCAAATTCGATTATTATTGAGTTAAACAGTCAGAGATAGTTATAGTACTAAACTAGGGTTAAGCTGAGATTAAACTCAGTAAAACTTCAGTATTGCAAACTTCAGATAGTTGTAGATCATAAGAAAAAGAAAAAAATTGCGCCAAACTTATAATGTAGCTGACTAGCTCAACCGTCAGATTCTGGCCGCAATTTAAGCAAAAGTGCAAGTTAGTTCATGAAATTAACTTTTAATGATTTTCATGAGAGACTTTTTAATGATTTTCATGAGAGACTTTTTAATTTGCCCCCTATAAGAGGGCAAAAGAATAGGGAGGCGCCTCCCTTTATTCCAATAAGTTAATTGCTATGTCTTATTAATTCTATTGAGAGTAGTTGTTTTATAAGAAGAAAAGAAAAGAAAAAGAGTAGATAAGGCCTAGGGGAAGGGGGGGGGGGGTGTATATAGTATTATAGTTATGCAATGTTAACAATTTATGTTACATTAAGAACTTCACACCTAAATTTTTTTAGATGTAATTAGCAATTTAAAATTAATCATTACGTAAGGTCATATATAATTTGAGAAAAATACTCGAACACAGAAAATAAAATGTATTGTGATTGATTAATCATATAATAATCTTAGTGTTGCATTTGATTGAAAATGTCTAGACTCTAGAGGTCAAAAAAGAGGGAAGAAAATGCAATAATAGAAAGAACAATAATGAGAGATTCTCATGATTAGTGAAATCTTTTCCTCAATGATTTTCAATGTGGTAATTCAAAACAAAAAATGTAAAAGAAAAACAGAAATACGAAATTAAATGGGAAAGGACTTGTCACGTGAGTGACGCATGCAATAATTAGGTAAAGAAAATTTTACACCTAGAGATGACATACATAACAAAGGGTAGAAATAATTTTATGTACTGAAATATTTAAGATGTGGCCCATATTTTTTTTTTGTTGACGAAGGAACCCGCCGTCGCTATTCTCAGTCTCGAATACAAGACAGGTAAACCCTGATCGACGCAATAGGAAACCACGTCAGCCGATTAACCACACTTAACAAGCCATGTGTGACAGACTCAACCAAGAAGGTTTATGCAGGGGATCGAACTAGTGACCTTGCGGTCCCGCGCTTTACTGCTACACCAACTTAGTTATCCTTGCGGGTTTAAGATGTGGCCCATATTGAGAGTTGTGATGGGGATAGCTGCATCATCCACAGCAGACAAATTCCTTACTAGTAATCATTTGTATACTAGATCTTTAATCTCTACTGCTTAGAAATGTGATGAAATAGATAAAATCAATCTCGGATTCAAGCTATATGAGTATGACGAAAATTTTAATAGAGAGTGCTTTTTTTTATAGGCCGTATGCGACGCAAATTTTAAATTAATTTGAACTTTAATACAATTATCAGATGTTGAATAAGAAATTTTAAAAATCTTTACTCTCTTGCTATCCATCATTATCTAATACCCATTGGTACTAGGCAACCTATCAAAAGAGAAGAATAAGAAGAAGAATTAGAAAAAAAGGTTAAAACATTTGAGTACTAGTTTCTCATATTAAAATTTAGTTTTTAGATTGATACTCCAACACAGAAATAAAAGTAAAAGCATTGCCTATTTGTACCACATTATGTCATTATGTTTTGGATTGCAGATATGTTAGTCATTTTTTCATTCTAATTTACGTGATACTATTTCTTTCTATTTTATTTTAAGTCGAATAATCTCTTTTATGTTTGAATACAATTTAACTAAAAACTTTAATAACTCATGAATTATTAGCGCTTGAACTCGAAGAGGGTTCGATCATGAAACTTGCCACAGGCAAATCACATATCAAAATTAGAGTGAAAAATTAAGAGTCTTGGAGGATAAGTTCAAGATTCAACTTCCCCTATAAACTATTGTTGGAATATGCTACTTTATTACAAGGAGATGATCAAATCAATCAGAAAGTTTGAGATTTAAAGATATATATTGGTTGGCCATTTTGGGGAATGAATCTTTTTAGATGAGTGGAGGAGATTTGGGCTAAGGGGTCGTTTGGTAGAGAAAATAATACTGATATTAGCTTCGGAATTATTTAATCTCTTTTCCTTATTTGGTATTGTTTTCAATCTATATGATTCAATACTATTTTTATATATAGTAAACCATGGTAATAACAGTAATGCACCCTATTCAGTACTAATCCTGTTTTAATACACTCTATTCATTTAATACGACCAATCAAACGGTTGATAAAAAATAATGCCAACATATATAACTAGTCTCAATTACTGATTTCATGATTAATACTAATACACCCTACTCAATAGTCAATACTATACTTATACTGTTATACACCTTACCAAACAACCTCCAAGTGAATTTTGCAGAGTTGAAGAGACAAAGCAACAAACTCCTAGCTAGGATATTTATGCACTGTTATGGCCAAAATCAAATTCCGTCATCATAACCCTTTCAAATCTTTTGTCACCTTCTTTGAAATTATATTCTTCTGAGAAATATCTAAATGCAGGTGTAAGTCACTGAAGCAAGCTTTATATATTACATCTTTCCATTTGATCTATGACCATGCATGCTTGTGATTTGATGGCTTGTTAGCACCATAGGACTGGTCCAAAGCTTCCTAGTTTGCAATATTCAGCACAATATTATTCAAGATTTTAATAATAATATGAGTATATGACTAATATAATGATTACGGATTTAGCGGAATTCAGTAAATTTGATTCAAATTTTATATATTAATTAAAAAGTTCATTATATATATATATATATATATATATATATAATAAACTTCAAAACTCATGTGCTGAATCCATATGTATTTGTAGTGGAATGATCTGATCATTCTTTGTTTTATTGTCACTCAGTTTCAGACTTGTGCATCAGAACTAAATGCATTTTATATCCAACAAATAAGGATGTAGTCTCCGGGCATAGCTGGATGACAAAGGAGGAAAACTTTAAATCCAGCTAGAGGCCTGCAGCGCGGGTTCGAACTATGGTGGGAGCAATTTGCTTTCTTCTGTGGTAGGACCTTGTAGGTGATATCAGTTGCTCTGTTCTCAAACCCTGGTCATTCAGGCACATCCCGCGATTTACTGATAGTAGTAATGAGGGTAGTAGTAATGAGGGATCGGGACTACTATCTCCAGGAATAGTCTTGCGTAAGTCGGGAAACTGAATATAAAAAAAATAAGGAGGCAAATAACGAACATCAGTCATAGATTAAGAAAAGGAAGAGTAAAATTCGCGAATTTCAAATTTCACAAGTAAAACTCGAGAATATTCACTATACATTTTAAATTTTTATTATGAAAAGGATAGTGATTTTTTTCTAAAGACATAGCCGGAAAATAAACCAATGACCGCTATTTCTATGAAAAATTAGACGGACGGGAGAAGTATTGAAAAAGAACCGTTATTTCAAGTTTTCTTCTTAACCCTTTTTCAAAAACATTCTTCAAAAAAATTCTTCAATGCAGGATCTGTTAGACATTTTCTCAAGGTTTAACTTCAATGAATTTATCTCTTTTGAATTAAAAGGACATTACTCTTGACCAAAAAAAAAGTGATGAGCAAAATGATTCGGTAAAATTTGCACCATATGATAAACAACTTATTAAGTAGCCATTAGTTAGGGAAGGATTAGACTGATCTTTATTGGATTATTGAGGCTATCTCAGTTAACTCTAAATGATGAAAATGAAAGAAAGTAAATAAGATTTAGGGTAATATAGACAAAATCAAAAGAACCTTTATTTGAATTATATAACTAGGAAAGATTAGGTTAGCATGTATAATTGTCAACATTATTGTTAAAATAAGTGATATGCAATTGATTAATGTAATAGTAATGATAAATAGTAGCCCTTCAAGACTTTTAACAAGTTGAAAAAAGTGATGTTGTTGTGCTTATTATAGAAAAGACAGCCACCTCTTTATAATGAAATAGAAGAAGGATCTTGTATTTTCCTTGAGAGACAATATGATTAGTTAATTGTCATGCTCTTCTAATTCCCTAATCTAATCATTATGAATATTACCATCATTAAGACCATCATCACATGCCTAGGCTAGTTGCCCCTCTCATATATATCTCACTTTTTTTTAACTTGGGATGCTGTTTAAATGTTGGCAAATGAAGAGACAAAAGGCCCTCAAAAAATTGCAATACAGTTGATGATGATCAACAAATTTGAAATAGTTGATGATGATCACAGTGATGCATCCTTTAACAATTATTACAATACATTACCTATCACTGACAAAGGCTGAATTTTGATACTGAATTTTTATCAAAATTTCATCATATATTATATATACATAAAAAAAATATTTTAATCATATATATACACAATATATTTTTCTACCAAAAAAATTCGAATGAAACCCCTTTCACTCCTTTGGTCCCGCCATTGAATTTACCACATGCATTATGTTTTTAGTTTCATCATATTTCATTTGACTTGGTCAATTTACTAAAGTCAAATATAGATATGTGGGTGAAATTTTGGAGTTTTAAAATGAGCAAACTCTATTTTTTGAATTTTTCTGCCAAAAGTGTTTGTTTGTGCTAGATTTTACAAGAAAATTTCAAACTTATTTTACAATTCTTTCAAAAACTCAAAAAATTTACTGGAGTTTTCCCGCTTTTGAAAGATTTGAAAAACCTAGTTTAGAAATATTTATAAAAATAGTATAACTTTTTATTCAAAATAAGAGCAAACAAACACTTACTGCAAAACTCCAAACTCAAACACATCAAATGAACGTCACCTAATTAGGTAAATGATCATAGTATAATTTTTTATATAAACACGATGTATATAACTTAAGCTCATTACAAATTACTAACGACTAAAACTCTATATATCGGCATAACCCTTGGATCAAACCCTCATAATAGTAGAACAATATTTACTTTTACAAAATTTGAAATTGTTAGTACTAATATAATAATTTTGTCCCGAAATAGTTAATTAGTCATTTATCTGTTAATATTTGGATTTAGCCATTTATAAATCCAAAAGAAAAGGAAATTATGTTTAAATAATGGCTTTGAGGTGAGCGGTCAAATCATAAACTCAGATATTAGGGTTGAATATGGTGAAGGAAGAAAAAAGGGGGTAAAAGGGAAAATCATTCTAGAACATATTTTGATATAAACATAATACCTTTTTCTATAAACTTTATTCTTCATGCATATAAAGTGGATTTTCTCACTCTTGGAATCATGCTATAAAGCATGATTATAGAATTGAGATGTATGATTAAAGTAGTGAAAGAATGATTGACCATTTCTGACCACAGAAAGCAAAATAGAAAAAGAAAACATAGTAAAATGGTAAAAAACTAGTAGGCATGAAAGTAGGGATTTTACTATAACCATGTTTCAGACAAAACTTTCATCACTTCAATTTTTTTTCTACTCACTTTAGGTAAGTAAGTAGTCCAGTATGAAATTCAGAAAACATTCATAACTGGCACTTGAGGAGGTCAATCTTAAGTGTTGGAAGCTACTGCTAAGAGACTCCCCCTCATCTAGAAAGGACAGGCAATTGAGAGAGATGTTTGGTATTTATTTAGGTGCTTCGAATAATTCTTATCCATACCATGTAAGACTCATTAAAAAGAAAATGCTTCTTGTCAAAATATTTTCTATACCCAAGACTTAAATTCAAAATCTCCGATTAAGGATAAAGGAATCCTCTCCATCCTATCACAATTCTTAGGGGTCGTTTGACATGCAGGATGGGATACGCAAAGATATCCCATGAGATTACTTTATCCCATCTTCTATATGGGATAGTAATCCCACTATTTTTCTACAAATTATGGGATAAAATAATCCCGAATTAGCTAATGCCTCAAACCGAACATAAGATAAAGGTAATCTCAAATTTTATCCGAAATTATTATCCATATCCCACATGCCAAACGATCCCTGATAGTTAAATATTTTATTTTCACGAGAATCTTATACTCAAAAGATATGCATATTTAAATATTGTAATATATATTTTAATTTAATGAAGTATGTAATCGACTTGTAAACTTTGTTATCACGGAAGAATTGTCATCATAACTCATAAGCTATACTCATAAGTCATAAATGTATTTTGCTCATGCAAATTACAAATCATAGTTTTATATACAAGTCTTGGACTGAGAGATAGATCAAAGTTAAAAAGAAATATCCGAGCACAATTGCAACAATTGAGGTCATTGATACTAATGTAGTTAGATAAAAAAAATAGTTTGAACTAGAGTTTGATCTCAATCCAATTTAAGGTGCCCATTTTCTTAGCTTTAATAAATGTTCGCAGAATTTTACACAAGTTACACTTCATTTTATGAGTCTAAGCTTGACATTGTGGTAATATAAGGTTTTACTTTCTGTCATAAATTCTTATTTTACTATATTTTTTAAAGCAATGACGACATATTATAATTTTTAAAGAATTACATATTATTTATACACATATGTAAAGATTTTTTGTTGTCAAATAGTATCGAATGACACTCCTTAGTAATGAGTGTCTTCGACTCTTTGTCACTACTGCTTTCATTTTCCCTTCAAGTAGTCCCACCATTGAACTTGTAAGAGATAAAACAAAAGGCACACTTATTTACTCAAAGGACTTGGAAGAATACCTTAGGTATCGTTTGGTTTGAAGGACCAATAATTTTAATTTTGGGATTAAATTAGAGACGGCGCTTAATAAGATTTTGGTTTCGGAATTAGCAATTTGAGGATTATTTAGTTTAGAACGAAAGTAATCCCAAGATTACAATCCTCATATTATATAACCTGAATTATAACCAGGATAGATAATTTCAACTTCTATATATATATGACATAAACAGTCCTATGATTTTGTATCTATTTTATCCTGATTTTAGTTAATAACCATAACTAATCTGGACAAATTTAATCTCAAATTTTATAGAGGAATAACTCCAAATTGTTGTAATCAAACGGCCCCTTAAGTTGATTGGCAATTTGAATGGTCATCATTCAATCAAATCCCAAATCAAGCAACTTAGTATTTTCAAGATTTCAAATGGACTATAATTTTACATATGATCAAACAAACATGGCCTACATGATCAACTCTTGTTATAATTGATGCATGAAAAAACCCTACAATCATTTAGATTGTGGGTGCATGATTGAAAACAACTTATGCCATTACTTAAGACGAATCATTTTTTTTTTCTTTTTTCTTCAAATAGAGGCAATGATGAGAAATGTTTGACCAATTTTTGCTTTAAATTTACGCCTTTCCTCGTGTGGACTACTCAATCATGAATTTTTTCCCGAGCAAAAGGTCATTTTCACTTTAGATTTAGATTTAGATTATATATATATATATATATATACTTTCTCTGTCTCAATGTATATGATGTAGTTTGACTGAGTATGTAGTATATAAAACAAAAGAAGATTTTTGAATCTTATGGTCTAACAAGCAATAGATATTTGTGTGGTTATAGATTATCTCGTTAAACGTAAAATATAAAGTTTAAAGTTAAATTGTTGTCAAATAAAAAAATGTGTCATTCTTTTTTAACAGATTAAAAAGAAAATTGTGTCATAAATTGAGACATAGGGAGTGTGTGTGTATATATATATATATATATTTATTTCATGCTAGTATAAAATTTATAGATTTATCATCATTAGAATAGGGACAAATAAGCCCAAAACACAAGAAGAAAATGGACATCATTAATGGCTTTAATTAATCAGCCTCTGCACAAGATAATGATCCAAGATGACAAAAGGGAATATATGGAGTCCCATTCTTCAAAAAAAAATTGCAGTTTTATTTGATTAATTTTTTATTTTATTACGGGAAAATAATAGTTTTAGTCCCTCGGTGGTTGATAAATTTTGAATTTGGTCCATGATATCTTGCTAAACACTATATATATGCCTTAAGGGATAAGAAACAACCCTTTTTATTATTTAAAGGTTAAATGTACCAAATAATATATTATGAGGACCAAAATCATAATTAACGATAACTAAGGAACTAAAAATGTTATTGTCCCTTTTGTTTAGTTCTTCGTGATACTGTGTTGGGGTGTAAAAATTAATTGGGTTTTGCAGATCTCCCTAAAAACTATGTTAATAACACCTAAAGTTGAACAACTAGCATTACCAACTTTTTGCTCTTCCAGTTGATATTACTATTATTATTATAACTATGACTCAATCTCAAATAAGTTGGTCTCGGCTTTCAAGTGATATTACTATTGCATAAAAGAAATTTTCGCAGAGTAAGTTAGAACTGGGTGTCTGATTATGCATAAAATCATGAAATGAACTATTATCAATTGTATATTCCTTGTAGAATATAATATACACTAGCATCTGTCATGGTATTGGGCTACAAACCTTGGGCCAAAGAAGTAGAGTAGAGGTGGAGTAATGTTGGACTTCTTAGATCCTAAATTTGGGCCTTTTGTTTGTTGGGCTCTACACTAGCCTCTACATCTACTGCGTTATGTCAGAGAGGGCCCATATATAGAGGACCTAAATTGTAGGGTTTTCCCTTCAAATGAGCTGGTCTTTAATGTTTACTCTTCAAAATCAAATTTATGTCTAGCAAGCATAATTTATTTAAGAACGCAGGGCATAATTTATGGGATATTATGATGAAAAAATATAAACTTATTCCATGCGAAAAGACAAAAATTAAAGACTAGCACAAAATAGTGTCAAAAGTGCAAATGACCCAGCCTATTTTATCCAACTAAAGAAGTAATCGAGCCCATTCCGAGTATGAAGCAACGGCCCAAGACAAAAGAAGCTGGCTACCAAATGCTAATGGACGACTCAAGACTTCCAAACAAGAAAATGTCAATTTCCTATGTTAGGGATATACAAAGGCGGATTTAAAATTTGAAGTGATCACGAGATATCTCTGCTTTTGCAGTCTGGTCATTGTTATCGCCGAAGTAGGCTGAGTGGCCCAACTCCACGATCGCACTGTTCGTGGTTTGGTAATTGCTATTGGGGGAGTAGGCCGAGTGTCCCAACTCCATGATATCGACTATTCCTATGCATTCACGATGTCCTCATGTTCACATTAATATGCTCCTATTATTTGAATGAAATACTATTTAGATCTGCAACACATGTGCCTTTCATGCGCGAGTTTAATTTTTTTTTTCTTGGACGAAGGAGATGGAGAGATCTATAGACTATTTGGTCAAGCTTCTGTAAAATCAAACGTGCTTATTTTAAAGAGTTGAGTTGTTCGATCAAGCTTATAAATAAAAATAATATTTTGTAGCAGTAGCAATAGCTGAAAATAGTAGTAGTTATTTCTCTGAAGCACTTTTGGAACCTTGGTCAAGCATAATTTGAAGCTCTAATATGTGCAAAAATATTTTTTAAATTAATTAGCCAAATACTAACTATTTTTTCCCAAAATTAGTAGCAAATTTTGAAAAAATGACCAAACAAACTACTAATCTCAGGTAATTGAATATTAATAATATACTTAGTCCAGCTACGAACCTTGGTAACTACATATTGAATATGCATGTTATGCCATTGTCATTACAAACGAGACACTTAAATAATTTTCCTTACTCTGATCAATGTTTAAGATGAAACCCTGCAAGAAAGTCTCATCCTCATTTCCTTCCAAGGTAGGCGGAGACAAAAAAAATGTAAGTTTTTAATTGTGCGACATGATATGCAACTATATATAGTGGTTTGAGAAAACACAAGCATAATTTTTTATAACGGGATGACAAATATTCTGAGAAAACATATGTTTTTAGTTGTCCATATGGAGGTAAATCATTTATATAATATCGGCCTACCTTGAAAAGATCACTTTAATTTTTATACACCTACAATATAAAGATTCTTTTTTTACAGTGTTAGGCTATTTGGAAGCCAAGTGGATTTGATAAACTAAAAAAGATGATAAGTTCCCTGTTACTACCAATTAACTATAGTGATAGTTTATATTACGTAACTTAATTAGCCTAAAAATACATATATAGGAGAAGAGTTTGTTGATTTTCCTACTGATCGTTTTAAATGTGACACAATTTTAAAACGACAACACTGTTGCTGTCCTCCTTTTTTGCCGTTAGTTTTATCATATTTTTTTGTAGTATTTTGCCATAACTTGTTTGCACTGATTTGAATTGTATGTTCTTGTGCCGAGGGTCTACCGGAAACGGTCTCTACCTCCCAAGGTAGGGTAAGATCTGTGTACGTTTTACCCTCTTCAGACCCCACTGTGTGGATTTTACATGGTATGTTGTTGTTGTAACACTGTTGTTGTACTATGCATTTGTCCATTACTGCTTCGAAATTACTTCCAATTCTAAACTTGGTTCAAATTAATAACTTAGGATATGCTCTTCCATTGCTATACGATTTCAAGTAATTAAATTAACAAGTTATCTAGCCTCGGAAGTCAACATAAGAATATAGATAGAGACGGATTTAAAATTTGAACTTTATAATTTTCAAATTGGAGCTCAATCATATCTTGTTTAAATTATTACGTTTAAAATCTATTATTTGTACCGATCATAATCGAGTAAATCATCGTCAAGACTTCGAGATTATACTAATAAAAGTCTGTACAGAATACGCACCTCATTTTTTTGTTCAAAAGTTACATAAAACTAAAGATTGGTATAGATTAAATAATGAATAGTTATATAATACTCGTCTTTGAAGTGTCAAAATAGACAATATAGTACTTCAAGAAGTTGAGTGGAATTCGTCCACAAATCAAATTGACCCTAATATGGGCCGTTGATAAAGTTATTATTATTATGTTAACAACACTAAGGAATCACAAATGTGATTGCTAGCTTGTCGCAAGCGTAATTCAATCTTTAAGCTAAACTCAAGAAGAATAACTCCAAAAAGAGTAGAAAAAAAATAAAAAAGAAAAACAAATAGACAAAATTCATCCAAATTAAAGAACATATTATATGAGCAAACTTCCTTAGCTCAGTCTTGAAGAAAAACATACCAAAAATTACAGTCTTAAGAAGTGTTGACGAGTATACAACAATATATTTGCAGTCTGAGATCGTACTCGATTGTGTTCGTTCGCTACTCTTTCTTATTATCATCACTATCAACAACCAACGCTGCAACTGCATTGTCCGTTTGACCGAGCAGGCTACTCAGAGATCTAGCTTTCACCATTCCAAGCTTTTTCATTTTCTTCATTGTCACCATTAAAGACTTACTCAACATCTTCATCAACACCATAATATTCATGATCATTTGGCAAAGATTTCTCCTCTTTTTTCTTCTTATTCGTTGAATTTCGAACACTAATCATACTTCTAAGTCTTCCTTTACCCAAATGATGCTCACACAATTAATATCCCACAAGGGTTTGTTGAGACCATCTCCATCCTCTTCCATTAACACGACTGCACCTTGATCCCTCTAATATAACACTTCCTCTTTTGCTCTTCTTATTTACATTATCAACTTTATGATCACTATTAATACTACTCTCGAAACCCTCTTCAGTAATTAGTCCATAATCTTGCTCCTCGTTACCATTTTCTTGTGGGCATTTCTTGTTTGTCTTCGACTTCATCGTGTCAATATTGCTCGTGCGGTGGTAGCTATCTCTTGATCTCATAGCATAGTAAAAGAAACGGTAAAATACATTTCAGTCAGACCTCGCTATAACAATCATTCTCAATAACAACATTTTACAATAACATACTATGTTTGTTGTGGAACGTCCAATCTTTCATTTTATGTTATATTATATATTCTCCATAACAATATTTTGCTATAGCAGCAACTAAAAAGTTATTTTTTACTATAACAGACCATGTTTGTTGTGGAACATCCGATCTTTCATTTTATATTATATTATATATTCTTCATAACAGCATTTTGCTATAGCAGCAACTAAAAAGTTATCGGAACAACCGATGTTATTATAGAGAGGTTTAATTGTATATACATATGAATCTTGATTTAGGCTATGTTGTTGGAATCTCCAAAAATACTACTGCACCCGTGTTAGATCCTTCAAGAAATGCTCTACTTTTGGAGGATCTGACACATGTCTAACGACATTTTTGGGGAGTATGACGAGCAACATATGATTTCGGGACAAGTTTTGAAAATTTATGAAAGAAATAATCTCCTTGATTATTTTCATTAATTGAAAGACTATATATACAAGTTACATATTTCCATAATAGGAGAATCCTAATCCTATTCCTATTCTATTTTTAAATCCTTATTGTACCATAATTCTAACTATACAATTATGGTAAGTGTATAACACTAATTAAGGTAACCTTTACACTACAATATACTACAAATATATATACCATATATACAAATTTGTATCTTCCTTATTCAGCCCGAGATGGGCCTTGTTGGCCATCTTTGGTCAGTGCCGAGGCCCATCTTTGAGTCAGCCGAGGCCACTGCTGGGCTGCTGCCGAGGCCCACTGCTGGGCCAGTCCAGTCCACTGCTTTGCCTGTGATATACACTGTTGTATATTGGGTGTATATCACAGGTATATTTCTCTGTTTAACACACCCCCGCAGTCATAGCGGGCGATTTTCGAACGCTGAGACTGTCCCTAAAATCTTCAAAGAGAACTGTTGGTAGACCCTTTGTAAAAATGTCTGTAATTTGATAACGCGACGGAACATGGCATACGCGAACGTGACCTTTTGCAACCTTTTCACGGACAAAGTGAATGTCCATTTCGATATGCTTGGTGCGTTGGTGTTGAACTGGTTACCTGAAAGGTAGATGGCACTAATGTTATCGCAATATACCAAGGTTGCCTTCTGAATGGGACAATGAAGCTCCACAAGAAAATTACGTAGCCAACATGATTCGGAGACCACATTCGCTACCCCTCGATATTCTGCCTCTGCACTTGAGCGTGATAGAGTTGCATGACGCTTTGCCGACCAGAAGAACAAGTTGTTGCCAAGGAACATACAGTTGCAAGAAGTCGACCGTCTGGTGTCGGGACAACCATCCCAATCAGCATCCGTGTAAGAGACAAGTGTGGATGTAAATGAAGGATACAAGTGCAACCCATAGTCCAGTGTCCCCTGAATATACCGAATGATGCGTTTGATTGCATTCATGTGCTCAACTCTGGGATCATGCATGAATAAACACACCTACTGAACCGCATACGTAATATCCGGTCTGGTAAAGGTAAGATACTGGAGGGCCCCTGCAAGACTGCGATAGCGGGTCGGGTCCTCGTATGGTGTACCTGCTGCGGCACTCAGCTTGGGGTTTGCATCAACTGGTGTGGAAGTGGACTTACAGGATGACATCCCAACCCTCTCTATGATCTCAGCAGCATACTTTTGTTGAGACAAAAACAAGCCACTTGAATGACGCTTGACGGCAATCTCCAAAAAATAACTCAAAGGCCCTAAGTCTTTCATAGCAAACTCAGAACTGAGCATGGTCATGATAGACTGGCGCAAGGCATCGGAAGAGGCAGTCAAGATGATATCATCCACATACAACAGAATGTAGGCCAAGGACGAACCACGGCGGTAGATGAACAAAGAATTATCTGATCTGCTGTGAGTGAACCCAATAGTTGAAACAAAGTTAGCAAACCTCGTGTACCAGGCCCTTGGAGACTGCTTAAACCCATATAAGGACTTCTTCAACAAACATACATGATGAGGGCGATTTGGATCCCTGAAACCCAACAGCTGATGCATATAGACTGTTTCCTTGAGATCACCATGTATGAAAGCATTCTTGACATCCAACTGATGAATTGGCCAAGTCTTTGAAAGAGACAGGCTAAGCACAGTGCGAATGGTAACCGGTTTGACCACCGGACTAAACGTTTCACCACAATTTATCCCAACCTGCTGAGTCTTACCATCACCAACAAGTCGCGCCTTATGTCGAGCAAATGACCCATCTGAATTCTCCTTATAAGCAAAAAATCCACATAAACCTGATAACATTAATACCATATGGACGGGGCACCAACTCCCACGTCTTACTATCAATAAGAGCATTATATTCATCAGTCATAGCAATTTTCCAATTAGGGTCATTTAATGCGGACACAGGATTGCAGGGTAAGGGGGATTTAGAGACATCAGAATGTAAATTAAAATGTCTTTTAGGTGTAAAAATACCCCGCTGACTACGAGTGACCGGTCTATGACTCAAGGAAGAATCGAGGAAATTTTGGAAATTTTCTGGGCTCAGGACGGACTGGCCAGCAGGCAGTGGGCCTGCTGGCCCAAATCGTGAAACTGTGGCGTGAACTGGACTAGTTCCAGAATCACCGGATCGCCCAATTGTGGAACTGCTCCAATGGTCAAACCGAGCACATGATCGCGTGGGGCAACGGGCGATGGGCCCGGAGAATTTTGGGTGCGGGAGATGTCCGAATAATATACGGGAATATTTGGTCATCCAAAAAATTATACGACTTAGGCTCGGGAGTATGAACTTCGCAAAAGGAAATTGGATTTCATCAAAAATAACATGACGATTAATTATGATTTTCTTGAAAGATAAGTCAAAACATTTATAGCCACGATGATTCAACGGATAACCCAAAAAAACACATGCGGTAGACCGAGCCTGAAGTTTGTTAATTGTGGTGGATGGGAATAACGGATAACACAAGCATCCAAAAAATCCAAAGGGGAGAATAAGACGGGTTCTTATTATATAGGATTTTGAGGGGGGAAGAATATGTCAGACATTTAGACGGAATTATGTTAAGAAGATATGTGGTCATTTGTAGAGCATGATACCAAAAATATGAAGGTATGGAGGCATGAATTAAGAGAGTTCGAACAATGTTATTTATGGAACGAATTTTGCGTTCGGCCTTTCCATTTTGTGAAGATATATGAGGACACGAAAATCGAAAATTGATCCCATGATTAGCACAGAATTCCCTAAACTCCCTATTGTCATACTCTTTCCCATTATCACATTGAATATTTTTTATTTCTCTTTCAAATTGAGTACGAATGAACGCTCTAAATTTGATGAAGACGGAAAACACTTGTGATTTGTTCGCAATTGGAAACGTCCACAAAAATCTAGAATAATCATCTAAAAAGATAACATAATATCGATGACCCATTGAACTAAGAATAGGAGATGTCCATAGGTCGCTATGAATAATATCAAATGACATTGAAGTATGAAAATTGGAGTCTACAAATGGCAACTTAACAATTTTTCCTAATGAACAAGACTGACAAAGTGGAGTACGACTCGTACCCTTACAAGAAATAAAGCTATTTTTATCTAAAACTGATAAAATAGAATATCACGGATGACCCAGGCGAGCATGCCACATGGAAGGAGAGATGGCTGCAAAAACTGACGGCAAGGCTGGACTCGATGGACTGAAACCGGGCATGATAGGATACAGATCCCCCCTACTATCACACCTCATGAGATGGCTCCCCGTCTTGAAATCCAGAACCCAAAAGGATCAAATTCAACGGAAACCGAATTGTCAGTTGTGTACTTTCGGACAGACACTAAATTTTTAATCAATTTAGGAGCATGTAAAGTATTTTTCAAGAGAAATGGTGGATTGGGGGGAGACAATGTTTTCTGACCATACCATAGGATTGGAAAAGAACTGCCATTACCAACAATTATCCCCCGAGGGGTGCTCAAATTGGAATAAGATGAGAGAGTACCTGATTCGGATGTCATGTGAGTTGTGGCACCGATGTCCATATACCAATTTGGGCCCGGTTGAGTTAACCCCAACGTGTGCATTGCGGCCTCGATATCGGTATGAGTGGGGCCTGCTGCATGATGGGCTTGCGGAGGTCGGGGCCCAAGAATTCCTGTCTGTGATGGAGCTGGGCCATAGCTGCTACTGCCGCCGCCGGGCCATCGCCGGGCCGCCACCGCCGGGTGTTGGGCTCGAATCGCTGGCGACCACCGCCGCTGGAATTTTCTGCTGAATGATATGGGTTGCTGTCCCACGGCCCACTGCCCCAGCCCCACTGACATGGGCCCCACTGTTGGGACCAGGGGGTGGTGGCTATTGTTCCCTAGATGGGGTCCACCGCCTGCTTGCTAACCACCGGAGACGCCACCAGAACCGCCGCGTTTGCCCCCGCGGTTTTTGTTATTATTCTTGCGATTATTCTTGCCCCCACCATGATTATGGTTTTGGCCCGAATTATTAACAAAACCCGAAGAACTAGGAGAGGACGCTACCATGACGACGGGTCTTGCTCCGATAGCCGCCTTTTTAACCAAACCGGCTTCCTCCAAAGTAAGCATGGAGCGGGCTTGATAGAAGTCGGGAAGAGGGTTGCTTTGGCGAATGAGAGTTCCAACACCATTATAGGCCTCCGAAAGACCGGCAACCAACTGTAGAACGAGACGATTATTAGTTATCGGTGCGCCAACATTCCGGAGTTGATCCGCCAACTCCTTTAGTTTCTTGCAATATGCAGAAACGTTCGGAAATTCATCCATTTGAACTAGAGAGAATTCCTGCTCGAGTGTGATGACACGTGAATGTTTGTTGTCTTGGAATATGTCACGCAGTCTATTCCAGGCAGCTATAGTCGTGGTATCCGGCTCAATAATCGTCTGTAGAAGGTCAGCCGAAATAGTAGCGTAGATCCACCGGAGAACGGTAGCATCAAGAGTAATCCATAACTCAGGATACTCCGCAGGAAGAGGTTTAGCGGAGGAATGATGTGATGAAGAACTTGATAGGAGAGAGCGTGAATTTTAAACAACTCCGCCCACGTCGCATATTGGACGTTTTCCATCTCAAGGACAATAGGGATACAATTTTTGATGTTGGAAACCATGAGGGCAGAATGATAATTGTTCTTAGACATATTGAAAGAACAAAGGAGGGAAAATTTAAGAAAGGTTTTTGAGAGCGGAAGACGAAATTTGGGAGAGAAACCCGAGGGGGGGTTCTCGGCCGAGAATGGTCCAAAAAATTTTGGGAGAGAATTTTTTTTGTAAAACCTAGTCTCTTGATACCATTAAAGAAATAATCCCCTTGATTATTGTCATTAATTGAAAGACTATATATACAAGTTACATATTTTCATAATAGGAGAATCATATTCCTATTCTATTTCTAAATCCTTATTCTACCATAATTCTAACTATACAATTATGGTAAGTGTATAACACTAATTAAGGTAACCTTTACACTACAATATACTACAAACATATATACCATATATACAAATTTTTATCTTCCTTATTCAGCCCGAGATGGGCCTTGTTGTGCCATCTTTGGTCAGCCGCTGAGGCCCACCGCTTTGGGCCAGTCCCATCGCTTTGCCTGTGATATACACTGTTGTATATTGGATGTATATCACATGTATATTTCTCTGTTTAACAATTTACCTAGATCAGAAGAAGATGATGGCTGAGGAAGCAAAAGTAAGCTTTCTTTCCTGATGAGAATTAGCAAGCAAGAACAAGAAAAATAAGAAAAAAAATTTGTTAATTCCCAAACTATAAAAAGAAAGTGTACAGTACAACATTCAGAATTTTTCGTATGATATGTTTAATATAAATGGGGACCATTATAGGGGAGAGATATTAAAAAGAAAAGATACAATACAACAAAAACAAAATGGATTAGATGCGACGGCCACCCGGATCCCACCCGCCGAGTACCGCTAATCATATATTTATCATCTAATCGTAATTAAATACGTACTAAGCCGAAAAACATTATAGAAAATCTTAATCAGAAATTCAATTTTCACATATACATACTCATGTCAAGGTCGACAAGGCCACACATGACAACTAACCACAAGACACCTATCTACAAACCTCTAGGAGTAGCAACATAAAAGGTCGGGACAGGGCCCCGTCAAACCCATATATATAAGCAAAATTTCACCGTACCAAAATTAGACCAACACTCCGAACAAGGGGAGTGCTCCAAAAATCCGCTGGATTCGCAATCAACTAACGTGAACCGTCACCCTGCCTAAGTGAACCTGCGGGCATGAAACGCAGCGTCCCCCGACAAAAGTTACGTCAGTACGACTGATGTATTGAGTATGTCAGGCATGAACAATAGAATAACAGGGATATAACCACAACTGAAACATAAATTTCTGACCAACAGTAAATGCCTCTGAGGGCCCTAATACATATGTCTAAATGTTATGCACCATGCAGTATACGTTTACATTAGCCTCATCGGGCATCTTCCTTACCATAACAGCCTCTGTGGGCATATTATGTCTATATGTCATGCATAATGCGGTAGATACATTTATACTGGCCACACAAGGGCATCTTCCTCCCCACATCCAATATATATATATATATATATATTGGCCCTTAATCAGGCATCTTCCTTCGTTAAGCCACACAGGCTAGCCACACAACTTTATCATTATCATATCTCAGCTGATCAGGTGGTCTGCATTTTCCGTTTTTCGTCCCCAATATACAGTCTTGGGTAAAACATGAATGCAATGCAAATGAGAATGCATGAATCACAATAAAATATCCTGAATGACATAATTTTCTTCCACCTTCGGTTAACGCCGTAAATATTAACATTTTTTCTGTATGCCTTAATAAGGACTTAGGAAGCTATTTAGACATGCTTTTAACATATGAATCAATAACATGGATATTCTTAACTACTAGGAGTAGAATAAATTATGGAGCCATATCACAATTATATTTCGTTACACGAAACATGCCAAAAGAATGAAATAATTTATCTTAACATATCTCAATAATAACGGAATCAGCTTCTTTTAACTAATTACCTACTGGAACGAGAAATTGGACAATTGGTAATTCTTGAAAAGTATTTGGAAAAAAAACTTTGTTTAACACCACTGCCGGACGTTTTCTCCTCCAAAGCAAAATGATTTTTCTTAACTAAAATAATTTGTTGATGGTTGCTGAAAATTCAAAGTCTTCCAAGCCTAATTATAAGTCCCCAACAAAGAGCAATGATGCATAATCATTATGTCTCCCCCACATAATGTTAAAAACTATGTTGCTTGCTAACTCACGACTGCCACCCATTTAATATGAAGCCTTAGTCACTAGTTATCCTATTTCAATGGCCCCCACGTGGTCATCTACAACACTTATCCATATAATTAATACTACTTTCTAATATTTAATCGATTTCACATATAATTAATTCTAAATTTCATTTTATTTAAATTCTAAAAACTTATAAGACCTATGTATACTTAATATCATAATTTGTAATATGACACTAATCCATAATCTCTTTATGCACACACCAAATTATTTTCTTTTCCCATCGTCACACTTGTTGTGTCGAAAATTTATCACATCCTTTTATATGCTAAATTCTTTATTAGCACACATAAATATAATATAAATTCCAAAGTTCGGGTCTTCTTGCACACGCCTAGCTATTTAAACCATAACCTGAAAATACGGGATGTTACAGTATTCTACCATTTTGACCGCATAGACCTAGAAGGACGGAGGAAGGGAGACGCGAAACATGAGAGTACGAACCATGTTATATATGGTGCAGATGATTCGTTCTGCTTTGCCATTTTGAGGCGATGTAATGGGGACACGAGAATCGGAAAACCATGCCATTATTTCTACAGAATCGGTGAAACATGAAATTATTGAATTCACGACCATTATCACATTGAGAAGATTTTATGCATTTTTCAAACTCTATTTTGATAAAAGTACAAAACTCAAGAAATTTAGCAAACACTTCTGATTTAAATTTGAGTGGGCAGATCCAAATATAATGAGAAAAATCATCTAACAAGATAAGATAATATTTATGATCCAGTGAACTAGAGATAAGAGAAGTCCACAAATCAGCATGAATAATATCAAAAAGAGAAAATGTAACACTTGAAGATGATTTAAAAGAAAGACGAACATGTTTGCCTAAAGAACACGAAACACAGTGCTGGGCAAGTTTCCCATTATTACATTTAATAAAATTATTGCCTCTAAAAAAATTAAAAAATGGGGCTCCTGGGTGGCCAAGCCTATTATGCCAAGTTGACGGAGAGATAGCAACGAGATAAATGAGAGAGCATGGGCTGGAAGTGGAGGTGGATGGATAGAGATCCCTCGTGCTATTGCATCTCGTAAGAGGTGTCCCTGTACGAAGATCCTTCACAGTAAAACCAAAAGGGTCAAAGCCAACAGAGACGAAATTATTACAAGTAAATTTTCGGACATAAATTAAGTTCTAAATGATGTTCAGAGCATACAAGATTGGAATGCGATGTGTGAGGCAGTTGTGTGTAAGTGGTACCATAACCCTGTATTGGATGCGATGACTATTTCCAACATTAATGTATCGAGGATACTTTAATCAAAATAGTTTTGGAATATTACCGGCAGAGCGTGTGCGGTGAGATGTGACTTCCGTATTCATGTACCAATTTTCATCTGGCTATTGCAAGTCTAAACTGCTAAAAGCATGGCCCAAATCTGTCGGGGCCAGACCAGAGGGAGGCTGCGGGAATTGGGCCTGCATGAAGTGGGCTTGGTGTGGCTGAAATTGGGTTGTCCGAGTTGCTGGAACCGGGCCCAATATTCCCTGTTGTGGGAAGGGAATTGGGCCGAGACAGGTGCAGGGAAATTTGCCTAGTTCCCATTCTGAAATTTGAAAACTGGGTCGGTCTAGTTCGCATAGGGAGTGGGCTGCTGCGACTGTTGATTTTGCTGCTGGCTGCAGCCTCATTTTCCACATCGTCCAGTGCCGCGGCCCCTATCGCCCCTGCCGCCGCAGTTGTTCCGCTACTAATTATTTTACGACAGTGGAAGCGGACCAGCGGTGATAGTATTTTGAGGAGACGTTTCGATTGCTAACGCCTTTTGATTATGCTCGTCCTGTTTTGCATGTTGGGTTTCCTCCAACAATAATTGCGACCGGGCCTTGTTGAAACTGGGTAACGGGTCAGCCTGCTGTATCATTGTGGCTAAAGTGTCGTACTTACCTTTTGGTAGGCCTGCAACTAATTGTAGGACCATCTTTGTTTTGAAAACAGGTGTGCTGACGTTGGACAATTGGTCCGCCACTAGTTTCAACTGTTTGCAATAATCGGACATGTTAGAGAAATTTTCAAGGCGTGTATTATTAAATTGTTCTTCTAAGTACACAACACGAGTGTGTTTGTTATCTTGAAAAAAATCCTCTAACTGAATCCATAAATCGTGAGCCGAGGCTCCCGTTTTCATTATAGTAAGGAGCAAGTCCTGAGAGATAGTGCCATATATCCACTGTTTGACAACGGCGTCTAGACGACCCCATGTTGAGTCATGAACCTCAAGGGGGCGAGGGAAGGAGTCGTCGATATGATCAAGCACGTTATAGACACATTCATGAATACGAAAAAGTTCAACCCATGGAGAATACTGACTGTTTTCTTGATCAAGAAGTTCTTGATGTTGGTGACGGTGTGGGCTGGATGAAAAGAGGTTGAGGCTGCTGTGGGGGTTGTGGGAGGAGTCATTATAGTGGATTAGTTTTATGGAAGTAGGAGAAAGAAGACAAGGAAGAACAAAGAAAAATAAAAAATGTCTTCTCGGCCAAAGAGTGGTGGCCGCCGGTGGTTTGAGAAAACCTGGGCGGGGCGGGGGGGGGGGGGGGGAATAGAAGAGAAGACTTAGGTGTGACTCTGATACCATGTAAGATTGTAATAATTTCTCTTGAGGAGTCTTCTCATTATTACAAAATATATATAGTATGTACAAGGTGGAATCACAATACAGTAAAGATTCTAATATATACAATAAATATATAACACTCATAATTACACAATATATGGAGAATATATTGAGAATATTCGCTAATAAATACCTTTGAAATTAGAGTACATATTACCTCATATATAATAGGAGGGCTAATCGATTAATATTATAGATGTTGGATTGCTGGTATATAGACATCTATATACCAAAAAAGAAAGAGAAAATGACAAAAACAAAAAGCAAGGAAAACACATTACATTCTACGACGATATGAGAGTCATAAGAGACTAGTATATACTACTAGTCAGAGTTACGAGTTAGCTAGCTAAAAATCCAAGTTTTACGAAACCAATTAATCAAGATTTCTAGCCTACCATATACTACTAGTACTTACCGTATACTATTCTCGTCATTATTCTAAGATGTTTCCTATTTCTATGAGTCAACGACCACCAAATGTCTGGTTTTAATAAGAGTTTAGCTATGTGTTATGTTCATTACTAAACTTGTTGGAGAGATGAAATATAACTAAGATATATTTTTTTTATCAGAGGTCGAATCAATCATCAGATAAAGAATTAGACAAATTTATATAATTGTATACGATAATATTTTTACAGAGTCGATAATTAAAAGATACACATTTACATATGGTGAAATTAGTCTTTGAATATGTGCATTGCTCATGCACTCTGTATCAATGAGAAAAAAACTTTTAAAATAACATAATAATATTCAAAAGATGTACGTGTTATAAATAGAAAGGTTACAAGTTCCTAAAAATGTTACTAAATGCTAATCATGTATAAGGTTTGAATACACTCTAGTCGTTCTTCCTCCAATTTTTTTCAATTAATGCTTGCTTCATCGTACAAACATATTATAGGAGTAATGTTTGAATGGAAGGTATAAAAATTGTTTTTTGAGTATTTCCACTTTTAAAATAGTACTAATAGATTAGTAACCTGAAAATACACTAAAAATAAGTCTAGCTATGTTGTTGCTGGTGGTGCAAATTTGCTAGCTGCAAGCAACCAAATAATTGCCTTTCTGGATAGCAGGTAAGATGATGGTATCTAAAAGAATTCCCTGTTTGCCCAAATGAGGACCTTTATTTTTGTTGGCCTTTCAATTCCCATGATATTCCACCCCCCCCCCCCTAATTCACAGGCTAAGTACAGTAGTTTTTTTTCTTCAGCTCTTAGGTATAGAAGTGTGTTTTTTCCCTAGTTAGCGGAGTACTAAATGTTAAGAGTCTCATATCGAAAATGGAATGAGAACATGGACTACTTATATAGACTTGGACAATACTTACCCTATAAGCTAGCTTTTAGGGTTAAGTTAAGCTCAAGATCCATTCTATACATGGTATCAGAGTCAGACCTATTTCAATTATTTGTTTGTCAATGTTGAGAGAGTATTAAAAGTCTCACATCGGACCAACTCTCTCATATTTAAACAAGACTTGTGCAAAAATATTTAACTTGAACTAATATTTGAAAGTGCAATTTTTGTAATTTCTGCTATTTGAATCTATTTATTAAAAAAATTACAACGTAGTAAAACAAAGTATGTGTTTACATTTTAAATAAAATAAAAATATGCCATTTTAGTGTTCTTAATGATCCGTGTATTACTAATATAACCGCATTCTTATATATCTCCTTTATTCCTTTTTTCTTTTCTTTTTTGCATTATACCATGTTTATCTTTGTTTTTTAATCATCCTTTTTATACCATAGTTTGTAACTCGATATATAATGGAATAAACTCTCCTCTGTTGAGAATATATAGATGAGTCATCATTATCTGAAGTTCTGTTACTAGATATGCCATTCATGGATAGATCTCTAATTAATAGGTGAGTTAGATCGGAATAATTGGAAGAGGGATCTAACATTGTTTTATTCCATTAAAGGAAAACTTAATAAGATAAAATATTATTAACTGAGAAAAAGTGGAAGATATATGTTTAGTGATGTAACCCAAAGAGGGAACCATAACTAGTAGATGAATGAGTGAAGAATGTACTCCAAAAATTAATTTAACACGTTGAAAAGTTGATAGGTTGTGTATTATACTATATTTAACTTATGTATCAAAAAAAATCTCTGATACTTCATGATCAATACCAATATCATATACTATTAATTTTCTAAGAGATGATTACCAAATAAGCCGGAAAATATAAAAGTTCAAATTAGACGAGCAATTTTATAATTGTAATAAAAGTGATCATCAAATGTTGTGATGGAGCAATACTCCTCCATTCTAAATTAAGATTCGATGACTTGAATTTGAACCTTGAAGACACTTCATTTTTAAGTAAGACATTTAGATACAAAATTAAAATTAATTGAATTCTAAAATGAATATTAGACACCTTGTTAAAGACAAAAAAACTGTACACAAATAAAATTTTATTTTTTTCTTAATTTCTCATTCTGATACTCACATTGAAATTCAATTATATTTGAATTCACGTCAAATAAAACCTATTTATGGGGTAGCACTACCAAAATATTTTCATACCCAGGTATACAAATAAAGTGAGTGGTAGTACTAAAAATATGTCAGTGTGCCATTTTAATTTACACTGCACCTACCAATCTGAGTTGTGATTCTCCAGAAAGTCCTATGTATAAAAAAATAAAATAAAAATAAAAAAGAAACTGAATGTAAAACCTGGTTCACAATTAATGGAATTCCAAAATAGAAAAAAGGGGAAAATAGAATAAACAGAACCCTCAGCTTTTTTATTTTTAATCAGAAATTCGCGCAGACTCTTTCTCTTTCTATTATTGGAATTGAAATCTAATCTCACCCATAATTTTGGGGCACATAAATCAACTGATTTAATCGATTGCTTCAAATTTTCGGCCAACGCAAACCCTCGAGGTAAAAAAAAAATCTGATTTTGCTTCTTTTTATTGCCCTATATGATCCATTTTTAGCTGAAAATGACCCGTTATGAAACCCAGCAACCATTTCTGTGGAATTTTAGGATAATTGTCACAGTATGTGATCCAAATTTAAGTTAATAATGACAACTCTTTTGACATCCTATATCACTTCAAATTTGATCTGCAATTAGATTATTGAGATAATGGTAAAAAAATACACCTTAAGTATCACTTTTCTTGCGAATTTCCTGCCTGATTTAACATGTGTTTGCGTTTTCTATCTAAACTATCATCTGGCTGACTAGACCAAGTGTTTGAATACAATCGCCAAAAGGCGCTTGATAGCTTAATTTGTCCATAAAATTTTGTCCACATGTTAAATAGTTGGTGATAGTTTAGGTAGGAAACGCAAACAACTGATAGTTCAGGTAGGAAACTCGCAAAAAAGTGATAATTCAGTGTGTTTTTGACCATTATCTTTAGATTATTTTGTTTGTTTAGCAAAGTAGAGCCTTTTTTCCTTGTTGACAAGGAGAAGAAGCAAAATTAAAATAGATAACTCCTTCAAAAAGGAAAAAGATTGACTTTTTAGGTATTATGAGAGTTATAGGTGAATGAGGGTAGAGATTTGTTGATCTCTATTGAGGATTTTACATAAGAAATGTCGATGTGTGGTGACACTCCTTTCCTTTTGAAATTCTTTTACTATGGTATTGAGTCTGCATTGTTGAAGCTAGAAGAAGATTTTAAATAATTTATGTGCTTTTACGTGTTAACTATATTATGTATACTGAAACAGAATAAAAGGCAATAGCTAGTTCTTGGTTAGAATTCTGCTCTTAAGTCATCACTGTTCCTGTTTCTTGCAACGTTTTGTTGAACGAAGCATGTCCACTTTCTTTGTCGAACTGCTGGATTTGTGGCTTTTCGGTAGTTGTCTGGTCTGTGATCTTCTGTTTTTTCGCAAAAAGACATGAATAACTTTGTACACCCTTTACAGGGAATTTATCAAGATGACTTCGGTTTGCCCTTTTGCTGGCGCTTCCAGACCTGATGATTCAACTCTTAAGAAACAAGAGTCTGGAGAAGCTGCAGCTGTGTTATCTAAGTGCCCCTTTGGATATGATGCAACTCTTAATAAACCTTATGACGAAAATAAACAACAGGCTGTCCAGGAGAGCAAGCCTAAACAAGAGTCCACAGAATCTGCAACTGTATCACCTAAGTGCCCCTTTGGATATGATTCGACTCTTAAGAAACCTTGTGACGACCAAAATAAACAACAGGCTATCGAGGAGAGCAAGCCTAAACAAGAGTCTGGAGAAGCTGCAACTGTTACACCTAAGTGCCCCTTTGGATATGATTCGACTCCTAAGAAACCTTGTGAAAACCAAAATAAACAACAGGATGTCCAGGAGAGCAAGCCTAAACAAGATTCTGGAGAATCTGTAACTGTGTCGCCTAAGTGCCCCTTTGGATATGATTCTCAAACAGTTAAACTGGGTCCGTTTAGCTGCATGATTTGTCAGGCACTTCTTTATGATTGCAGCAGATGTGTGCCCTGTACACATGTATTCTGCAAGTAAGTGTATATCGTTAACTTTTTATGATATTTTAAAGCAAGAAAAGGGAAAAGAAAAAGATTCCTCTGGACATTTGTAAGTAGTACATCTTTTTGGTAAACAGGGCATGTATCTCCCGCTTTAAGGACTGTCCATTATGTGGTGCTGATATTGAAAAGATTGAGGCCGACATGAATCTTCAGGATGTTGTTGATCGCTTTATTGAAGGGCATGCAAGGATTAAGAGGTCTCAAGCTAATAATGAGCAAGAAGACATAGAGGAGAAGAAAACTGTTATATACGAGGACGCATCTTTGGAGCGGGGAGCTTTCCTGGTTCAACAAGCCATGCGGGTATGTTTAGCAAAAATCTACTAGTCAAGGTTAGCTACTAAAATTACTTTCATGGTTTTCACTAACTTTTGGCTTAATTTGCAGGCTTTTCGCGCCAATAATATCGATAGTGCGAAATCAAGATTTACTATGTGTGCAGATGACATCCGAGAACAGCTCCAGAGAATGGGGAATACATCAGAGTTGTGCTCACAGCTTGGAGCAGTTCTTGGTATGCTTGGTGATTGCAGGTGTGTCATTAAAAGATCTTTAGAGTGATTACCGAAGTTTTGGAAATTTAGTTTGTTAAAAGAAATAACTTGAGCTATACTTATAGTCGAGCTACAGGAGATGCTGTGTCTGCAGTCACTTACTTTGAAGAGAGTGTGAATTTCCTTTTGGAAGTACCCAAAGATGATCTCGAGGTAACTATTGCTGATATCAGACACACACATGTATTATACGTTCATATTGGATTTTGTCATAATCTATGATGATATAATACATATCTTTTCACATATGAGTAGGGGTGGCCAACGGGGCGGGGCGGGGCGGGATTGGCGTGATCGGTACACGGCGGGACTGGCGGGGTTCGCCGCTGTCCCGTCCCGGTTCTGGTCCCGTCGGAAAAGGGTAGCGGTCCTAGCGGGCCGGGATCGGGATTTTCCTTTTTTTTTTTTGCACTTAATTTTAAAAAATAACATATATATAAACAACTCAATAATTGAACAAGATAGTGTAATAAAAACATCCCAAGACTGTTTTTGTGCCTCTTATATTGTTTACTAGAAATATGATTTTTTTGTAATACAAATACACTTGTCAAAATTGCAACTTTGTGTTGTTCAAAAGTTGCAAATGACATAGTAAAATTGCAATTAAAGATAGTTGAATTTTGATTATGGGCGTTAAAAAATAAAGTTATAGGTCTTCTATAGTCATAAGCAGTGGATACTTCTTCGGGAATTTTTCTATAAGGTAGTTGGCAATCGTGACAAATTTTTTTATAATCTTTTTTTCGTTGTATTCTATTATTTTTAAAAATAAAGTTTATAGCAAATTGTATTTTACTAAGAATGTCTTCAAAAAGTGATAGACCATCCTTTACAACTAAGTTATATATATGGCACACACATTTTATATGAAAATGATTTGAAAAAGATGGAGTTAAACTATTTTTTAAAATTGTAATAGCATAATTATTAGAAGAAGCGTTATCTAATGTAATAGTCATAATTTTATCAGTTATTCCGTAATAATCGCACACTTGATAAATATTTTCTGCAATAAAAGTATCAATGTGCCTATCATCTATATATCCATACGCTAAGATACGTTTTTGCATAGACCATTTATAATCTATCCAATGACAGGTTATCGTTAAATAATCATGACCGTTAGTACTATGGCCTATATCAGAAGTGATAGCCACTTTGCCATTAAAATGATATAATGAATAACGTAAGTATTGTTGATATTCATGTGCAAATTTAAATACATCTCTCTTAACAATTGATCTAGAAAAACCGGTAAAAGCGGGATTATACATTTCTCTAATGTAATGAATAAAATCAGGAGATGAAGGAAATGAAAAAGGCAAACCCTCCACAACAACTAATTTTGCTATTGCTTCCCTATCTCTATGTTTATTGTAATTATGGCTTACAATTCCCCCATCGTGGGGTTAATTTGTCCATGTACTTGGTCCATGACAGTATGTGAACCTTGTTCCAATGGAGAGGGTGTTTGCGCACCCAATTTTTTAGCCTTGTATTGGGCAAACCTAGCTGGGTGATCCCTTTCTATGTGTCTCATTAAACCCCCTCGTCCCACCCTGAACTTTTCCAGTTTTAAATTTAAAAACATTTTTACAAATTTTACATATAGCTACTTGATTGTCTACGTCCCTATCAAAAAATTTCCATGCATATGATTTTAATGGTTGTTTTGCTGGACCTCGTCTCATACTAGGGGAAATAGGAGTCATTCCAGTTGGAGGTGCACTAGTGGATGTGTCATCTAGATTAGTCGGTGTGTCATCTAGATCATATTCTAAATTAAAATCTTGTTGAGTTCCAAAAAATATCTCCTCGTCTAAATCTAATGGTATTGGAGGAAAATGTTCAGTATCAACAAAATCATCCTGTGTAGGAATAGGATGACTAGAAGAAGTACCCCGGCCCTTGTTACCCCTAGTAGAAGAAGTCTTACCCTTACCCTTAAACATACATGTAATTCCTTTCATTTTAATTATGCTAATAAATAGTTAAAGATAATGAAATTAAGTGCGCTAAATAAAATAAAGAAACAATAATAATTTAATGAAGGAACGAATGTACCAAACGCCGACGTAACACCGACGTATAATCGAGAGGTTGAAAATTGAAACTTTGCTCGATGGAAGATCCTCAAGCTAGTTGTCAACTTCACTCCCAAATGAATAAATAAAATTGATTTTTTAGTACACAATGTAGACTTGTAGGGAGATTAGAAAGATTGTAGGAAGATTTATGAGAAAGATGAAGAGAAAATGAGTTTTTTATAGTTGGAAAATTGGGTTAAAGTGTAAATATAATAACTTAGGGGTTAAAAATAAATATTAAGGGGATAGGGGGGTTGGGGAGGGGGGAGGCCAAAAATGGCCGTTGCACAACGGCCAAATATAAAATGGCCGTTGGTGCAACGGTTATTTTGTGCAAAGGGGAGGGATCGGGGCGGGCTGGCGGGACTGGGGCGGGCCGGGTTCGAGCGGGACGAGACCATGTCCCGTCCGGTACCGTAAAAGAATTTTTTTTTTTTTACATATCGGGGCAGGACCGGGTCGACCTGGCCCACTGGCCACCCTTACATATGAGTGTGCTTTCCTTAATCCCTTAGAAGTCTTTGCAGATCACACATACACTTTCTGTTTCGCTAAATAAAATTGGAGATCTTAAATACTATGATGGAGATCTCCAAGCTGCAAGATCACATTATTTTCAGGCGTTGGATGTTCGCCGCAATGCCATCAAGCAACAGTCTGTGCCATCTCAGGTTAGTGTACCTTTTCTAATCTGATGAACATCACTATCCACATTGCTATTATTTGGAAGAAAAAAAAAAGTCCGGTGCACTAAGCTCCCGCTATGTGCGGGGTCCGTGGAAGGGCCGGACCACAAGGTCTATATAAATAATAAATTTATGGCAACAGTCCTGTCAAAGAACTTGTGGCATGTGGCATCTTGATACCAAACAATTAATAATTTCCTTGCCTGGACCATGTGGCACATGGAAACATGTTTCTTCTTTTTTTGTTCTTACTCGTTTTCTTTTTCTAATTTTTCATCTTGTGTTTTTCTGCTGATGAATTCCACCTTTTACCCTCATTTATTTGAACATATATCCATGGTTAAGATGTTGCTGATGGTTTCTGGTACTGAGGGATGATGGATCAACCTTTTAACCGTGATTACCCATTTTGTCATCCCTAATCTTGCCTAAAGCTTTGTGCGGCTACGCGCACGTCATGGGTTCGAACCGTGATGCAGTAGACAAAAGCATGGTATTTAAGTGGAAAAAGGTAGAGACATTGGCCATTATCCCCCAGTTTCGAACCATGGGCAACTGGCCCTCTATGGATTTTTCGGTTATCAATTTGTTTTTGTTGCCTTAAAACCTTATTTCTTGATCTGTATGCCTGAAAGGACCTTTCAGAATTTGCTATTTTTGGACTTGGACCACAGTCCATATACATATGGAGAAAACCTGTTCTGCTGTATATGTTTTAGATCTTTTTTTTTTTTCAAATTAAATTAAGCTGAATTTTAGGTAACTTATACATCCACTATCCCCCCCCCCCCCCCCCAAAAAAAAAGCAGCTTTGAGCGACTTATGCATGCATGTTGATTTTCATGTTCTTTGGTCAGCCCAGCCCTCGTTTTTCTTTCATTTAAACTCAAAGCATTGTCCTCTCCTGCTTCATAAATAACTATCTTCCATATTTACCAAATCTCTTCCCCAGATAGTCGATGTGGCCATTTCCTTAGTAAAAGTTGCTGATATTGATCGAAATATTGGGGATGAGGATGCTGCAGTTGAAGGATTTCAAGAAGGCATAAAATTATTGCAATCCCTCAAACTAAATCCCGAAGAAGTTAGTCTTGAACAACGGGTAATAATCACCTGTCCTCCTTTTAATTTATCTTATACTTCAGTGGTGTATTTTTTATCCTGCAAAACTGATCTAGTCCTGTGTCTGCTTGCAGCGGCTATCAGTGCTCGAGTTCCTCAACAGCCAGCTTGAAAAGAAACAAACTTGATTCAGCTGCCCGAGTTAAGTCTTTTCCAACATGGTAAAGAACGAATAAGAACAATATATGTTGTCATATAGTTTGGTTTAAACACTGTGCGGACACCTATCTCTTGCAAGCTCGGTTCAGAGGCAAACCGAGACAAATTTCACTGTAAATGCAGTAGAAATATGATAAGATGCTACCAGATTTTCCAAGTAATATGCCTGTGGCAAGTCAATATAGTCCTATGTTCCAAAATTTCAGCATCTTGTGCATGTACCTCTCAGTACTTGAAGAATCTCTACAATTTCAGTATCCTTATTACAAGTTGACAATATTATTAAAGTTCCTTTTTAACAAAAGTTATTGGAGGTTTCCGATAATGTTTTAAAAGTTTAATGTGTGGTTCTCAAACTCTGATTCAAGATTATTTTTGTCTTTTAACTTTTAGCTATTGGCAACTGATTCTACCGTTGAGAGGGAATATGTGTCATTTTCATGACAAAAGGAGATTAGTGCCTAATTCAATATAATAAGATTTTTAACCAAAATAAAATAGAATAAAAGAACACAAAGTCTACTTAACCTCTGATGACTGATCAGAGGTGAGTTTAGTTTATAGTTTATTACTAAGATCTGTCCGTAAAGTATTTTAACAGTCGCTAGTAATTAAACTATTGAATCTTACAAGTAATACCAGAAAACGTGGAGCCTTGTCCCAGTATTGACATAAGATATACTTAAAAAAGCGTTAGTCTTCATGACTAGTTTATATAATATGACGAAATCCTCTAGTTAGACTTTTCTCAAGCTAATAACTCAAATATCAGAACTCAACCCTTGTCAAGTCGACCCTTTTGGTTAGGAAAAAAATATTTATTTGCACTCGATATTTATGCTAAACTAGGCAATTAATTATAAGGGGATCAAAAATAAAAGTGAAACTTTTTCCTTTGAATTGGGGGATTGGAACGGGATAATGAGAATCGAACTCACACCTATGGAGTGGGAGTGATACTAATAAACTATAGTCATTGATCGTTAAAGTGAAAATATATACATATTACTTGATCATGATGATAAACGTTCAAATGCAAGACACATGTATTGCATACATTTGCAAGTTTTGGTTGCAAACACTAGGTGCGAGATTTGGTTGCAGGAACAAAAATTTCATCTAGAAGTACATTCTTCCAATTTCTTGGTTTATAATACCATCACATTTAATGCAAAGGGAGAGAACAATATGTACAGAAATTCTTCCAATTTCTAGAAGAATGTTACTTTGACAAACAAGGCACTATGAGACAAGCTTAAAAGAATATTAAGAAATTAGTGGAAACACCTTGGAAATTGCTTCTGAATTCAAGTCAAACATTTTGATCAAATCACTTAGAAACTTTCTCCATAAATGGAGAAACATTCACCTCCTTTGTTTCAACTGAGAGTTCATCATTTCCTTCTTAATTCATTTTTCCACAGAGATTTTGAAGTCCAAATTTTTACAACAAATCTACCACATTCCTCCTTTTGAGCCCAAAAAATTATACTAGTAGCTTTTATTATATATTGATATGTATTATCTAGGCAACATTAAATATCTTTTATTCATTTTCATACTTCTCTTGGAAGTATTTTTGGTTCTTAGAGTGGATTGTCTGAGTTTCAGCTACCAAAATTTCATAAAACAAAACGAAAATGATTTCATCACTACCGATCATTCCTACATAGCCTTTAATGCTATCCAAGTAACTGGCGATGCTCGTGGTACTTCCATCAGAAATTTGTCTGGAAGAATATGGTATTCACAGCCTTTGAATCTATGGAATCAAAAGAAAAACACCACAGCGTCGTTTAATTCCACGTTCGTGATCAATATCAGACCTGAAAGTGTCCCATCGGGTGAAGGATTGGCTTTCATATTGACTAAAGAAAGTGGTCTTAACTCTATCCCAGATAATAGTGATGGACAATGGCTTGGAATTGTGAATTCAAGTACTAATGGATCTTCTTCAAGCAACATATTTGCAGTTGAATTTGACACAAGGAAAAGTTACCTTGATGATCTTGATGATAATCATGTTGCCATTGACATAAACAGCATCAACTCTGTCAAACAAGTTTCTTTAATTGATCACGGTGTTAATCTTTCACGAGCTATTGATGTTACAGCAAGTGTCCGGTATGATGGAGAATCCAAGATCTTGAAGGTTTATACATTCATGAGTAATCAAACGGGGGACAATGAGAGAAATCCCATCATTTCCATGCCTCTTGATCTTTCTAGTTATCTCCCCGAGGATGTTTTCGTGGGATTTTCAGCCTCAACTGGGATATATAATCAGTTGAACTGCATAAAGGCATGGAATTTTACAAGCACAGAAATTGGGAATCATCATAAAGTTAGCCTATTATGGTTGTGGATCTTGATACCAATAATATCGATTCTGGTTATGTTTTTAGGGGGGGTTTGCATAAATTTCACCTGGAGGAGAAAAAAGAAGAGGATGCAAGTGTTAAACCAAGATGAGAATATAGAGAGGCAGATACAAAGTTCAGCTACTGCACCTCAGAGATTCCAGCTGAAGGACTTGAAAAGAGCAACAGGGAACTTTGATCCCAAGAATATTCTTGGAAGAGGAGGATGTGGAGTAGTCTTCAAAGGATTTTTGTTAGCTGATCATAAAGAGGTGGCTGTGAAGAGATTCTTTAAAGATTCAAGTCAAGATGCAAAAGATCTCATAGCAGAAGTCACAACAATTGGCAATCTCCACCACAAGAACCTTGTCAAATTGATAGGATGGTGCTATGAAAGCAATGAACATCTTGTTGTATATGAGTTCATGCCAAAGGGGAGCTTAGACAAGTTGATATTTCGCAAAGAAAAAGGAGAAATAAGCGAAGGATTGAGTCTGAATTGGGAAATAAGGCATGGGATCATCTGTGGCATAGCTCAAGCATTGGATTATCTGCATAATGGCTGTCAGAAAAGAATACTTCACAGAGACATAAAAGCCAGCAACATCATGCTCGACTCAGAACTCAATGCTCGGTTGGGAGATTTCGGATTAGCTAGGACAGTTCAAGCGAATGGAAAAACTCACCATTCGACGAAAGAGATTGCTGGAACAATAGGCTATATGGCACCAGAGAGTTTCCATATAGGTCGAGCCACAGTTGAAACAGACGTCTTTGCATTCGGAGTGCTGATTCTTGAAGTTGCTTGTGGTCGAAAACCTGGAAAACAATACGAGGAGAATACTTATAGTAACAGAGTTATTGAATGTGTATGGGACATGTATAAGATTGGAAGGATCATTGATGCAATAGATGTTAAATTGGATAGAGAGTTTGATGAAGAACAAGCTGAATGTGTGTTAATATTAGGATTGGCTTGTTGCCATCCAAATCCTTATGAAAGGCCAAGTATGAAAACTGCTTTGCAGATTCTTATAGGGGAATCAGTTCTGCCAAATATTCCTACTGAGAAACCTGCATTTGTATGGCCAGCCAGGGCTCCGTCGTCCAGTGAAGTTGCCGGTGACTCTCTCCAGGAAGGCCAAGTTACACCAATTACGGTTCTCAGTGGCAGATAACAACAACAACAAACCAAGTGGCAGATAACAAGGTTCACAAAAACTATTCCTCAAACTTAAGTGCTTTGTCAAAGCAGCTGACTCTTTAGGAGGCAAAAGGTACTTGTAAATTCACATATGTTAGGCAAGAATGTCCCTTTTTTCTTTTAGTGTTCGTTCCTTTTTGTGTATGTGGTGTTGTCTCTGTATTCAGATTATATACTGTAAATCAGAAAATGTAAAGAATAAAAATGTACTTTCGAGCCCACGGACTTAAAGAATTTAATCCCCTCACAATTGCCCAAGGTGTGGATTAATTATTCTCATGATAGAAAGAAACTCTATTCGGCAATACTGGCAATTGAAATTGCAGAACTTCAACGAACTCAACAAACGGTAGTAAATCGCATGACACTTACTGATTTTCTCTTTGAAAATGATGCACAGAAGAAGGGAGGAAATGTCTGATTTTTTTCAGAGAGTTTTTATTGTCGTGACTGCCGTGTGTGTTTGAGGCGAAGCCTCTGAATTTTTTTATATGGCCATTGAACAGATGCAAAGGCACCTGTTGGTGAAGAAGGTGACCTTTTGTTTGGTCACGAATTTTCAATTTGTAAATGATCGCTAGGAAATAATTAATTATTCCACGATTTTTTTAAAAAAAATACTGCGTTAATTAATGTCAGGAAAGGAAATTAAATAACGAAAATAAAAAATAAATTTGGTCCAAAAAGATCATCAATCAAATCATTTGACCAAATCCGAAATCAAGCAACGACGATAAAGCGAGAGGAGTTTTTCTTCTCAACTCTTTACTAGCTAGAAGATGTGATTCTACATAAAAGCACGTAAATGTTTCTTTCCACCACCAATGTGGGAGAAAGATACTGGAAAAAGTTACTTTTTCAAAATTTCATTTCTCTCCAAGTTTGTTTCCCTCCATTTTCCAATTCACACTTCATCTTTAAAGCCCACATTTTAGTGTTTAATGCTTTAAAGCCCAACATGTGGTTGTGGGGGTTGCTTGTTCAGAGTGTTTTCCTGCATTTTAAATAATTTGCAACACCAAATTCTTCTCCACCCTCTGTTCGGCTTCATTTTGGGCAACAGCTTCTCTATTTTTAGGAGTGGAAGTGCTTTTTCTTTATTTTGTTACACAAGCTTACTCTCAAGGTGTTTGTTTTGAAGCAGAACCACAAAGTTGGAATAACAGAAAGGGAAAAAGCTCAAATATGTCATCGAACTATCAGAAAGTGTTCATTTATACCACTTGTTAATAGTTTGAGTTATTTATGTCATTGACGTTTGCTTATTTATGTCATTGTCGTTACCAAAATAGTTTATCCATGCCATTTTTCATTAACGCTAATGTTAATGAAAAGTTGTCATGTAAAACCGTCGTTAATGAAAATGACATGGATGAGTCATTTTGATAACGACGATGGATAAATGAGCCAAACTATTGATGAGTGACATAAATTAGTCATTTTCGATAGTTCGATGACATATTTGAGCTTTTGATGCCAAAATTATACTCCAATATTATCATTTGTGTATGCATTTATGTCAACTTAATAAAGGAATTCAAATGGAAATGTTTCAAATTGACTAACATAATATGTTAATAGTTCATGCCTGCTACGTCCATTGTTTATTACAGCATCTGCCTGGCATAGTACTCGTGCAAAACATAAAATTGAAAAAATGTAGAGCAATCATACCAAATGACAAGCCAGCAAATAAACAGTAAATTATCTTTCAGTTAAAGGTGTCAATGAATTCAACAAAAAAACAACTTCTTATAGACCAAAGATTCGGGTTTTCTATCTTAAAAGAGATCTACCAAGAGCAACCCAAATGAATTCAACCGAAAACACAACTTCTTGCATGCACATCGATTAATTTCCCAAGGTACGTGCTACCTCCCGCCAGTACAGTTACTGGTTAACTCTGTCCACCTTGACATATGGGAAGAAATCAAATCTCATTGAACTAGAAGCTCACGAATCAAGTTCATATGAACAATAAGGATAACGATGACACCTACAAGAAAGTGAAAACATTTGTATGGTGATTTCATACACTTTTTTTTGGGCGAATTTATACCACTAGACAGACCTTTTATTAAAAATATAAAAATCCTCAATAAGAATAAGGACAAGGGGGCTAGGCCTTACCTTACTAATCCTAACGAGATAATAAACTGCTACTAATTAACAAGCATGAAGAAAATAAGAAATTCATGGTCGATTAGAGCAGGCCATCTTTAAGTTAAGGGTGTCAATGAATTCAATGGAAAAAACAACTACGTATAAAAGACCAAAGATTCGTTATTTCCACCTTAAATGGTCTATTAGTGCTAGGGCTGGCAATTTCACCCTAACCCGATGGATATCCGATCCACCCAATCCGATTATATGGACGAAAATTCGATAAAACACAGATGGATCGGGTGACGGATCGGGTCGGATTCGGGTGGACATACATCCAACCCACCACCCGACCCACCCATCCACCCGTTATAAATTAATTAATTTCAATCCACCCCTCTTGTAGATCTTTTAATATTTGATATAAATAATTGATAAATATGATTGCTAATTATATCTACCAATTTATGAATCTATTTTTACAAACTATAAACTTGTGGTCAACTTTTACATTTAAATTTTGAAATCTCAAATCATGTCTTTTTGGATGATTTGAGATGAAATCGCATGTCCAAACGATGATTTCATCTCATAAGATGAAATTGCATGTCCAAACGCTTAATAAATGCTATTTTTAATTTGAATGAATCAGGCTAATCGAAATTACTTGAGTTAAGAAATATGTGGGTCGCTAACTCGTCCAAATTTAAACAGATTGAACAAATTATATTTTTATCTGCTAATTATACTACTCTAAGTTTGATCAAGTGAAACGTACATTGAACAACATAAGAAAGGAAAAAAACAAATGTTGATCGTTTTCACATAAAAATATGAACTCACAGTACTAGGAGGATTGATGATATTTATTTTATCTTAACAGTTGATATAATCAAATGCAACTTTGTGGGTTTACCAGACCCTGCCATTCTCGAATTAATCCGTACAATTCTCTACTTCCAATCAAATAAACAAAGTAAAGTTCATTTTTTGTGAAATTTGAACTGATATATTTATTAACTATCATAAATTACCTACAAGACTTGAGTATCGACCAATTTTCATAAGTCTTCGTTGCTTCCATCCGCGAAGCACCCGATCCACCCGTGGATGATGGGTGGATCGGATGTGGATTAAAATAAATAGGGTGATGGATGGGTCGGATGGTGGATGAATCGTTGGTGGGTGGAGGCGGATTGAGCTCCACCCGATCCACATCTGATCCATTGCCAGCCCTAATTAGTGCCGGCCAAAAGAACAACTAACGAGTAAATAAGCACGAATGAACTGAACAAAAAGAAGGGTATTGATTAGATTGTTCTTTTACACTGGTCTATCCCAAAAAATGTCTGTATTTAGAAATAATTTAACTTTATGATATGATTTACAGTCATATTAATATCTAACACCTGTTTTGGAGCATAAATTTTAAAAATCTTCCTTTTTTTAATCTCCGTGTCTAGTCAAATGATGTCACATAAATTGAGACTGAGGAAATATTATTTGTTCGGAAAAACTGTAGTAAGACTCAGGCTAGTATATTTGTTGCGTAAATTTCATAGACGGTCAGTTAATTATGATTATTTTTGGGGAAATGTCATAAATATACACTTGGCTGACTTACATTGTAAAAATGTAGCCCAAAATTTACATTGAAAAAATATAGTTGAAAAACAGTTTTATACAATGTTGTACACTTATATATAAAAATATCGGTATATCATGTATATATGTGTATGAAAGTGTATAATGCGTAGATTTATATATTAAAAATATAATTATACAATATCATACATTAAAATACGCATGTATATATAATTATACAATATTATATATAGTAGGTATAAAATATAGGTCTGGACTGATTTTAAATAAGAATTGCACATTTATACAAAACATATACATTATGTATATGAGTGTATAAAAAATATATAATAGTGTATAAGAGGTATGTATACACTCATATACACTATTATACCATATTATACACTCACTACCCCTACACCTATCGGTTTCTCCACCGGCGACTTTCCCACTCATCTCCGCCATTTGCGCTCCACCACCAGCTAGATCTTCAAGGATCCTATTTTCTACCCGCACAATCATTCTGAATTTTCACTTAACCTGCTTTGGTTCTAAGAGCATCTGCTTCAATTTATCTCTCCATTTTCTAAGTTATTTCTCTCTCCAGTTTCAGTTATGCCTTCCGTTTCTTCAATTGTGTTGAATGGATTCTAAAAAAAATTGGAGTTAATCGATCTCTTCTTTTTCTCAATTTAAGTTATTCGATTGGATTCGTATAGTCCACTTTTATAACTGTATTTTTTGATAGATTTAGAATTGCAGGTGTTGAAATAGGATTTGAATTTGTCTGGATTGGGTGACAATGGTTTCCTTCTAAATCAATGATCGGAAAAGTAAGTCAACTAGTTGTGGCTTGTGGATAAAACTCAATTCCAGACGGCGCGGCGATGTTTGTGAGGGAGACGACGGTGGAGAGAGGATGCATAGAGAGAGAGCAGAGAGAAGAGGGTGGATCATCTTTTGTAATATTTAAAAAGGTGTGTAATTTTGATAGCATTGTTATCCTAATTAACATACATCGTAATTAAGTCATTATTTTTTCATCAAATTCATTTAATTCTATTTTTAATATAAAAATAAAAAAATTCACCCTACTAACACAAAATAGCCTCCGCCAAAAAAATTCAACTTTCGAGAGATATATTACTTTTTTACTCGTTTTTATTTAATCTAACAAAAAAAATTCTGTATTAAATGAGCTTAAATGTAATTATATGATCAATGATAATTCATATTTACAGATGATATCAACTTTCTTAAAACATTTTTATGTGTTGTTTTCAATATAGTTAATCAACTTTCTATAATTTAGAATCTAGAAAATTCAATATTATGCATGATATATTCAGATCCTAATAATGAACCATACATTTCGACAACAAAGGGTTATTACCTGTAGTCAACTATTATATTACTTTTATTTATATATAACTTATTCTTGAATCAGATGATCTTTAAATTTCAATTTTCTGCTTATTTCTAAAAAGAAGTAACGTTTTAAAAAAATTGGTTGTTGTTTTTCTTTTGATCTTACATGGATGAATCTCTAGTTTTTCCCATTCATTAAGCCCAAGAGAAATATGATGTTGATAATGTGATCTTAAAACTCTTCAATAGTTTATCAATTGAAATATTTGGTTATACTTCGTACAAAAGGTGTTGTTAGTGCATCTGTTTACCCATCTTAAACTTATGTGAAACAATATTAGTGAATATCAATCAAATTGTTAATTTTATTAGACCAATGACCTCAGAGACTTTTTAATGTGACTACTCACTCAGTATACGCTATTTGGTACTGTTATTAGGTTGACTAATTTATTTACGGGTGAAATAATTCCAACAATAGAATAAAAGAATATTGAACAATGATAAATTTCCAATAACATATGAAAATATAATTGAATTTCTCATTTTATGAATTTTCAATAGTAAAACTAATTAAAACTTACAATTAATAGAAAATAAGGGATAACTCAAATTTAATTGCATATTGTGCGTAATAATGTGGATTGAAAATATTTTATAATATTATGATTTATAGATAAATTTGCTATTTTTCTTTAAATTCATTGTGCATTGCGTGGGTACTAATATGTACTCAACTATTTTGGTGGATTTGATTGGAGAAATAAATAAATTTCACAAAGGGACTGATTATCGATATATATAATAAATAATGTTGATGATTTTATCAGATTTTATAATTGGTACATTAATTTTTAACTGAAAATAAAGGGTTAAATTTTGACTTAAAGCTAATCATACTTATCCATATTTAGCACTTAAATATTAAAAAGTATTTTAATATTAGTAAAGCAAGTTGTGTACTAATAATAATAATTTAATATTTTTGATCGCGCGGGTACAAATACTAGTTTTATTAAAGCAATGACTCAGAGACTTTTTAATGTGACTACTCACTTAGTATATGATATTTGGTGTTGTTATTAAGTTGACTAATTTAATTCAGGAAAATCATTTACGGGTAAAAATTGTATGATTTTTGCGGTAGAAAATATAGTGAAGTGATTTTGGTGAATTAAAAAAAATCCATAAGTAGGTGCATCTATGAAATTTACCTAGAAGATTTCCCTCAACTATAAGATCTGTTCTAGTTTAGGAAATATTAAATCCTAGTCCTAGTAACAAAAGGATTGTGTGAACGCCGCTTAGGAATCTATATATATACATTGCTCATACTACTGAATTTATCAAAATCATCTTTGCTCTCTAGAAAAATTGCTCACTTGGACTAGTTAATTAGAAATACTACATTGTTTGTCCCTCTCTTTTGTGTTATCATGAGTATGAATTCGCAAAGTCGTCACTTTTGGCAACTAGCCCAGAATCATCTTGGCTATTATCAAGCTCCCGCAAATTATAACTATGTTTCAAGAAACACTAGTAACCGATTTGCTCCACCTAATTTGCATCATAACTCTGTTTTTACTTGTCCTGATCATATGTATTATGGACAGAGTTCGTTTGATCACATTGGAGATCCATACTTGTGGAATGGCTATGTTGCAACAACGAATTATAATTATTATTATCAGCCCACAAGTGAATACATTGATGATCATGTCTATATCGCAACTGATCAGTTTCCTTTTATCGTGAGTACAAATTTACAAAGTCATCATCTTTCGCAACTAGCCCAACACCATCAAGCTCCAGCAAGTTATCACTATGTTTCAGAAAACATTGGTGATCACAACTCTTCTTTTACTGGTCCTGGACATACATATAATGGACAAAGTTCGTCTGATCACATCAATGATCCATACTCGTGGGATGATGGGTATAGTCAGCCAACAGGTGAATTCATTGATGATATTTATGTCACAACTGAAAGTGAAGTCATTAATGATCTCTATGACACAACTGAAAGTGAATCCAATGATGATGTATCTGATACAACTTATTGGAATCAGATGTTAGACACAATACGAGACCTTTATGGCATGAACATCGGTAGCCATCTCAGTGGGCAGACACTTGATTATACAGCATTGCTTGATCTTTTGGCCGATATGGAAGGCGACAACGAGGAGATCATAGAAAATTTGATGAAAACAAGAATTCATTGTGGTACTGACGATGGAGAAAAAATGTGTGTTATTTGCCAATGTGAATATGAGAATGATGAGACAATTGGCACTCTTGAATGCAGGCATGAGTTTCATGCAGGTTGCATCGAACAATGGCTGATGAGGGGGAAGAAAACTTGTCCAATTTGTAGATCTTCAGTTTTGCCATCACACCAACATAGTCTATAGAGAATTTTATCTTAAGTTCCTAGAGATTGTTTTATTGGTTATTGATCGACTCCTTTGTACGATTTTTTTATTCACTTGACATTTTTGCTCATTAAACTTAATAGAATGGAAAAGTGATTTATCTATTGTTGATTTACAGTCACAATCTATACATACAGGAAGGTTTTACTTCTTCATGTTCTGAAAAATTATAAATAGCCAACTACATTTATTAACACAATCCAAATATAGTTTGGCATTAAGACGTAATTGATTTGGTTGGTAACTTTTAAATGGAAAATGAAAAAACTCATCAAGCTGTTAGGTAGAGTTATGCCTTTTGTTCAGATGGAGGTAAAATTATGCATGTCTTGTGAGGAATTAGTGTGACATATAGGTCACGGGCCCGCCACTAATGCTTGCATTAGGTTAGCATGTCTACATCACACACTTTGGGGTGCAGCCCTTCCCCGGACCCTGCTAACGCGGGATGCTTTGTGCACCGTCTACCCTTTTTTCTGTGAGTAATTAGTCATTCCCTGTATGGATACAATTGGCAAATTTCACTAAATTGCTTCAAGAATCAGATATAAGTGAAAGTCTTCGTATAGATTGCTAACTTCAAGGAATTATACCGTAACTTTAAGTAGACATGGGTCATGGAGAAGGGGAAATGAAGGATGTTTCTTATTTTGGGTACATAAAAATTGAGACCAAGAGAATATATAAAATGAATCAACAAGCTCTTTATCCATAGTCCAAGTCACAACATCATCATTGACATACAACTCTTCTACATAAAAATATTAATGACAAATTGACTTTAACATGAACTGCTTGTTTTTTTTTAATACTAATGACCAAATATTTGAGATTGACTCAGATAAAGGGATAGAAACAAAAATAAATCAAAAGGAAATACAAATGAGAAGCATATTATATGCAACCAATCGACACTGCTCTTGAAATGCAAGTCTGTATATTTCTTCAGTTTTCTGTTTCTCGGCGTGCTGTATTTAGAAGCATTTCCTGTGAACGATTGAAGGTCCAGATTCATCGTACTCTGCCTTAGCTATCCACATCTGTTCTCACGAAAAAAAAGAAATCTCATAAGTAAATTTCTTGCGTCACCCTTGACAATTGTAAATCTTATTTAGTTGAAAGAGCTCAGCATTTGCATAGAAAGTACTGGTCAGCGTTTGCTCTCAAATAATATACATTCTCAACCATAGTAAAGTGACCAAAGCAAATTGTTTTTTATGCTTAAAGTAATCTACTAGTACTTATTTAGATAGTGAATAATCTTTAAGATGTGCAACTTTGAAATGAAGCAGACTAAAAGTTAAAAATAAATAGATGTTCCTGTAGAGTTTGCGTACCTGCTGGAATGTGCTGAGGGAGGCCAAAATAGATCCTCCGATCCAGACACTGTACTTCCTCTCAGGCGGGGCAACAACCTTGATCTTCATGCTACTTGGAGCTAATGCCGTAATTTCCTTGCTCATCCTATCAGCAATGCCGGGGAACATTGTGGTACCACCACTGAGGACGATATTTCCATACAGATCCTTCCTGATATCCACGTCGCACTTCATGATGGAATTGTATGTGGTTTCATGAATACCAGCAGCTTCCATTCCGATCATTGATGGTTGGAACAGCACTTCCGGGCAGCGGAATCGCTCAGCACCGATGGTGATGACCTGTCCATCAGGAAGCTCATAGCTCTTCTCCACGGATGAGCTGGTCTTTGCTGTTTCAATCTCTTGTTCATAGTCAAGAGCAATGTAAGCCAACTTCTCCTTCACATCCCTAACAATTTCCCGCTCGGCTGTGGTAGTGAAAGAGTAGCCTCGTTCTGTGAGAATCTTCATGAGGTGATCTGTGAGATCACGCCCTGCCAGATCAATACGCAGGATTGCATGTGGGAGGGCGTAACCTTCGTAGATGGGAACTGTGTGGCTGACACCATCTCCAGAGTCCAGCACAATTCCTTGCATCAAAAAGCACAGTCCATAATTAGACCAGCTTACGTTCTTTAGGTGGTTTTAACTTGAAGAACACTGGAACACAACTAACTTGAGAAAATGGTAAAAATAGTTCCTTTTCATAATTTATCTTCACTAATTCTGTTCTCTAACTAACAAACAGGAACCAATAATCAGTCTCATACTTCAGTTGAGCAGTTGGATTTCAAGAATTCCACAAAAATATTTATAAGTGGTTGAGCGAAGACAAAGCTTACCAGTTGTACGTCCACTGGCGTAGAGGGAAAGAACGGCCTGAATGGCAACATACATGGCAGGGGTGTTGAAGGTCTCAAACATGATTTGAGTCATCTTTTCTCGATTGGCTTTTGGGTTAAGAGGAGCTTCTGTGAGGAGAACTGGGTGCTCTTCTGGAGCCACACGAAGTTCGTTGTAAAAGGTATGATGCCAAATCTTCTCCATGTCATCCCAGTTGCTAACAATTCCGTGTTCAATTGGATACTTCAAAGTCAAAATACCCCTTTTGGATTGGGCCTCATCACCAACATAGGCATCTTTCTGGCCCATGCCAACCATCACACCAGTGTGACGAGGGCGTCCCACAATGCTAGGGAAAACAGCTCTCGGAGCATCATCTCCAGCAAATCCAGCCTAACAATTTCAAGACAGGATTAACAGTCAGTATTTCAGATCAAATAAGACCAATGCCGTCTTTAACGTGACCAAAATTTCGGGAGAATCCAGTGAAATATCGTAGTTACCTTGACCATTCCTGTTCCATTATCACAGACAAGAGGCTGGATATCCTCACCTTCTGCCATCTTTTATGTGTTCTGGAGAAAGAAAAAAATGCCATATTTATGTTACTAAAAAGAAAAACAGATAAAGATCTCGTATAATATTAAAGATCAAGCACCCACAATAATTAAGAATAATTAGACAAATATGGCATCAAATCATATGATATGTATCTGATCAGTCTAATTGCAAAAGTTCTGTGGTTAAATAAGTAAATCAAATTCACATATGTCACAACTTAACGCTCATCGCTGAGATTATGAAAGGCTTTAAAAACATCTCATATAATCATCTTATATAATCACCATATATATATATATATATATTTGTAAGCCAATGAAATGCGTACATATCCAACGTCAATCAGGATCTTTCCATTAATTCTAGATACTTTTTTTGTGAAAATACTTTCATTTGAATAATAAAAACCAACAGAATTGCCAATTGAGGTGCATGCTTAATCAATTGTACAATTCTCAAAGAGTAGATTTCTTAGCATGGTACACTATGTTGCTAGGACTCTCTAAAAATATTGCTACACCCATGTCAGATCCTCCAAAATTGCACTACTTGTGGAGGATCCAACACACACCGGTCGACATTTTTGAAGACTCCAAGCAACATAGCAACGAGATAGAGAAGATAAAAGAACAGATTGAAAGGGATTAGATCTAGCAAAAGAATGAAAAAGAAAAACCAAACTAAAAGGTGGAGTAATTAAACAAAATAACATCTAGCTTTTAACATTTCGCTCAAATGGAAAATACACTACCATTTCAACAGATCAACAAACAAGAAAGATAAAAAATCACATGTACTACCAAATCAATGATCAATCCAAATAGCTGACACCCACAAAAGAAATCTCCAAATTATCAATCTTTATAAGGAACTATCCACAAACATTGATTGACAATGAGAAAGATTTTAAAATCACATACACTACCAAATTAAATGATCAATCCAAAGAGATGACACCCATAAAAAAATTTCTCCAAAGTATCAATCTTTATTAGGATATATCCACAAACATTGATTGAGAATGAGAAAGATTTTAAAATTACATACATTACCAAACTAAATAATCAATCCAAAAAGATGACACCCACAAAATTCTTTCTCCAAATTATCAAATCTTTATTGGGAAATATCCACAAACATTGATTGAGAATGAGAAAGATTCCAAAATCACATACATTACCAAAGATCAAGCCAAAAGAGAGGACACCCACAAAAAATTTCTCCAGATTGTCAATCTTCATTAGGAATATCCACAAACATTATATTGATTGACAATGAGAAAGATTTCAAAATCACATACACTACCAAATCAATGATCAATCCAAAGAGAGCACACCCACAAAAAAAATTCTCCAAATTATCAATCTTTATTAGGACATACCCACAAACATTGATGGAAAATGAGAAAGATTTTAAAATCACATACACTACCAAATTAAATGATCAATCCAAAGAGATGACACCCACAAAAAAAAATTCTCCAAAGTATCAATCTTTATTGAGGAATATCCACAAACATGTATTGAGCAGGAGAAAAAAATCAAGATTCAATAATAAAGTTTATACCTTTAATGGATTTCCCAATATAGTATTGTTGCTGATGAGCTATACTGCTCCCTAGTTCTTGTTTTAGAAAGGGGGAATTGTTTGTATGTTAAGTGTTCAGGAAATGAATTTCATTGAGCTTAAAATGAGGCTCAAATATTCAATTTCTGTTGAGGAGAAGTTCGTTGGTTATCATTATATCAACAAGTGAGTGGACCTCATGACAGCATCATATTCATGGTGGATATAGCTGTCTGACTTTTTCCTTGATATTTTCTTGTTAGGACAGTTTTACCCCTATCATTTTTATTTAACTTCAAAACCAATCTCTAATCTTATTTAATGATTAATTTTTGAATTTTAAACTCGTCCAAATATGTTTCTCTTTCTCTTCCGTTTTGATACAATTTTTAGTAATTTGTTATTTCTATGTTTAAAAACAATTAGCTTTAGATTTTTTATTTATCTTTAATGAGAAGTTTTTATAGTCTCATGAATGTTATAATATATATTTAAGGCCATAAATTTCAAAAGTATTTGCTTATTTCTTAAATTTTATGTCAATTTAAAGTAGTCACATAAAATTAAAATGTGTCATATAATTATTGTATCTTACTAGGACAGGAAAAAAGATTTGGAAGCACTAGTTACATGTTTTATATTATGGAGAACTTATCGAAAAATAATATTAAACAATCGAATCAAATAGAAAAAAATGAAAAGAAACAAGATCAAAAATACCGATTTATTGGTTTGATCTGGTTTATAAATTTTAAAAGTCAAACCAAATTGACTTATATACACTCTAATAAAAGTTATTATTAATGTTATCACTAATACTCTAAAGGAAAAAATAATTAAGGTGATAAACATTGAGACAAAATTATGTACAAACATAGCCTTCTATATTGTAGCAAGAATTGGATTGTGTCCTTATGACTTTCTTATTAGACATTGGTGTCAAAATTAAGAAAAAAAACGCATGGGACATAAATGTCCAAAGCTGTGTTGACAAAAGGGCAAATTTGACATGTGAAGGAGGTCCCAAGCTTTTTTTTTTTATAATATATATTTTAATTATATTTTCTAGCTCTCGTGATTTTAACTGTCAGTACCATCGTGGGGTAGGTGAGGATAATAATGACACGTTGTGGGGGACGATTAGGAAAAGGAATCAGCAAGGGAATGCTCCTACCACTAAGGATCATGTTAAGATTAATGTGCCCTAATCCTTAATTAAGAAAATTCGAAGAGTTTTTTCTAGAGCTGGCCAATGGGCCGGGACGGCCCGACCCCGTCCCGAGCCCGCCCCGACCCCGCTTAAAAAAAAAACTGTAGCGGGACTCGAACTCGGGACGGGACAATGTCTCGTCCCGCCAGACCCGAGCCCGCCCCAGGCCCGCCCGCCCCGAGCCCGTCCCGAGCCCGACCCCGCCCGAGAGCTCCCCTTTGCAAATATAATCGTTGCACCAACGACCATTTTAGATTTTGGCCGTTGGGCAACGGCCATTTTAGGCCTCCCCCCTCCCTCAACCCCCCCTACCCCTTAATATTTATTTTTAACCCATAAGTTATTATATTTACACTTTAACCCAATTTTTCAACTATAAATAACTCATTTTCTCTTCATCTTTCCCACAAATCTTCCTACAATCTCTCTAATCTCTCAATATATCTCTCTACAAGTCTACATTGTTTGCTAAATATTCAATTTTATTTATTCATTTGGGAATTGGGAGTGAAGTTGGCAACTAGCTTGAGGATCTTCCATCGAGCAAAGTTTCAATTTTCAACCTCTCGATTACACGTCGACGTTACGTCGGCGTTTGGTACATTCGTTCCTTCATTAAATTATTATTGTCTGTTTATTTTATTTAACGCACTTAATTTTATTGTCTTTAATTATTTATTATCATAATTAAAATGAAAGGATTGAGAGGTATATTTAAGGGTAAGGGTGCTTCTTCAAGTAGAGGCGGCAACCAGAGCAAGGGTACTTCTTCTAGTCATCTTATTCCTACACAGGATGATTTTGTTGATACTCAACATTTTCCTACAATATCATTAGATTTAGACAAGGAGCTATTTTCTGGAACTCAAGAAGACTTTAATTTAGACGATAATCTAGATGATACACCCACTAATGTTGATGACAACACACCCACTAGTGCACCTTCAACTGAAATACCTCCTATTCCCCCTAGTATGAGACGAGGTCCAGCAAAACGACCATTAAAATCAGATGCATGGACATTTTTTGATAGGGACGTAGAGAATCAAGTAGCTATATGTAAAATTTGTAAAAATGTTTTAAAATTTAAAACTGGAAAAGGTCACGGTGGGACGGGGGTTTAATTAGACACGTATTAAGTGCTCATCCAGATAGGTATGCCCAATAGCAGGCTTCAAAACCGGGTGCGCAAACGCGCGCTCCATCGGAACAAGGTTCACATACTGATACTGTCCCGAACCAAGTACATGGTCAAATTAACCCTAAGATGGGGGGAATTGTAGGCTCTAAATACAATAAACATAAAGATAGGGAAGCAATATCAAAATTAGTTGTTGTGGAGGGTTTGCCTTTTTCATTTTCTTTATCTCCCGGTTTTATTCATTACATTAGAGATATATATAATCCTGCTTTTAACGGTTTTTCCTAGATCAACTGTTAAGAGAGATGTATTTAAATTCGTGCATGAATATCAACAATATTTACGTTATTCATTATATCATTTTAATGGCAAAGTATCTATCACGTCTGATATAAGTCGTAGTACTAACGACCATGATTATTTAACTGTAACTTGTCATTGGATAGATTATAAATGGTATATGCAAAAACGTATTTTAGCGTATAGATATATAGATGATAGGCACACTAGTACTTTTATTGCTAATAATATTTATCAAGTGTGCCATTATTACGGAATAACCGATAAAATTATGACTATTACATTAGATAACGCTTCTTCTAACAATTACGCAATTACAATTTTAAAAAATAGTTTAACTCCATCTTTTCCAGATCATTTTCATATAAAATGCGCGTGCCATATATATAACTTAATTGTAAAGGATGGTCTATCACTTTTTGAAGACATTCTTAGTAAAATACAATTTGCTATAAACTTTATTTTTAAAAGTAATAAAGTACAACGTAGAAAAGAATATAAAAACTTGTCACGATTGTGGACTATCTTATAGAAAAATTCCACAAGAAGTATCCACTAGGTGGAATTCTTTATACGAGTAACTACTTGTTGCTTATGACTATAGAATACCTATAACTTTATTTTTTAACTCTCATAATAAAAATCTAGCTGATATGATTTTAGATAGTGATTGGGTAAAAATTTCCGAACTTATTGTATTTTTAGAGAAATTTTTTCAAGCAACAAAAGAATTTTTCAGTATATATTATCCTACTATTTCAACTATGTTGTTTTATATAACTCTAATATTTTTATTACTTAGTGAATATATGGGAAAACCAGCTTATAAGACAGCTATTAAAAAAATATTTTATTCATATTCCCACTATTTATATTATTGGTTCTGTATTAAATCCTTCTATTAAAATAGACGGTACTAAATCACTAATTGAAACTATTTACGATTGTATAGAAGTACTACCACCTCCAAGTCCCAAAAATCTAAATCACTCACTACCTATTGAACAAACTAAATAAGAAGTGTTGTCTAGCGTAGAACACCAATGCAAAAAAAAAATATATATTTTATTAACAAGAAAATGCTAGTAACTTACCAGCTTCCATACCATCTTCTTCATCTTCAACACAACCTCACAAAAGACATGATGTTTCTACGGCTAGTATTGAAAGCCTCAGAAATAGAATGTGCGGCCGTACCTCTACTACTAACCAAATTAGCGAGTTGGATATTTTTGTTTTGCGAGGGTTACATGCAGTATCAAGAAGTTATCAATGAAGATGGACATGAAGACTTCTTTGAAATCTTTGGAGGGAATGAGAAGACCTTTCCGACACTTTCATTGATGGCCCGAGATGTTTTGAACATTCAAGCGTCATCAACTGCGTCTGAAAGCTCTTTTTCTGCCGGCAGATATCAAATAGGAGACCACAGACACTCATTAGCCGGAGACAGCTTGGAAATTGCAGTATTATTCAGAGATTGAATACGATCGGAGCGGAGAGGGTGCGGTCAACCGGAGATCAACGAAGAAGAAGATGAAAACTACAACGAAATCTTAACCGAAGGTAATGGAAGCGATATGGATCAATTTGACCAACAAATACCAATTCCAACCGAAGAACCACAGGAAATCATCAAGCAATTAGAACATGTTTTTTTGAGAATGTAATTTTTTTAATTGCAATTTTATTATGTAATTTGTAACTTTTGGACAACACCACAAAGTTGCAATTTAGATTTTAGACAATTGTATTTGTATTACAAAAAAAATCATATGTCTATTAAATAATATAATAGGCACAAAAACAGCCTTGAGATATTTTTATTACACTATCTTGTCTTGTTTATTGAGTTTTTTTTTATACATATGTTATTTAAAAAAAAAAAAAGGAAAACCCGCCGGAACCCGCCCCGCCAGGCAGGCCGATTCCAACGGATCGGGATCGGGATCGATCGGGATCGAGGCTGAGCAAGTCCCTTGAGACCACTTCGACCCGACCCCGACACCTTCGCCCGTCCCGCCCCAACCCCGTCAGACCCGAGCCCGGCCCACTGGCCACCTTTAGTTTTTTCTTCTTTAATAATCTTATGTAGCACAAATTCATATTTGTCATGGTCCAATACAGATATTGATCACCAAAGACGCATATGGCCCTCAGGCTACAAGTTTATTTGGACCCGAAGGACATGAATATACGATAACAACAACAACATACCTAATATAATTTATAATTAGGGTCGAGGAAGGGTGGTGTGTACATCTGGAAAAAGTGAAATCAAGACTAAAAAATTTTAACAAACAGGATCAAGAATCATTACTCTTTCGTTTCGATGCAAGAAAAAAAGATTTTTCTACTCCCCTTTCTTGTGTATGCAATCGTACCCCCTACTTCGTAAAGCTAGAGAGGTTGTTTTTAGCTCAAGTAAAGTATAATATAATCAAATATGAAAAGAAATAACAGTGAATATATGGAGAAGAAAATGGTAGCAACAACACATAATATATGTAAAATATTATTCAAATTTAACAAATATTAGATTTAAACTTATACTAATAAATTAAATATTAAAAAAAATTATTAAATTTAAATTCTGAATCCGTTTTTATGATTAGGTGATGAAAGGAAGGGATGAATGCTCCTCCTCAAAATAGGTAGGTGGACCCTTGCCAGAAAAGAATTACTCCCTACCATCTCCCAAGAGATCATGTCGGCCTCTTTCCCTCACGTGTGGGGTGTTTGTCCACTCACATTAATTAAATTAACAAATTAATCAATATTTATATAGTCTATAATTACATCTGTGCATGTCTGGATACAATAACCCACGTTATATTTTTATGGGTTCAATTTAGTATCCGTAAGTTTGCCTAGCAAAATTTCTCAATATTTCGATATTAGCGACTCGTCTTTCTACCTCTTGCCAGGTTTAAGTTGTGTCGTTTATGAAAGAATATAATTTTTTTTCAGTATATATAAAAAAAAGTTTTTTTTTTGTGCCAATGTGCTCACAATCAAGTCTCGATCATCACTCATGAGTAGCTAGCTAGGGATCTCTATCCCGCTAAATATAATGTGTAACGCGTTTGAGAAATTAAATTAATGTACTCTTTATCAACATAACTTCAAACTTCTCGAACAACATTGATTTTAATGTTTGATAAAAGACTAATTTGAGATTTAATATCAATAGTATTTGAATAATTATGATCTTATTATATAGTATATATATTTTTTAAAATTTCTTATATATCTATACATATTCCATCCAAAAGTAATATCCATCTTATATCTATCTGGTCTAAATTTGACAGACTACACCAAGAAGTTTTATATTCAAAGTCAATTAGTTTGGAGGACCAAGCCAGCAAAACTTGCTTCTAACAGAAAATAAAAGACTCGGAAGAAAAGATGATTCCTTTTTATGATCTGACATATTAATTATTCATGAACAAATTACACAAATAATGATTATCCTTTATTGAGCAATAATGTTGAAAGCTGGATTTCAAAAGCATAATATATCCCTGAAGAAAATTAATATCCATCTAGCTATATGGTCGTGGGGAAAATTAAATTAAAAAACCAAAAGTTATAGACAATTCATGTGAGAAAATGAATCTTTATATGGTTGTCACTTTCAGATTTGCCCTTTAAAGAACACATATATAATGGCACTTTTAGCCACTCATGTAGAGAGAGAATGAGATCAAACACCCAAATGACCCTCCATCTACTATACTACCATCGGAAATAGAAGAAAATCACAGTCCAAATCTATTCTACTAGTAAAGAAAACCCATGATTCCTGAAGATTCTCAAGAGACAAATGATGATATTGCACTCTCTCCCGAGGAGAAAAATAGAATATTATTCCCATGGAAATTTTCTTTAATTATTAAAGTCTTTGGAAGATAATTGATTATTTTTATTAATGAAAGATTATATATACAATTTACAATTTTCTATAATAAGAAAATTCTATTTCTATTTTACTCCCAAAAACATATTCTACTGGTACAAGAATTTTATAATTATGGTAAGTGTACAATCCTAATTTAATACAATAATGTTACACTAAATAAGGCACAAAACTGTAACATACACTAGTATGTATACCGTGTATATCACGGTTTCACACTAGGTAAATTGCCTTGTGAAACCATGATATACATTGTATACAAACCTATGTATATCACAGGTTTTATCACACCCCCGCAGTCATAGCGGACGGCCTTCGTACGCTGAGACTGTCCATAAAATCTTCAAATAGAACAGATGGAAGACCTTTGGTAAAAATGTCTGTAATTTGATACCTAGAAGGGACATGTAGGACGCGTACTTGTCCACGAGCTACCTTTTCGCGAACAAAATATATATCCATCTCAATATGTTTAGTGCGCTAATGTTGAACCGGATTTCTAGAAAGGTATACAGCACTAACATTATCACAATAAACCAAGGTAGCTTTGTGAACTGGAAAGTGAAGCTCTAAGAGGAGATTAAGGAGCCAACAGGATTCAAAAACCACATTGGCCACCCTTTGATACTTGGCTTCTGCACTAGAGCGAGATAAGGTAGCTTGTCGTTTGGCAGACCATGAGACAAAGTTATCACCAAGAAACACACAATAACCAGACGTAGAGCGTCTGGTGTCCGAATAACCACCCCAATCAGCATCTGTGTAAGAACAAATTGAGAAACCGACGACGGATATAGATGTAAGCTCTAATCAAGAGTGCCTTGTATGTAGCGGATAATGCATTTGAGCGCATTCATGTGCTCAATCCGAGGATCATGCATAAACTAACATACATGCTGCACGACATACGTAATATCCGGTCGCGTAAAAATGAGTTACTGAAGCGCCCCTGCAAGACTACGATAGTGGGTGGCGTCCTCGTATGGGACGCCGACTGCAGCACCTAGCTTGGGTTTAGTGTCAACTTGCGTAGAGGACATACCAGCCCTTTCAATTATCTCAGCGGCATACTTTCATTGTGATAAGACTAACCCACATGCATGACGAGAAACATCAATCCCCAAAAAGTAACTCAAGGGCCCCAAGTCTTTCATAGCAAACTCAGAATTAAGCATAGTCATGATAGACTTGTGCAAAGCATTAGTAGAGGCAGTCAAGATAATATCATCCACATATAATAGAATGTAAGCAAGGTAAGAACCACGACGATATATGAACAATGAATTATCAGACATGCTGTGCGAAAATCCAATAGACGAAACATAGTCTGCAAATCTCTTATACCAAACCTGTGGGCCTTTCTTAAGCCCATGCAATGCCTTCTTCAATAAACAAACATGATGAGGATATTTGGGGTCTCGAAAACTCCAAGGGTTGATGCATGTAAACGGTCTCCTAAAGATCACCATGTAAGAAAGCATTTTTCACATCTAACTGATGAATGGGCCATGCTTTGAAAAGAGCCAGACTGAGAACAGTGCGAATGGTAGCCGGTTTGACCACCGGACTAAACGTCTCACCACAATCCACGACAACCACCTGAGTCTTACCATCACCTACAAGACGAGCCTTATGCCTCGCAAAAGAACCGTCAGAATTACCCTTATGAGTAAAAATTCACATAGACCGAATAATATTAACACCAGACGGACGGGGTACCAACTCCCATGTCTTATTTGCAATAAGAGCATCATATTCGTCGGTCATAGCCAACTTCCAATTTGGGTCATTTAATGCGGACACTGGGTTATGGGGTAGGGGGATTTAAATATTAGAATTTAAATTAAAATGTCTTTTTGGTTTAAAAATACCCCGTTGACTACAAGTGTCCGGTATGTAACTTGGGGGAGAATTGGATGGATTTTGGGACAAAGGCGGAAGGGTGACGGACACTGCCTGTTGGCCCAATACTGGATACCAAAACAGGAGTTGGCCCGCTAGCACAAGCAGGGGCAGAACTGGGCTGAAAATTTGGCCCAGTTGCTGGGCTCGAGACGTTAAAACTGGGATGAGGACCCAAAACAGTGGCAAGAATATTTCCAGTTGTTGGACCCGAAATAGTGGTAGGAGGTCCAGCGGACAGTGGGCCCGCTAGCAGAATGTGGGTGCGGGATAAGTCCGAAAGATGGTGGATAATATACGGAGAGACGGCGTCCTCTAAAAAATTATACGAACTAGACACGGGACTACTCACGTTAGCAAACGAAAATTGGGTTTCATCAAAAATAACATGGCGACTAATGATGATTTTATTAGATGATAAATCAAAATATTTGAAACCACGATGATTAGACGGATAACCCAAAAACACATAAGGGGTAGAGCAGGACTGAAGTTTGTTAATTGTGGTGGACGGAAATAGTGGATAACATAAGCACCCAAAGATCCTAAGATGTGAATACAAATGAGTCTTATTATATAAGATTTGAAGATGGGATGAATATGCCAAACATTTGGTAGGAAGTATGTTAAGAAGATGTGTAGCCATTTGTAGAGCATGATGCCAAAAGGAATGGGGTACGGAAGCATGGACCAATAAAGTTAGGACAATATTATTAATGATACGAATTTTGCGTTTGACTTTTCCATTTTGTGAGGACGTATGAGGACAAGAGAAACAAAAATTTATTTCATTAGTACCACAAAAATCCTGAAAAACCCATTATCATATTCTTTGCTATTATCACATTGAATATTTTTTTATTTTCCGTTCGAACTGGGTACGGATGAATGCTCTAAATTTTTAAAAAGTGGAAAACACTTGAGATTTTTTCGCTAACGGAAAAGTCTATAAAAATTAGAATAATCATCCAAAAATAGAACATAATAACGATGGCCCAAAGAATTGAGAACATGAGATGTCCATAAATCGCTATGAATAATATCAAATGACATTAAAGTACGAGAATTAGAGTCTACAAATGGTAATCTAACAAATTTTCCTAGAGGACAAGATTGACAAATTGGAGTACTACGCGTACCCTTACAAGAAATAAAATTATTTGTATGTAAGGAAGAAACAATAGACAACCCAGGGTGACCCAAACGTGCATGCCATAAGGAAGGAGTGAGAGCTGCAAAAGTAGATGACAAGACTTGACTCGAGAGACCGGATGTGGGTGTGATAGGATAAATGTCTCTCATACTATCACATCTCATGAGAGGAATCCTCGTCTTGAAATCCTTCACAGAAAACTCAAAAGGATCAAAATTAACAGAAATTCAATTACCAATAGTGAATTTACGGATACACCAAATTTTTAATTAAGGTAGGGGCATGAAGGGCATTTTTCAAGATAAAAGATGGATGGGGGAGACAAAGTTTTATGACCGTAATCACGAATTGAAATTGAATTGTCATTACCAATAATTATGTCACGATTGTTGCTCAAATTGGAATTAGACGAGAGAGTACATTGGTCGGACGTCATATGAGTAGTGACTCCGATGTTCATGTACCAATTTGTGTCCGGATGATTTAATTCAAGCGTGTGCATCGCGGCTTCAATGTCAGTAAGGGTGGGCCCGCTGCATGGTGGGCCTGCGGAGGCCGAGACCCAAGCACACCCGCTTGCTACCCCGACCAAGAACTGCCACTCGAGTACCACTGCTGACCCGAGAAATTGGGCCTGTTGTTGGGGGGAATTTGGGCCCAATTTCCCGGGTAATGTTGCGACGGTGGAAAATAAGTGGTCGCTGCCAGGCCATCGACCCAATTCCACGGCTTACGGGCCCAGTGGACGTGGCCAACCGCTTGCACCACCGCCTCGAGGCCCATCACACCCCCGTTATTGCCATCTCGGTTTCTACCACGATTTTTACCATTATTTTTGTGATTCTAACCCTTTTTGCCGCCACCATTGTTGCGAATTTTGCCGGAATTATTGGAGACTGAGGAAGAAAAGTTGGACTCGATCACCATGACGATCGAAGGGGCCCAGTGGCCACTTTCTTAGCCAAGCCTGCTTATTCGAGCGTGAGCATGGAACGGGCCTGATAAAACTGCGGAAGAGGATTGCTCAGACGAAGAAGCGTACCGACGCCACTAAGGCCTCAGATAGGCCTGCAACCATTTGAAGGACAAGACGATCGTTGGTGACGGGCGCACCAACGTTACAGAGTTGGTCCACCAATTCTTTCAACCTTTTGCAGTATGCTGAAACGTTAGGGAAATCTTCCATATTGACATGAGAGAATTCCTGCTCAAGGGTAACAACACGAGAATTTTGATTATCTTGGAATATATCACGCACTCTATTCCAAGCATCCATCGTCGTAGCATCTGGTTCGATAATCGTTTGCAACAGGTCGGTAGAGATAGTGGAGTAAATCCACTAAAGAACGGTAGCATCAAGGGTCGTCCACAACTTAAGATCATCCCCGGGTTTAGGCACCTCCGTATCCGCAGGAGCCGCGGGGATAATGTAATGGAGGACTTGATACAAGCGTGCGTGAACTTTGAACTGTTCGGCCCACGTCACATATTGGACGTTTTCTATTTCAAGAATGATAGAGATGTGATTCTTGATATTAGAAACAGTAAGGGCAGGGTGAAACGTGTTCTTAGCCATAATAGCAACGCAAGACGTGATGTAGGGATTGGGAAGAAAAAATTGGAAAGAGAGAAGGCACCACAGGGCACGAAAACCGAGAAAAGAGGCTCGAAAATCGATGCAAAGTGGATGGAAATTTGGGAGAGAATTTGGGACCTAGACTTCTGATACCATGAAAGAAATAATCCCTTGATTATTTTCATTAATGAAGGAGTATATATACAATTTATAATTTTTCATAATAGAAAAATCCTATTCCTATTTTACTCCCAAAATTCTATTCTAATACTACAAGAATCCTATAATTATGGTAAGTGTACAATCCTAATTTAATACAATAATGTTACACTAAATAAGGCACAAAACTTTACACTAAATAAGGCACAAAACTGTGACATACACTGGTATGTATACCGTGTATATCACGATTTCACACTAGGTAAATTGCCTTGTGAAACCATGATATACATGGTATACAAACCTACGTATATCACGGGTTTTATCAGAAATCAAACCACGTACTACTCCGATCAAAACTTGTGGACTTGTGGAAACCATCCAAACAGTTAATATCAATCTTGATTGACCTAGGATGAGACTTCTTCATCGTCAAGTTTGGATTGAAGGAGAATATGGTTAAATCCCTCCACGAAGGGCCCTGGTTCATCGCCGGGAATTTTATATCCATAAGAAAATGGGAACCAAACTTTGTCCCGGAGGAAGTTACTTTAACTAGCACTGCAATATGGATTCGGCTACCTCAATTACCCACAGAATTCTACGATAATGCAATATTGGAAAAGGTGGGAAGGAAACTGGGTAAGCTATTGAAAATTGACACATGCACATCCTCAGGACAGTATGCAAGAATCTACATTCAAGTGCCAATCGAAAAGCCGGTGGAAACCTCTGTCACAATTGGGGATCATAAACAAGTGATCTTATATGAGGGTGAAAATATTCTATGCAAAACGTGTGGACGAGTTGGTCACACTTTTGACAAATGCTAGTACCAAAAGCAAGCTTCTCCGACACATGAAAAAGCTTCGACCTCTTCCATCAACACGATAACTGCCAAGCAAGAAGAATGGAGGACGGTAAAATTTCCCCAAGGAAAAAGAAGTTCCAGAACCCAGCCTATTCGGCAAGAATCACCACAGCAGCTCTGAACCAAGGATTATCGACCTTCAGCCATCAACTATGGCTGTCGACGATCCTATAAGAGAACCCATAAACCAATCCTCTCGATCCTCAACTGCTCAACTCACTCATGCAGCAACAATGCTGTCAATTCCTTTCTTCCCAAATCAAACAGCCAATGACCCAACATTGAACCCAATTTTTCACCCTCTAAAGAATCCTCGAATGGGGGGGCACTATTAGTTCACCTCCACCGATCCTAAAAGAAACACCTTCTTTGGAAAATATAGGAAATGGCATAAATCAAGCTCTAGAAATTTTAAAGGGGACCAATGTGGGAAAGGAAATGCCAGATGAAACGCCAACCTTACAAAGCGGATTCAATGTGGCTAGATACCATGAGAGTGATAGAATTCTCAGATCAACTCAGCGAGGTCCTTATAGCACTTTGCCCAAAGAACTTGTTCAAATGTGGGTTAAGAATAGGAACTCAGAAGGGTCCGGGGATGGAGAAGCCAATAGTCACATTAACCCCCTTTCTGGGGCCATTAGGATCCATGACACCTCTTCAGGGGAGTACAGAAAACCCCACATCATCCAGCAGTTGTAATGAATTACATCATATAGAATGTTAGGGGGGAATAGTGCTGAGTTTCGATGCCACTATACTGACATAGTCACACTACACAAGCCTTCCACGCTTGTTCTGCTGGAAACTAAAATGACTGACCATAAGCACCTAACTGATGAGCTTAAGTTTGAATTTCATATCCAGTTCTCTGTCATTGGCCAATCTGGGGGCATTGTCATCATGTGGAAAGATGACATTCTCAAAATTGAGGAAGTTTGCACAACTCCTCAAGAAATACATGTCATGGTGAAGGTACTTCCTGCTTCTAACTCTTGGCTTTTTTCAGCTATTTATGCTAGTAATTCTCTGCATGATAGAAAACTGCTTTGGGATAGTCTGATTAATAATGCTAGCTCTTTTAATGGTAGTTGGTTTGTTAGCGGAGATTTTAATGAAGTCCTTAAATCTAGGGATAAATTTGGGGGTAGAAGTATCAGTACCAACAGAAGTGACCTATTTTGGAACTGTATTAATCTTTGGAAACTAATAGACCTAGGCTTCAAGGGCAGTAAATACACCTGGACGAATAAGAGGTATAAGAACAGACAGGACCTTATCCTAGAAAGGTTAGATAGGTGTTTTGCAAATGATAGTTGGATTGCTAAATACCCTAAAGCTAGTGTTACTCATCTCCCTAAAACCCACTCTGATTATTTCCCCCTCCTAGTTAAGTTGGCTACTGATATTAGAAACAGAAGTAATACTCCTTTCAGATTTGAGACAATATAGTGTGGCCATCCTTCTTTCCACACTATTGTCCAAGACTCTTTCCATCCCGACAATGACCTTATAAATGCCACCAAGCTCTTTCAAACCATTGCCACAAATTGGAACAAAACAACCTTTGGTGACATTTTCCATAAGAAAAAAAGACTGATTGCTAGAATCCAAGGCAATCAAAACTCTGGTTATTACCAGCGAAGCTCCTTCCTCCTGAACCTAGAAAATGAGCTTCTTATTGAATATGATGCCATCCTAAAAATAAAGAAGATTTCTGAAAGCTCAAATCTAGAGTAAATTGGTTAACAGATGGAGATGCTAACACTAAGTTTTTCCACACCTCCACTCTAAAGAGAAGATGGAATATGATTTTTTTCATAAAAAATGAGGTCGGCAACTGGTTCCATGACCAGGAAGAGATCAAATAAATTATTTTCTCCTTCTTTAAGGATCTCTACACCTCCTTCCATTCTTCCTCTCATGCAATAGAGAAAAACACTGACCAAGCCAACATCATCACCTTGGACCAGCAGATTACCCTAACAGCTCCCCTGAGGGACAGTGAAATCAAGCAAGCTGTCTTTCTTTCAAGCCCTTTAAAGCTCTTGGTCCTGATGGCTTGCACCCCTTTTTTTTTCAAAAATATTTGAGCATTGTAGGGGACACTGTTATCAAGTTCTGTCACACTATTTTCAGTACTAATAAAATGAACCCTAAAATGAACTCCACTCTGGTTTGTTTCATCCCAAAATACCATAATGCTACCATGATCAAGAACTTCAGACTTATTGGCCTATGCAACACCACATACAAGGTGGTCACCAAAATCATTATTAAAAGGATTAAGCCAATTATACAACACATAATTGGCCTAAACCATGCCAGTTTCTTGTCTAATAGAAGAGCCTCTGGTGATGCCATTATTGTTCAAGAGTATGTTAACCATTTCAAAAAGATGAGAGGGAAAAAATGCTAATATGATCCTTAAAATTGATTTTGAGAAAGCCTTTGATAGAATAGAATGATCTTTTATTAAGAGCTCTCTTCTAGCTTTCAACTTCCCCAATAATCTTATTCAGCTGATCATGTCTTGTGTTAGCACTTCATCCATATCTATCCTTGTAAATGGTAAGAAAACTGACTACTTTCAGCCCTCTAGAGGCATTAGACAAGGTGACCTTATCTCCCTTACCTCTTCATCATTTGCATAAAAAGGTTGTCTAGGATGATTGACATGACTATCCTTAGTAAAGCGTGGTTTCCTATAAACATTAGTAGAGCTGGACCAAATATATTCCATCTTTTCTTTGCTGATGACTTAACCTTGTTTACTAGAGCCAACAAGAAGAATTGTCAATCCATCATCTCTATCCTTGACTTTTTAATCATGATTCGGGCCAAAAAATCAATTATAATGAATTTAAGGTCTTCTTTTCAGCAAACTACAAGCCTGATCAAATCACTGAGCTCTCCACTCTGCTGTTTATCCATCCTGGTAACAACTTTGGGAAATATCTTGGATTCCCAATCTTTCACCAGAGGCCCACTCATAGTGATTTTCAATTCATTATTGACAACATGCACACTAAGCTGGCTAGATGGAAAATTAAATTTCTTAACATGACTGGAAGAACTGTCTTGCTAAAGCTTTCTTGAGCAGCATTCCTACCCATGTAATGCAGTATACCAAGCTTCCCACCAAAATCCTGAAAATCATCAATCAAATTCAGAGAAACTTCATCTGAAGAACCACTAATGAAAAAACAAAATGCATATGATTTGGTGGGATACTATTACAAAAGCAAGAATCATGGAGGCCTGGGGTCCAAAACGCAGAGATTAAGAACAAGGCCCTTCACTGTGGGCTAGTCTGGAGACTTTTCCATAAACTAAACTCTCTCTGGGCCAAAATTCTTATTGCCAAGCACTGTAATTGAAACCATATTCCAAAAAAGTATGTCTAACACTTGGAAATGCATCATCCAAGGTTGAAAAACTTGTATGCAGCAAGCCAAATGAATTATTCGTAAGGGGAACAGAGTCAAATTCATTACTGATAACCGGATCCCCCACCATAGCGCCATCCAAAACATGATTCAAGGCCCTCTAACTCCTAATGATAAATCCATCACCAGATTCCATTCTTACTAATGGCATTTGGGACACTACTCATATCTCCCTCCCTATCCCTAATGAGATTATGAATATCCTTAGAAATACTTTCATCCCCACCACCCCTGTTAAAGAGGACAAAATGATTTGGGGAGCCACCTCAAATGACATTTTTCTACCAGTACTACTTATCAGGCCATCAACCACAATGCCAATCCAAATACCAGCACCAATACAAACTGCTTTAGCTGGATTTGGAAACTAAAAGTGCAAAACAGAATAAAACTTTCTTCTGGCTGTTATTCCATGGTAGACTACCCACCAACGCATATCTCCATAACATTGTCTTAAATGTGAACTCAAACTGTTCCTCATGCAGTTCACCTCTAGAGAACATCAACTACATCTTCTTTGAATGCCTCAATGCCCAGCTTTACTGGCACAACATCATCCAAAAGTGTGAGAATGAGAGTTGTAAATCTGGCATCCAATTTAATAGCAACTCGTGGCAAATAACTTGGGAGACCATTCACCACCAGTAGTTCAATGGCAACATGAAATGGGAATCCCTTCTCCCTTTCTGCTTCTGGCACATTTGGCTTGCTAAAAACAACAATATCTTTAATAACAAAAGAGACATTGCCTCCACCTCTAACACCATTGCAAAAGCCTTGGAAACTTTACACACTATAGTTACTGGTCGATTTGAGAGGCCAACTGTTGTTGTAAATCTCAAATGGAACCCCCCCTAACAGAGGTACTTTCAGCCTGAACACTGATGACTCAGCCATTGGGAATCTAAGGATTTGTGTAATTGGGGGAGAGTGATCAGAAACAATAGAGGAGATTGGGTTGCAGGTTTCATGGAAGGCTCTCATCATGCCACTAACACACTTGCTGAACTAACAGCTTTGATGCAGGGCTAACTTTAGCTTTGGACCAAAAAATATTATCACTAGAAGTGCACACTGACTCTATAGGTAATTACAATGTTAAAACAAGGTTCTCCTATTTATGACCCTATTCTTCATGAATGCAGGTTATTGATGCAGCAATTGGGATGTCCAAAAATTAGCCATACGTAGAATAGAGTAGCAGATCTGCTTGCCAAGGAAGGAGCTAGAGGGAATTTTTTGGCAAGATAAAGTTGCTGGCAGTTCCTCCGGTGTTTATAAATGAAGCATTTTGAGCAGACATCGCAGGAACTGTTTTCACATGGGAAATTGTGGCATGTAATAGTGATAGGCAAACATTGCAAACTTACATTTTTTATGGGGACCCAACAAGTTCCCAAGTATATATGGTTCCAAATACTTAATCCTTCCTGATATATACATATATATTTACCCGAGAATCAGAACTTTTTCTTCTTTTTTTAATGAATAGATAGAGCCATACATTCAGAAATATTGTAAAGGTAAAACCCCTTCTGGCTATATTTTGTATTGTTGTTGGGCCTATGTTCAAAAAATCAGGAAAAACAGAAACCAAACGGAAAGACAAAAACCAGAAAAACAGAAACTGGAAACATAATGCAGAAGTAAGAAAATATCCGAGACCACAGAATTCACTGTGTGTCCTTAAGGAATTTAATCCCCTCGCTGTACCCGAGGTTATGGATTACTTCCTCCCAGGATAAAACGGATATACCTGTCGCAGGAGTAGCGGTACGTCAAACGCCTTCGACTTCGACGAACTCAAAGTTGGCAACGAAACACAGTAAGACTCGATAGTTTTATTTGTGAAAAGAATGCAGAATTTTTCAGATGCAGGAAAAAAAATTCAGTGTCTTAAAAATGAGGCATTGCCTCAGTTTATATAGCCTTGAAGGTGCCTGTTCGGAATAGGTTGGTGACTGTTCGGAAAGGTTGCCTTCATTTTCCTTCCATTTCTCATTCACACCAACTTGGCTAGTTTTATTCATTAACTAGCTTTAACAATCCCCCACATGAATGGGAATGGCTATATGATGAAAAACATGCATGACAAAAAACTGTGTGATTCGTAAGCAAGGATTAATCGCATCTGGATAAGTAGATTTCTCTTTGAACTTTCCGTAGTGAACATATGTCGGATATACTCGCTCAATCGGTAGATTTGATATCCTTGAACCGTCGAGCTTTGGTGTATACCTAGACAACCACATGTCACACAATTAACCCTTTAACCGTCTTTGGTTCTCATTGTTTTGTTCGTTTCAGCCATGAACACTGCCTGGTTCATAAGTGCGTAGAGAATTGGCCTTACAGAATTCTCCTTGAAGCGGCTTACACTTCACACTTACATAGGTGATTCCTAAATGTGTCATCCCGTAGATACACTATTTGATATACCCCGTACCAAACTTAGAAATCATTAAAAAGCCGTAATGCTTTATCCTTGTACTGAACATTGTCTCATCACGAGAATGGACCAAAGAGTTATTGTGACAATGTTGAACCGTCATTAATGACTTTGTTTGATCTCTTTGAACCTAGATCTTGGGATCTCCAGTCTTCTAGGTAGAGTTACCGTCACGATGACTTGTCCTCGGCCATAGTCCCATTCCCCTTGATGATCTTTCAACTACCTCTCTAGTTAGGCCTTTAGTTAGTGGATCCGACACATTATCTCTTGACTTAACATAGTCAATTGTGATAATTCCACTAGAGAGTAGTTGTCTAACGGTATTATGTCTTCGTCAGATGTGACGAGACTTACCGTTGTACATAAGGCTCCGCTCTTCCTATTGTCGCAGCTATCGTAATGTATGCATATAGGAGCCAACGGTTTGGGCCAAAATGGAATATCTTCTAAGAAATTCCTGAGCCATTCAAACTTCTTCACCGCTTTGTCTAAAGCTATGAACTCAGATTCCATTGTAGAGCGGGCGAAACATGTCTGTTTGGATGACTTCCAAGACACTGCTCCTCCACCTATGGTAAAAACATATCCACTTGTGGATTTAGTTTCAGTTGAACCGGTGATCCAATTTGCATCACTGTATCCTTCAATAACTGCAGGATACCTGTTATAATGCAAAGCAAAGTTTTGAGTATGTTTTAAATACCCCAAAACTCGTTTCATTGCCAGCCAATGTTTTTGGTCGGGATTACTAGTGTAGCGAATTAGTTTACTTATAGCACACGCAATATCAGGTCGCGTACAGTTCATGATATACATCAAACTTTCCAACACTCTGGCATAACCCAATTGAGAATGACTTTCACCTTTATTATTTGCAAGAGCAAGGTTCATATCAATTGGCGTCTTTGCAACTTTAAAGTCCAAATACTTGAACTTTTCAAGTACCGTTTCAATATAATGAGTTTGAGACAATGCTAGACCTTGAGGGGTCTTATGGATTTTAATTCCCAGAATTAAATTGGCAACTCCTAAGTCTTTCATATCAAACTTACTAGCAAGCATGCGCTTAGTAACATTTATGTTAGCAATGTCGTTACTCATTATCAACATATCATCCACGTACAAACAAACAATGACTACGTGGTTCGGAGTGTTCTTAATGTAGACACATTTATCACACTCATTTATCTTGAATCCATTTGACAGCATTGTATGGTCAAATTTTGCATGCCACTGTTTGGGTGCTTGTTTTAGTCCGTAAAGAGACTTAACAAGTCGACACACCTTCTTCTCTTTCCCTGGAACTACAAACCCCTCAGGTTGTTCTATGTAAATTTCTTCCTCTAACTCTCCATTTAAGAAGGCTGTTTTCACATCCATTTGATGGATTTCAAGACCGTACACGTCGGCTAAAGCTACTAACACCCGAATGGATGTAATCCTCGTTACCGGCGAGTATGTATCAAAGTAATCAAGACCTTCTCGTTGTCTAAACCTTTTAACAACTAGTCTTGCCTTATATTTATCAATAGTACCATCAACTTTCATTTTACGCTTAAAATCCATTTGGAACCTAAAGGTTTATTCCCTGGAGGAAGGTCAACCAATTCCCAAGTATGGTTGTTTAATATGTATTCTATCTCACTGTTGATTGCCTCTTTCCAAAATTGAGCTTCCGATGAAGACATAGCTTCGTTTAAGGTTCGAGGCTCATTCTCCAACAAAAATGTTAAAAATTCTGGTCCAAAGGAAGTAGACGTCCTTTGACATTTGCTGCGTCTTGGATTTTCCTCATCAGGAATATTTTCCTTTGTTTCTTCCCGAGGTCGTTTAGATTCTTTGCTAGACAACTCACATTCCTTTTTATACGGATATATGGTTTCAAAGAAGTCAGCATTATCTGATTCAATTACCGTATTCACCTGAATGTCGGGATTTTCTGATTTGTGAACTAGAAATCGATATGCCTTACTATTTGTGGCATATCTTATGAAAACACAATCAATGGTTTTAGGTCCTCTTTTTACCCTTTTGGGTTTAGGAACTTGCACCTTGGCCAAACACCCCCACACTTTGAAGTATCCCAAATTGGGCTTCCTTCCTTTCCACTTTTCGTATGGAATAGATTTTGTTTTGCTATGGGGCACTCGATTGAGTATTCGGCTAGCTGTTAGAATGGCTTCCCCCCACAAGTTCTGGGGTAAACCAGAACTTATTAACAGGGCATTCATCATTTCTTTCAGGGTTCTATTTTTCTTTTCCGCAATTCCGTTTGATTGTGGCGAGTAAGGGGCAGTTGTTTGATAAATAATGCCATATTCCAAACATATTTGTTCAAAAGGAGATTCATATTCACCGCCCCTATCACTCCTTATCATTTTAATCTTTTTGTTAAGTTGAGTCTCAACTTCAGTTTTGTATTGCATGAATGCTTCAATTGCTTCATCTTTACTATTAAGTAAATAAACGTAGCAATACCGCGTACTATTGTCAATAAAAGTTATGAAATACTTCTTTCCACCGCGAGATGGGATTGACTTCATGTCACAAATATTTGTATGGATTAAGTCTAAAGGACTTGAATTCCTTTCAACTGACTTATAAGGATGTTTAACATACTTAGACTCAACACAGATTTAACATTTTGATTGATTGCATTCAAACTTAGGCAATACTTCCAAACTAATCATTTTTCGCAAGGTTCTATAATTGACATGTCCTAAACGTGAATGCCATAAATTATTTGACTCAAGTAAGTAAGACGAAGCAACATTCAAATTTGGAGTCATGTCTCCCATTTCTGTCACAAACGAAGCAACAGAAAAAGTTTAATAAACGGTGAAGACTTCGAACCGAATCAGTTTTGACAGCAACAAATGTAATACACAACGGTGAAGATTTTATTTCTTCAAACCGAATCAAGGTTACACAAACATATTTAAAATACTTGAAACGAAATACAGTAAATTGTATGTTGTATACTTGATGAAGTTTTTATATCTTCAAATCAAGTACCCAAATGAGTAGAAAGTTATGAAAACTTTAATCTCAACCGGAGTAGAAAATCCAAAGATTTTAGTCTCCAAACAACATATGAGTTCGTTACACCGAAACAACAAACATTTTTTTTCCAGTAAATTGTATGTTGTATACTTGATGAAGTTTTTATATCTTCAAATCAAGTACCCAAATGAGTAGAAAGTTATGAAAACTTTAATCTCAACCGGAGTAGAAAATCCAAAGATTTTAGTCTCCAAACAACATATGAGTTCGTTACACCGAAACAACAAACATTTTTTTCCAGTAAATTGTATGTTGTATACTTGATGAAGTTTTTATATCTTCAAATCAAGTACCCAAATGAGTAGAAAGTTATGAAAACTTTAATCTCAACCGGAGTAAAAAATCCGAAGATTTTAGTCTCCAAACAACATATAAGTTCGTTACACCGAAACAACAAACATTTTTTTTTTCAATAAATTGTATGTTGTATACTTGATGAAGTTTTCATATCTTCAAATCAAGTACCCAAATGAGTAGAAAGTTATGAAAACTTTAATCTCAACCGGAGTAAAAAATCCGAAGATTTTAGTCTCCAAACAACATATAAGTTCGTTACACCGAAACAACAAACATTTTTTTTCCAGTAAATTGTATGTTGTATACTTGATGAAGTTTTTATATCTTCAAATCAAGTACCCAAATGAGTAGAAAGTTATGAAAACTTTAATCTCAACCGGAGTAGAAAATCCGAAGATTTTAGTCTCAAAACAACATACAAGTTCGTTACATCGAAACAGCAAATATACACCTTTTTTTTTCCTTCCGACAATGTTCTGTAATTGTTAAACAAGAACAAATGAACACAGAAATAATGATTAAATTCCTTAAGCTTGTTGTTGGGCCTGTGTTAAAAAAATCAGGAAAAACAGAAACCAAACGGAAAGACAAAAACCAGAAAAACAGAAACTGGAAACATAATGCAGAAGTAAGAAAATATCCGAGACCACAGAATTCACTGTGTGTCCTTAAGGAATTTAATCCCCTCATTGTGCAGGGTTATGGATTACTTCCTCCCAGGATAAAACGGATATACCTGTCGTAGGAGTAGCGGTACGTCAAACGCCTTCGACTTCGACGAACTCAAAGTTGGCAACGAAACACAGTAAGACTTGATAGTTTTATTTGTGAAAAGAATGCAGAATTTTTCAGATGCAGGAAAAAAAATTTAGTGTCTTAAAAATGAGGCATTGCCTCAGTTTATATAGCCTTGAAGGCCTCTTCGGAATAGGTTGGTGACTGTTCGAAAAAGTTGCCTTCATTTTTCTTCCATTTCTCATTCACACCAACTTGGCTAGTTTTATTCATTAACTAGCTTTAACATGTATTACTCCACCCATTTCAAAAGTATTTGACCTGATTTAACAACAGTACGTGCACACAAACATACATACAAGGTTTGCAAAACCTACATGATGCATGTGAACACGTAACTAAGCCTTCAAATCCGGCCCTGAATATGTCACTATAACATTAGATCCAAATGCGAAGTTCGTATTGGAAAGTACGAATTCAATGTAATGCCCCACTTTCTTTAACACTTTTTCCCTTTTCCTTCTTTTTGGGTTCTTCAGCACCAGCAATTGTCGTCCCATGTTTCTCCACTTCGTCCCCCATGGAAGCATCTCTAGAATTCTCCCTTGAAATTTTGAAAGAGGAATTTTAAGGAAGAAAATTGAAAGGAGTGGAAAAGATGATGACTTCTATCGGAAAGTTCATAATTTCTCTCAACGTTATAATATTCACTAAAACATCTAACATCAAAATCCTATAACACAAAATTTCAGGTCTTTTTCAACTCCATCAATGGGGACTGGCAAGCAAAGATGGAGAATTTCCTTCCATAAATCTCCATTAAAGTACCACCCACCTTTTCTAATTTCTGGGTCTCTCATGGATGGCCTAATAATTGTCTCTTCTGGTCATACCTTCGGACATAACTCTGTTCATGCCTGCAAATTCCTCTGCCTTATACACACTTTATCTGATGGTTCTGTACCAATTTCTCCACTATCATCCCTAATCGCGGCCTCAAATTTTCATTTTCAACTGTTCAGTAGGTAAGGATGTGGGTTCAAACGCCAACTTCCAACGGCTCAAACCCTGATTTCTCTAACGGTTCTGAAATTAGCTTTGAAGACGACGACTCTAAGATGGCAAAGGATAGGATCCGGACGGTATCATGCTAGATCCAGATCTAGATTCGTTTTTCATACCTGAATTCAGATTCGGATCCAGATTCATCGGGTCCATAAAAATCAGATCCAAATTCGGATTCATCGGGTCCACGGATCGGATTTGGATCCGCATATAAAAAAAATGTGCCTTACTAAGAATGTAACCTTGCTAAGAATTTTTTTTAAACTGACAAACGATTTTTACTTAGCTAACAGTTTACTGTGTTTCAATTTTGAAATGTTCATATATGAGATATTTTGTTCGTTATCTCGTTTTGATTGTGAGCTAGGATTTCCCCTTTGCTTTGACAATGAAATTCTGCCCCCGGTCCCCTTCATACTCTATTAATTGAAAATGTTGGACAATGACAATAGTTGTGAAAAATGCTGACTATTATTTCCACAATGCAGAACTTGCATGTGTTTGAAATCTTCACAAATGAAGTGAATATAATTTTAACTACTTGTTTATGAAGATGTTAGTCATTCACTAATATAACATTAATTTTATTATCGAAGTTACCTCTTTATTTTTGGATTTTTGAGTTAACGCGGAATAAATTAAACTTGTTTTGAGAATTAAACTTGCAAGGATGTGCTTAGCAACTTTAAGAAAATACTTATAAAATTACATTCTAGGTTATGAATATATTTAATAAAAAACGGATCCACGGGTCGGATCTGGACCGGATACGGATCTCAAATACAAGATCCAGATCCGATCCGTCAAAAATGGATCCGGATCCGTCGGGTCCAAATTTTGAAGATCAATATCCTATAAAACGGATCTGGATCCACCGAATTCGGACCCGGTCCAGGATCCATTGCCATTCTACTCTCAGCTGGTGTGAAAAGTTAGGGGCGGATTGTTACGCCGTGAGTCCATCACACTTATTTAGGGAATTTAAATTTTAATAGGCTAATTAATGTGAAAATATTAATTATTAAGTTAGAGTTAAAGTTCTGCGTAAACTCTACCCTCTCCAGACCCATATTGTTGTTATTGTAATGTGAAAATATATGATTAATAAAAGAAAAAATTGTGAAAGAAAAAAAGAGAGTAAAGAATAAAGAATTTAGTAGGCTTTTGACGTGGCGCTGATGTGGCGACGCGTGCAAAACACTTGCTTGTTGTAAGATTGGGTTTCACCTTCTAGGATGGTAATAATATCACATCGAACGAGGTTAGGGAGCTAATAGATCGACTGGTTAGTTGAAGTGTGAACACGATATTTCAGGTGTAGTTTAGGATGCAATTTATGTATTTTGCCTAATTTTTATGCTAACCATCAATGTCAAGTGTCGAAAGTGATGATTAAGCTGGGTTCTATTAATCTTTAATTAATTTATCTCTATAACTTAGACAATTATCTCACTGTTGTCATTTGTTTGTTTTTCTTCCCCTTCATGCTTGAGATTTCTTTGATTTATAGTTTAAGAAATGTATAGTCAGCGTACTTTGTTCACTACAAAAGTACTAAAATTACAAACAAAAATAATCGTCACATTAAAAATAAGTGAATTATATTCATTATTAATATAACAAATAAGTTATCTTAATGGCAAGTTTTACCATTATAGTGATTAAATCTAGTGACCTTACTGTTATCTATATATCGTATGTAAGTTCAATAATAGATTTCAACATAACAAAAAATTATGTTTTATTATTATAGTGGATAAAGTTTAATGACTTTACTGTTATAGTAGGTAGAGTTTAGTTACTTTAATATGAAAGAAAATAATTATATTACTTCTACTTTATAGTAAATAAATTTTAATAGATAATCACATGTGAAATTAACCCTTTAATTTTGTGATACATGAATCTCCATTTTTACGAAGCGTTAGTTATAGTGGAAGTTTTCTTCTTTATAAATACGCGATCCTTTTCTTAAAAGTAAAGTTCCTTAGTGTATTTGACGTAGAAATTTAGCAAACAGATTATGTTCTCCTAACAAATAATTGGTAAAATGGAAAAGGTTGAATAAACAGTAAACCAGAAGCTAATGTATTTACTGTAGGGTTTAAAAAACTTCGATTTGGTAATTTTAGTTTTTGGCTTTTAAAAATGTTCTATTATTACCATATCAAATTAGTTCGGTATAATTCAATATTTTTAACTTTTGATTTTTTGTGCACGGTAAATTAATATTACAATTTGTTTGACTTTGACTTGTATAAAGTGGAGAATTATAACTTCAAAAACGATCAAAGCTCTTTCATCCGAAATAAATGAAAATTGTGTTGGTGGAAAACAAACACACATGTTTGAGTAATCTGCATGACTGTATTGTATATGATTATATATGCACAAAAGCTTTAGTCTGAAGGATTTTAAGCCTTTTATTAATTTATATTTAGAATTAATTAAATTATTATCTATATAATATAATATATATGAATGGTATATTTAACATTAAATTTGGAATCGAAGTGTCGATGATTTCGATTTCGGCACAGTAATTCAATATTTACCCAAGTATGCACACTCCTTTTGATGGTAATCTCTATTGTCAATGCTCAAATCTGAAATCTCTATTTAAAGACGAAGAAATATTTACCTTCTACATCAACATTTGGTGATTATCTCTATTCTCAAAGCTCAAACATGAGATCTCTATTTAAAGACGAAGAAATATTTACCCTTCTACATCAACATTTGGTGGTTATCCCTATTGTCAAAGCTCAAACATGAGATCTCTATTTAAAGACGAAGAAATACCCTTCTACATCAACATTTGGTGGTTATTTCTATTCTCAAAGCTCAAACATGAGATCTCTATTTAAAGACGAAGAAATACCCTTCTACATCAACATTTGGTGGTTATTTCTATTCTCAAAGCTCAAACATGAGATCTCTATTTAAAGACGAAGAAATATTTACCCTTCTACATCAACATTTGATGGTTATCTCTATTGTCAAAGCTCAAACATGAGATCTCTATTTAAAGACGAAGGAATATTTACCTTCTACATCAACATTTGGTGGTTATTCTTTCAAAACCGTTGTTGAAAATTGACAATTGTTTTGAAAGAATAGCTATCCAAGTTCTGGGCTGTTCAACTGGCTTGTTTCTTAAAGATAAAGGAAGCCCAAAGCTATTTCTGTCATCTCTTTCGTTTCCAATTCTTCAAGAAAATCCATTACCACATTGTCAACACCATCAAATCCAGATGGACCATCTTCTTCTTCATCTGTGGTAATCCAGTCCAGTCAATTGTATATATACATAATGATATATATGTTGTGATTTGCTTCAGCCTTTTCGTTTAAGAATTTAAGTTACGTGAATTGTCCGTTAATAAGTTTTCTGTTTTTATAAATTCAAACCATCAGGTTTAGTTCACTTATAATAATTTATAATAAGTAAGTTTATAGCAAATTTCATATGATAATCTGAAAAATAGAAGAGTAACTTGTTATAACAAATTAAATTGACATAAAATTTCTTTAACGGTTGGTCAATATAACAAACAAATAATAACATATTTAGTGTAATTTTATAAGTAAGATCTGGAGAAGGTAAAATATATGTTCAGATATATCAATGTTTATAACTTAAATCTTTTGTTAAATACCAAACAAAACATTATGCTTTTTTTACATATTGGAATCCAAACTAAACCAAATATACATGTTCATTTTTACATCAATTTGGATTAATTTTCGCTTTATTCGATCTTTTATTTTCTTCAATAGCCATAGTTGAAACTCTTGCTTAGTTTATTTATTTATTTTGTGTACACAATTTAAATGTGAATTTGATATTTACGCTTATTAGTAAAAAATGACCTGTCACAAAAAAAAAACTAGTACTAAAATAAGATGTGGGTGAGGAATTTCAGTTTTAAAAAAATAACAGAAAAAATGGAAGAAATTTCTGGAATTCTAGCTTGAGAGTGATTTTTCCATTCTTGAAAACTAATTATTTTAATTTCAACCAAATTCACTATCTTTCAGTCCATTTTTAATGGCGATGTTAATTCAAAACTTGGCACCACCATTTTCATCCCGGCGTTTGCTCTATACGTCGTCGTTTACACACCCTTGTTGTTCACTTTCTATCACAATTTTCCAAAAAAATTACGGAAGTGTGTGGAAGAAGAAATTGAGGGTTTGCAGGGCCATGGTTGAGCAAACGGCAGTAGAAGGAGGAGGTTCTTCTTCCCCTTTTGCTAAAGAAATGGAAAGACTTTCTGCTAAAAAATCTCTGCTTCTTGCTGTGAGTCACTTGGAATATGTCATAATTCGTGCGTCTAAATAAAATTTATTGGCGCGGTGATATAGTCAGCCATTTATAAACTAGTTTACTTTTATACAAAAAACAAAACAAATTATGTACAAATGCACTTATGATATTTTATTCATACCACCCTCCCCATACCCACTCGTGTGATCACACTGGGTGTGTTGTTGTGGTTGACTCGCCAAATGTTATTAATATCATTCTTATATAGGTAATACTTAGTATTAGTCCCTTGAGCATTGTGTTTGTTTTTCTACAATAGTTGAAAGATGCTGGAGGTTTTGAGGCAGTGGTCACTGGGAGGACAACAGATGTACAGCGCATTGATGTGAACGAGAGGATCATTGCCCTTGAGAGACTTAATCCGACACCTCGACCCACAACGTAAGGTGTTTAATATCTGACTGACAAATTTCATTGTTCAAGCTTCTTGATAAGTTATTTACTTGTGTTTTCTGTTATCCAGGTCTCCCTATTTGGAAGGTCTATGGAATTTTGAGTGGTTTGGAACTGCAAGCCCAGTGTTCTTGGCTACCAGGCTTTTATTTGGGCAAGTTTTCTATTTTCCTTTTGGTGGATTGCATCCATTTATGCTAAATATCATGCAGTGCTATCATGTACCTATATTGCCCTCAGATCTTTGGTTCAACTGCAAATGTATTACAACCCCAGACAGGGGCGGATTTAGTGGGGCCAGGGTGTTCACCCGAATATTAGTGATATCTCTTGGTTGATATTAGGATATCCTGATTGATCTTCCATATCTTAGTATCTCTTAGTATCTCAATCAGTGATTTAGTTTCTATTATGATTAGGAGATCACAATTCTTTATTAGTTGATTCTTCCCTTATTTGATGTTGCTCTCTTGTATAAATACACATTCATATTAATGAAATCATACACTTCTCTCCAGCAATATGTAGGAAATTGATTCCTTGCTTATTTCATTCCAATGCTAGGAAATATATACAATCATAGGTTCTAGTACTAATCTAAGTTTTCCTAAAATATAAAATGCTAATTACTTACAATCCTCCTAATTGATGACTAATTGATTATACTACTAATTACAATATCATGATTAATGGAGAATAAATATAATTATGGGATTTGCCCATAATTATTCTAATAGTCCCCAGCAGTCTTAGCTGGAGGCTCACGTATGCTTAGACTGTCCCGGAAATCATCAAAAAGTACGCGCGGAAGGCCTTTCGTGAAGATATCTGCAATTTGATAGCGGGACGGTACATGGAGAACACAGACTTATCCACGGGCAACCTTTTTGTGGACATATAAGATATCCATTTCAATGTGTTTTGTGCGCTGAACATGATTGTTGGATAAGTATATCGCACTCACATTGTCACAATACACCACTGTTGCCTTTTCAATCGGACAATGTAGCTCCAACAGTAGATTACTGAGCCAACATGATTCAGCAACCACATTGGCAACACCTCGGTATTATGCTTCAGCACTTGACCGAGGCAGTGTGTATTGTCGTTTGGACGACCATGAAATGAGATCGTCTCCCAAGAACACACAATAACCGGAAGTGGAATGACATGTGTCCGGGCATCCACCCCAATCTGTATCTGTGTAGGCTGAAAGACTCGAGATGGAGGACTTATACAGATGTAGGCCGAAATAGAGAGTACCCTTAACATACCGCATAATCCTTTTGAGAGCCCTCATATGTTCTTCCTTCGGATCATGCATGTGTAAACAAACTTGCTGAACTGCATAGGAAATATCTGGTCTTGTAAAAGTCAGATAGTGCAAGGCCCCTGCTAGGCTGCGGTAATGTGTAGGATCGTTGTATGGAGTTCCGGCATCGTTACTCAATTTTGCCTTTGTGTCAACTGGAGTATGTGATGGTTTGCTGGAAGATATCCCTGCTTTGTCAATTATTTCTTCGGCATATTTCTTTTGACTGAGAAACAGACCACCTACATATTTGGTGACGGCAATGCCAAGAAAATAATTCAACGGACCCAAGTCCTTCATTGCAAATTCTGCTGCAAGAACGGACATAATAGACTGGCGAAGTGAAGTGGATGATGTTGTGATAATAATATCATCGACATACAGAAGTATATATGCCATGTCAGCGCCCTTCCGATAAATGAACAAGGACTAATCGGACTTGCTGTGAGAGAATCCCAACTTGAAAACAAATCTTGCAAACCTATTATACCATGCCAGAGGAGCTTGTTTCAAACCATATAAGGATTTCTTCAACATGCAAACATGATCTGGACAAGTATAATCTCGAAAATCCAACGGTTGATGCATGTACACTGTTTCCTGTAAGTGGCCATGTAAGAATGCATTTTTAACATCCAACTGATGAATGGACCAAGATTTGGAAAGAGCCCGGCTGAGAATAGTCCTGATAGTTGCTGGCTTAACTACCAGACTGAATGTTTCACCACAATCTACTCCAACCTGCTGAGACCTGTCATCACCAACAAGACGAGCTTTGTATCTCACAAAAGAACCATCAGAATTCTTTTTATGACAAAAAACTCACATAGAGCGAATGACGTTCACATTAGACGGACCTGGTACTGATTCCCACGAGTGGGTGTATTGTGGCCCAAGTGAAAATGGTTACCCGATCCGGTATTGGGTTGGGGTAAGGTTGCAGTTGAGGGAGCAGTGGGCTGCCCCACTTAGGCTTGCCCGCCACGGAAATAGGACTGGGCCGAGACCATCGGGAACAAGGCTGTGGTCTCCGGTCCAGTCCCATTTTGTGGTTGGGCTGGAAAATGTTGGGTTGGTTCCACTTGTGTTTGGATATTAAGGTGGTGGTGTAAAATGAGATGTATTCCGTTGTTCAAAAAATCGTATTTAGGTGAGGATGCCACATGAGACTTAGCAAACGGGAATGTAGACTCATCAAAAATCACATGACGAGAGATAATTATTTTTCCATTCGTCAAATCATAACATTTATATCCCCTATGATTTTGTGGGTATCCAAAAAAACACAAGAAGTTGAACGAGCCTCTAACTTGTTAATGGTAGTGGATGGAAACAAAGGATAACACAAACACCCTCAAATGTGTAAAAGACAGGAGACGATGATACAATATTTTTGTGGGAGATACATTGGAGAGCAATTTACTAGGAAGAATATTTAAAAGATATGTGGCCATTTGAAATGCATGGTGCCAAAACTTTGGTGGTGTGGAAGAATGCACAAGGAGAGAGCGAATCATATTGTTAATTGTTCAAAATTTTCTTTCGGCTTTCCCATTTTGTGGTGATGTATGTGGACACGAAAGACGCAAAGACATCCCAGTTTGGTGACAAAAATCATTAAATTGGGCATTTATGGATTCCTCTCATTGTCACATTGAAAACATTTAATGCATTTGCCAAATTGAGTTTTGATAAAAACACTAATCTGTTTAGAAATGGTGTAGGTTTGTGATTTATGACCTAAGGGCAAAGTTCATAAAAAATTCAAATAATCATCTAGAATGAGCATATAGTATTTATGACCTGTAGAACTCAAAACTGGTGATGTCCACCAATCACAATGCACAAGATCAAACGGCATAAAGGTATGAGAAGTAGATGATGAAAAAGAAAGCTTAACATTTTTACCAAACACACAAGTTTGACAAACAGAAGAGTCCAAAAGTTTGTTACAATAAAACAAATTATTCTTCCTAAGATTATTATAAACTTGTGCTCCTGGGTGTCCCAATCGATTGTGCCATAGAGTAGGAGAAATGACAACCAAGGTTGATGGTTTGGTTATGCTATTGTTGGAAACAGTGGTGACGGGATACAAGTCCCCCGTACTATTGCATCTCATTAGTACCATCCCTGTCTGAAAATCCTTCACAGAAAAGCTAAACAGATCAAAATTCACAGTAACATTGTTGTCAATTGTAAAACGTCTAACAGAGATCAAGTTTTTAATCAGTTTTGGTGCATGTAAGACGTTTTTCAAGTATAATGGTGGGTGTGGAGAGAGTAGTGTTACCTGACCAGTACCACGAATTGGAATTTCCTGTCCAATGCGGACAATAATATTTTTATTATTGTTCATATTAAAATAAGATGAGAGATTACCTTGAGATGCCGTCATGTGTGACGTAGCCCCTGTGTCCATGTACCATGACTCATCTGGAACGCTTAGATTCATGTTATTCATGGCTTGTTCAATGCCCGTGGGTGCATAACCAACAGAAGACGGTGTCTGGGCCGCAAACGCATGCTATGGACGAGACCCTAGAATTCCGGGTTGGCGATTTGAAGATGGAGGCCTAGCCCACAATGAGGTTGGATATGGGCATGGCGGAGCAGCCCACTGTGTGGCCCAGGCCCACGGTGGGTACTTCCCCACTGATTACCTCCACTGCCAGCCCGCCACTGGCCGGACTGGCCACTGCCATCGACAGGTTGGCCACCGCCTCTGCCCCGTCCCTTTCCACCGTTATTTTTTCCTTTTTTGTTACGATTTGAACCCCGTTTTTGCCCATTATTGTGACGATTACCATGGCCCCCCGAAGCAGAATTTTAGGGCTCCAAATCTGTGGAAAATGAGTTCGTGGAGGGGAGAGTAGTTCCGGCGGTGGCTGCTCCAGAGGATGCCTATTTTGCTTTCCGTGTTTCCTCGAGAATCAACCTCGAACGGGCCTCATAAAAGGGAGGCAACAGATTACTTTGCTAAATGAATGTAGCAACTCCATCATATTGTTCATTCAACCCTGCAATCAACTGAAGGACCAACCTTTGATTTGTTACGGGCGAACCCACATTGGATAGTTGGTCCGCAAGTACCTTCAATTTCTGACAATAGGCGGAGATGTTGGAAAATTCATCCAATTTAACATTAGTAAATTGGTGTTCAAGATAAACGGCCCTAGAAAGTTTGTTATCTTGAAATATGTTTTGTAAACGTTCCCACGTCTGTTGAGCCGTAGAATTTGGCTCTAATATGGTATCGAGAAGATCATTCGAATTTTGCCATAAATCCATTGAAGGACTGTAGCATCTAACCGGGACCATAGTTTTTTTTCCACCGTAGTGGTATCCGCCGATGACTCGGATGGGATGATATGGTCGATTACCTCATAGGCGCGACAATGAATTTTGTTGAACTCCGCCCAAGAGGTATATTGCCATTTTTCCATTTTTCCATTTCAAGAGTTATGGATATAAAGTTCTTGACATTATTAACGGCAAGAGCGGGATGAAAGCTTTGTTTTTCGGCCATAGGTTCCACATAGAAATAAAAGAAGAAGAGAAGTAGGTGGTGTTTTGATGGAAGTGGATGGAAGAACCCTAAATGTTGGTTAGGATTTTTGGAAGAGAAACAAGTTCTAGCCGAGGGGGGTATTTGTCGGCTAGGGTGTGTTTTAGGTTTAGGTTTGAGGAGGTGTTTAGGTTTAGGGTTTATGACTACTAAACCTAAGGTGGTCGAAAAACAATAAGAAGAGAAAGAAAGAAAAATTCGTTTAAGAAAGAAAAAAGTTTAGGGCAAAGGATCTTTGGCTCTTGATACCATGTAGGAAATTGATTCCTTGCTTATTTCATTCCAATGTTAGGAAATATATACAATCATAGGTTCTAGTACTAATCTAAGTTTTCCTAAAATATAAGATGCTAATTACTTACAATCCTCTTAATTGATGACTAATTGATTATACTACTAATTACAATATCATGATTAATGGAGGATAAATATAATTATGGGATTTGCCCATAATTATTCTAATACAGTAAAGTTGCATTTTTTTCTGGCCTTTTGTGTTTTCTCGCTGCTGACAACAATGGCTCCAACTAATTTCTCAACTGAGAACACCTCAACCACTCCTGTATCTACCTCCCAAACAACACAACCCATACCAAATTCTCCCACGATTCTCACCATGAATAACAATGAGCAGTTGATCAATATCAACGTTGTTGCTCAAGCACCTCTAAAGCTCAACAATACAAACTACCGGTCATGGAAATACCAGTGGGGAACCACCCTCACTGCATATGATTTTCTCCACTTTATTGAACAACCACCAAATTCAACAAGCACGCCTTTTCATCAACGACAAGACCATCTCATCCGGAGTGCCATCGTTGCCTCTCTATCGATATTGTTCCCCTTGTCATTGATGCTAAGTCTTCCTATGCTCTCTGGCAAAATCTGGCAGCAACCTATGCTAAGCCATCGTGTGCCCGTATCATGAGTCTTAGAGAGTCTCTAAGCAATATGAAGAGCAGTAAAATGCATAAGTTTCCTTTCTACAACTCTACAATAAAGAGCAGTGCTCCTTTGGAATACATTTATTCGGATGTTTGGGGTCCTTAGCCAGAAATTTCAATAGATGGTTTTCAATATTATTTAATATTTTTTTATCATTATACGAAACATATCTGGTTCTTTCCCATAAAACGAAAATCTAATGTATCCATTATATTTCCCAAATTTAAGAAAGTTGTAGAAAAGCTCTTTCAAAAGCCCATCGTCTCCTTTTATTCTGACAATGGTGGTGAATTCATCCATCTTGGGTCCTTCTTTGAAGACAATGGGATTTCTCACCTTCTCACTCCTCCACATACTCCTGAACACAATGCAACTGCCGAACGTCGCCATTGCCATATTGTGGAAACAAGTATCACCCTATTGCATAATGCTAGTCTCCCTCTAAAATTTTGGTCCTATGCCTTTACTACCGCAGCCTACTTGATTAATCGCTTACCCACCAAATTTTAGAGAATCAGTCTCTCTATTTTCGACTGTATGGCAAACTACCAAACTATACCAAACTTCGGGTCTTTGGTTGTTTGTGTTACCCATGGTTAAGGCCTTATAATCAAAATAAATTACAACCTCGTTCCAGCCCATGTGTCTTTCTTGGCTACTCACAGAATCAAAGTGCTTATCTTTGATTTGATCCTGTGAAATCTAGGTTGTATGTCTCCAGGCACGTGGACTTTGCAGAGCATCATTTTCCATACTCATCTACGGAAATTAAGGCCAATCGACCTGAGTCTAACATTGTTGATATATGGGTTCCCTCTCATTATACCATTCCTTTTACATCAAATCCATCTGGTAACTCCTCTCAAGTTACACCTACATCAGATTCAGAAAGTACCTTTCATGAGGCCGCCACCATCAATCGCTCTTCATCAGACGAGCATGAGAACTACATCGCATCTTTTCCAGGTACGTCTGCCATTTCTTCTACCTCTGCTTCCTCATCCTCTTTATCAGTACCAACCCCTTCCACTTCCTCCATTCCTTCTTCTGCCCCTATATCAAATCATCCCATGGTTACCCGTTCCAAAAACAATATTAGTAAGCCAATTCAAAGACTTTGTCTCAATGCTACTCTATCTTCTAAAGCCGAATCATCCACTGCTGCACAACCTTCTAAATTGCAAGCCACTTCCTCAAATACCAAAATCAAAACCTTGTCTAAGCCCAAACCTACTAGGTCATCTGTTTCTTCAAGTTCATTACCCAAACCTGTTGAGCCTTGGAGTGTTAGCCAAGCATTAAAAGATCCTAAATGGCGTGCTGCCATGAATGACGAATTATCGGCTCTCAAGGGTCAAGGCACATCATCTCTTGTACTAGCAAATCCTCAAGCCAAACCCGTCAGGTCTAAGTGGGTTTTTCATGTTAAATACAATTCTGATGGAAGTATTAGCTGCTATAAAGGTCGACTTGTTGCTAAAGATATCTTGCAGCGTCCAGGTGTTGATTTTTCTGAAACATATTCGCCGGTAGCAAACCATACCACAGTACGTGTTATTTTCTCACTGACTGCTTCATTTGATTGGCCACTTCGTCAATTAGATGTTAACAATGCTTTCTTGCACGGGACTCTAACTGAAGAAGTTTATATGTCTCAACCTCCTGGTTTTGTGAATGAGACATATCCCACTCATGTGTGTCGGCTTCACAAAGCAATTTATGGGCTTAAACAGGCTCCGCGAGCATGGTATGAGGAACTCAAATCCTATCTTATTTCATATGGATTTTGCCACTCAGTCGGATAACTTCTTATTTATATATGCCAAATCTGGAGTTATGCTCTATCTCATTTCATATGGATTTTGCCACTCAGTCGGATAACTTCTTATTTATATATGCCAAATCTGGAGTTATGCTCTATCTCATTGTCTATGTTGATGATTGAATTATCACGGGTAATCATCAAAAGTCGGTGGAAGATTTTATTGGGTGTCTTGCTAATCGTTTCTCTATTAAAGATCTTGGTGATTTGCATTTATTCTTGGGTACTGAAGTTATTCGCTCACCTTTTGGCATTTTCTTGAGTCAGCAAAAATATATTTATGAGATTTTAGACAGAGCCAACATGGTTAAAGCTAATCCCATGCTCACGCCAATGGCAAGCTGATCATGTCCCATAAGTAGTGATGGCTCTTTACTTGAGGATCCTAAAGAATATCAGGCTATAGTTGGAAGTTTACAATATCTTCACCTTACCACACCAGATGTTGCCTTTGTTGTAAGCAAATTGTCTCAGTTTACAAGTGCTCCAACGACTACACATTGGGCTATGGTCAAACGAGTTCTTCGCTATCTTGCTGGCACATCTGCTAATGGTCTGTTTCTTCGCAAAGGCAAGTCGCTAAATCTGCACGCCTACTCCGACTCAGACTGGACAGGTAATCGTGAAGATCGCTCGTCCACAAAAGCTGAATATCGCGCTACTGCTTCAGCTACTGTTGAAATTTGTTGGGTTCGTAATTTGCTTCAGGAGTTATCTCTCTTTCTCAAGGAACCGCTAGTTATCTATTGCGACAATCTTGGCGCGACCTGTGTGTGTGCTAAACCTGTTTTTCATTCCAAAATGAAGCACATCGAGATTGACTATCATTTTGTTTGAAATCTCTGTCAACAAGGCCTCCTGCATGTTTCTCACGTTTCATCCCGAGACCAGCTGGTTGATCTTCTTACCAAGCCGCTTCCAAAAGCTTCATTTGAAGCACTACGGTCCAAGATTGGTAAATCTGACTGATCTACCATCTTGCGGGGGCATATTAGTGATATCTCTTGATTAATATTAGGATATCCTGATTGATCTTCCATATCTTAGTATCTCTTAGTATCTCAATCAGTGATTTAGTTTCTATTATGATTAGGAGAAGATCACAATTCTTTATTAGTTGATTATCTCCTTATTTGTTGTTGCTCTCTTGTATTAATACACATTCATATTAATGAAATCATACACTTCTCTCCGGCAGTAAAGTTCTTTACCGAACACCTTTGACAAAAAATTACAGTGACAGATTTTCTGTGTTTATGTACATATACTAACTTTTGAACCTCCTAAACAAATGCCAAAGGTTAGCTCAAGTGGTTCAGGATGTTCCAAATTGTCTCTAGCATCCTAGGTTCGATTCTCAAGGACAACATTACTTTTTATATTTAGTTTTTGTTGTTTTTTTCGCACCCCCTGTGTAAAAAATCCTGAATCCGCCACTGACCCCGATGTTTTGTAGGCGGACAACACGAGTGTGAATCTTGGCTGGTGTTACAAGTCTGGTATTTAAGCGGTGAAGGATAGAGGGGATATCTAGAAATTGAAAACAATGAGTTTTTATGTTAATAGATAAAAACGTGTACCTATATTAATACGGAAGCTGTACTTTACTTTATCAAAGTAAAAATCAAATACAGAAGCTACTTACTTTGTTTTAGTTTACACTTTACCCTTCTTCGCAAGTGCCAAGTTTGCTTGAAACTTTTGGAAATTTCGCTGGAGTACTACAGAGGCTTTTCAGTGAGGATTAACAATTTAATAGGAAAATCTTTTATTAAATCATCAATCTGAGAGGAGCCCTTTCAGTTTGATTAAGAGGTTGTAAGAGAGTGTAGCGTACCGTGAAGTTTTAAGAATTCTTAGTTTCAAGGACCTAAGTTTGCCCCAAAGGGAAACTATTTAAGTATTGGGATGAAAAAAGGCAAGATACAGCGGAATTTAGCTTTAGCTTTGGTGGAGCTTTGGCTTCCTAGTGGAAAGTTGATGAACGCCTTCCTGCTAGAATCAGTTACTCAACTCATCTAAAGTAACCAGATAAAGGTACTTGACTTTGAGAAATGTTACTGTAAAGCTTTGCATGGGTTAAATTTTTTTCCAGAAAGTTGGTTGAAAATGGAAATTAGATAAAAACAACCTTACTTTTATGAGAACAGAGCCCATCTTTAAGGAACTCAAAAGAAGAAAAAGATAGAAAAAGGAAATACTCAATGCAAAAAAAAAAAAAAAATAGCCTTCAAAGAAGTGAAGCACTCTGGTAGCATAACTTCACTTTGCTAAAGTGAAGAGAGTCCAGCTGTGAACAAGATGTATAATTTCTTAGTGAAGCACTCTGATAGCATATCTTCCTCTCTTGAAGCCAGTTGGTGTCAATATACTCCCTATTTGGTACCTGGTTCCAGCTAGGTTTACTTTTTTTGGCTTTCACTCTGATTGAACTGATAGCTCAACATCGAAAATGTGTAAGCTGATCTTGGATTTTGAGCAAGTTCAGCTTGATTTAAATAGCTGCTAATGTGTAAATATTGTGCTATTGCAGGAGAATTCCTCCAACATTGGCGAATTTATCAAAATTAGATATGCTAATCAGAAATGGATATGGGACTGCCATTGCGCATGTGAAATTACTGAATTCGGTAATTCATCTATGTGAATACATTTCATATGCAGAACATATACTATGGTCAAATAAAAAAATCTCTTTACTAATTAGAAGGTGGAAGGGCCTTATTCCAAAAAAAAAAAAAAAAGTAGAAGGTGGAAGGAAAAGAATACCAACAGAGTTTGGTTGTACTTTCTTAGTCAATCCAGTGCTAGAACTGGATGCTAGCATGCATTCTTGTTTTTTCCCTTCCTTTGCTTCACATTTCATTGGTAATCAGTGCTTCGTGTAATGTAATACTATGGCAAACTTTTCGTTTCATAACAAGTTGTATCATTGACTGCTAGGGATAACTATTTTGCCTCAACTATAATGCAGACCATGGGAGATAATTGACTGCTGAGCTGGGGCACATGAACATATTAAATTACTAAATAAGTTTTTCTAGTTTAGCAAATTTAAATAGGGTTTAGTTTACCTTGGTTCACACTGATTCTGAGCCTAAATGTTAATTGTCAGTTAGCCTGACACTCGAAGCTTAGCTCTAATACAAAATTAAGAAAAATTAGCTTAGTGCTGATTGGCCTAAGCAAGTTAGTCCAATTCGGCTCAACCTAGTCAAGGCCTCAAGGTTCTGCATTGTAAATTTTATTAGTTCTGGTGATCATGAAAAAGTAGTTGCATATATCCTGATCATGAAAAAGTAGTTGCATATATCCTGATCATGAATTTTGACAGAAGTAAATATAATGATGGTGGAATGCAGATCGAAAATAAACTTGTTCTCTCCAGCAAGTTTTCTATTGAGGGGCCTCTTCGAATGAAAGAGGAATACATTGAAGGGGTATTTGAAACTCCGAAGGTAAAAGAGGATACCGTGCCTGAGCAACTAAGGGGTGCTTTGGATCAGGCTGCTAACACTCTTCAACAACTTACTGTTCCCATCAGAAACACTGTGTCCGGTGGGTTGAAAATTCCTCTTGGTAAGCACTTACTATCTCTTTCTGATTTGATCATTGTCATCAACTATGGACAAACTCAGCCATTTAGACTAAGGTAGTGTATCTTGATAAGAGAGCTAAATAAGTGTAATAATGCACTATTCACAAACATATTTAAGCCTATGAACATATTAGATTGATGTTTTTCTTTTTTAATGAACATATAATAAGGGTAATTTATCTTTTGAATTTTTTGCCACTTCATCTCGCTGAATCTGTCCCATTTTTGCCTGGAAGCTTGAGCTCTTTACTTCATTTCTGCATTTATGTGTAATATACTTTCTTCCAGTCAGATGACTCTCTTCCTGATTGTTCAGTTCTTTTCAACTACTTAGCAGCAAACTCTATCTTGGCATCTTAAAATTCCGACGTGCTTAACCTTTCCTTAATTTATATTTGTGCTACTATTTTAGCCATATCTAATAGTTACTTTTTACAGGCGACGCATTTCAAAGGCTTATTATGATTTCTTACCTTGATGAAGAGATCCTGGTAAGTCCTTTTTAATTAGTTCTATTTGTTGCTTACACCAGTCGCAGACCTAGAATTTTGAGGTAGTGGGTGCTGACTTCCTTTAACTAAACTTAATGGGAATAAGTATAACGACAGGGAAACGGGCCAAAAATAGGAAATAATAATGTAAAAAATTATCCTTGAGCATAAGACAGATTTGGGCCTCAATTGTCACTTTAAAAAGAAAAAGATAAGAAAAACAAAATTAAAAATAAATAAATAAAAGATCTGTTAGTTTTAAAGGCAAAAGATGAGTGGAGGGGTATTTTTAGAAAATAGGTGGATGAATGGTATATCTAAACCTTTTGAGATAGTCCAAGGCATTTTTGGCCCTTTTCCGATAATTAAATGAAAAAAGATAAAAAAAAAAAAGAAGAAAAATATGTATTGGTGTAAAAAAGGAAAACTCAGTAAGATTCAAGTGAAAAAAAAAGAAAGTCAACCACGTAAATGTAAGCAAACTAATAGAGGAGCCAATATCTGTATGGGAGATAAAAACTAGCAAGAATAAATATGAAAAAATGACTGAATCAAACTGTTGCGCTCCCTCCAGCAACGCGCCTTCAAGTCAGGATTCCAACCAAAGCACCCACCGCATCTTTTGATCAGTGAGTGCTACTGAACTCTATATAGTCATTTTGCAGAAATTTCTATATAGAGCCACAATCATTGGTCTTGCAAAATTAATAACTCAGCTTTTTCACTAAATTGATAACTGACTACTTTTATAATGTAAAACTGACCAGATATTAGGGGTGGCCGTATATCGGTTCGGTTTTATATCAGAAAAATATGAACCGAATAAAAATCGGTTTTTTTAAAAAAAAAAAAAGAATACAACTTTTTTTTTAAAAAAAAACAATATGTTTGGTTTATATCGCCGAACGTATCAGATTATATCGGTTTTTTCTAGTGGGCCGGGTTGGGTCGATGAATATTTTTTTAAAAAAAAAATTGAATTTTCAAAACTGAAATGAAATTCACACCTACACTACCATGAAATTTCGACGTTGAAATCTATTGTGTATTGTGAGATGTTTACTAAAGAAAAAGGAAAATTAGAAATCGATTTGGGGGAAAACACAAATTGATTGAAAAAACGGACGTTTTCGTAAAAATTGATTGTGCCAAATCGCCTTGCGGCAGTTTGACCAGCCACGTCTCGAAAAAATACCCAAAATAAAAAAAAATGGGTAAAACGGACATCATAGCGCAGAGTTATGACCATTTAAAGTTTCACCAATTTACAACTACTTTCTCTCCTTACATTTTATGTCAATGCTTCTGTGATATGTTAATCAAGTTCATGCCGCATTCGACTTTCATAAAAGCTTTATAGATTGACTTCAATGGCTATGATTCAAGAGATAGTAGTAGTCTAAAATAAAAAAATAAGAATAATTATATATTTAATTCGATTTTTTCAGTTCGGTTCGTATCCAAAATTAAAAAATCGAACCGAATCACTAAATCCTGATTCGGTTTTTCAAAAAATCGGTGAGAAAAAACCAAACTGAATTTCGGTTCGATTCGGTTTTTTCGATTCTCCGGATTTTTTTCCCACCCTTAGATATTAGGAATACTTGGTCCGATTTATGCAGTTGAATGTTCGCTTGTGAATCTGCAGTACGTGTGAATAAAGTATTACATTTACTGCAATTGTATGCAATACTTATGCTAATGCATTGAACCAAAAAGTTCATATTAATTTCTGATGTTTTGTTTCATGTTTGAAAACAGATAGTTAGGAACACGGCAGGAGAACCGGAGGTTCTAACAAGGTTGGATCCAGCCCCAATATCTGATTATGAGAGCTGAGAGAAATGAGGAGCTCAACTTCTCCGAAAGAACCGGCTCATTTCTCTCATCACTTCATAGCTGTATTTAGCGTCTATTTAACGTTATACATCAGTATCATCATCCTACCTACCTTTTTTCTCTTCCAGCAAGTATTGTATAGATAAAACTCACGGTGATGAGCATCCAACAGGAGGTCATCCATCAATAAAGGAATTGTAAAAAAGTTTCAACTTGTATAAATTGACAGTACATAGAAAGTTTTGTATCAGGCTATCTAAAAGGTAAATAAAGGTAATTCTCCGTGATGAGTGGAACTAGAAACCTCGAAAATAAGGTAGGTCACATGCACTGATGGTGTAAAAAACTTCACATTGGTAGTATAGAGTATAGACTCTCTCTGTCTCGATTTATGTGGCATCATTTGACTCGACACAGAGTTTAAGAAATAAATGAAGACTTTTGAAATGTGTGGTCCAAAGCAAGTCTTATATAAATGTGTGGTTGTAAATCAATTTCATAAAGTTAAATTATTTCTATATTCTTTTTGGGACAGACCAAAAAGAAACTTGGAGTCATCTTGACATGGAAGGAGTTGTTGATGTTAGTAACAAATAGAATGATGTTACGAGAGTTGGTATTATTAGGGATGGCAATAGGGCAGGTTAGGCTGCTAAAATCTTGACCCGCCCTGTCCGGTTTAACACTTTACAAAAAAAATTGTCCTGTCCCGCCTTGTTAAGAGCTGGCTGGCCCCGCGTTTATGGTATCTTTCATTTATATTGATTTTAGGTTACATGGAAGGAGCGGTTGATGTTAGTAACAAATAGAATGATGTTACGAGAGTTGGTTTCTTCTCCATAGGCAATTAAAATCAAATTCTCATATAACTAAGATAGAATTTATAATGACTACAAAACCAAATCTCCCCCGTTGAGCCAAAGATTAATTGGATGACCTAATTTTATAAGAGAAATGATCTGATCTTATTACTGCTAACAATTTGAATATACAAAGATTTTCTATATTTTATTTACCAATCTCCTCTAATCGAAAAGGGTCATAAAACTAAAATAACATTTATAATAAGTCATAAAATCGATGTCCCTCAATTATTGTCATATATTATATGTTGGAGTTATTAATAAGCTGTATATCAAGAGAGATCCCCAGTTACAATTACAAGAATGACCCTGCCATTTATCAGAAGTTAAATGATATTAATATCGAAATTACTTTTAATTCTTCACTCGGGTTAGTATACATTCATAGTTGCCAACTTGATCGTCAAACCCAGCTTAACACTTCATTGTTCGGATAATTTAAACTAAACTAAGTTTTGAAAACGATTAACACAGTAAGTAAATTTCTTGTAAGACAATGTGGTATTAAAGTTGCAGGCTTGCAGCTACCGATGACTTAAATTCCGACCAAATTCCAATAACATAAAATAATACAACTTCCAATAAAACAGTAAAAATTATCCTCATAACATACGTACGTACTTTCGCGAGAAAAAAATAACTCCTAACAGGACATAATTAGAATTCCATATACTTAACATAATCTCGGTTTTCATCAGTCATAAATAAACAAACAAAAAACTGAATTGATTTTCTTTTTGTTATTATTTGTTTGTCAGTTTGCAATTAAAGTATTCGATGAAATCCCATTGCCGTTTGCATTGTGATCGCTAATCATTACTAAATAATAAGTACTTAATTGATAGAGCTATCAGAATCCGAACAATCATAATCTCCAACTATCTTGCTAGCTGTTCACTTTCTAATTAATACTAATAACTTGGAAACAGTCACTTCTTTTAGCAAATTTTGTTTCTTTTGCAAAGTTAAAGTGAACTTTTAAATGTATTTAAATGCTTTATATAACACACTTCCTTTTTTAGTCAGTAAAAAAATGACATATTTTCTTATTTGACAATAATTTAATTTTACACTTTACTTTTTTACGATTAACGAGATGATTTATAACCACATAAATATCTTTGATTTGTTTTAGATCATAAAATTTAAAAAATTTCCTTTATTTCTTAAACTCTGTGCTCAGTCAAACTATATTATATAAATTAGGACGGATGGAATAGTAAGATTAAGGAGGATTTTGTTGTACGTACATACGTACTTGTGGCAAACACTATTTGACCATCCTTTCACTCCAGCTACATAATTGTTTTCACTTCTAATTACTCTTTACAATAAATGTCTATAATGTTGCAACATGATGCATAGAGAGATATTGCAACATAAATTAGTAACTAGTAACATACTTCATGCCGTAACCAGTCAAATGTAGTTCAATATCAATATATTACCAATGTGGTAAGTGAATAAAGTTTAATGACCATACATAAAATTAGCACTTTAACTTACGTTGCTTCTCCATGCACATACATAGTGAGGTATGGTGTAGCTCTCCTCTATCATAGTACACCCATATTTATCATATTAAAATAATCACCTAGAGCATTGGAACTAGGTGTTTTTTTTTAAAATTAAAAAATATTAAAAAAAAGATTGTCACATTTTTATAATTAGTATATTTTAAATTTCAAATATTCTCGTTTTACCCGTAAGATGCTTACAGAAATAACATGACGTATTTAAAATCACAATATTCAAATGATATTTTTTATGTTACGCACATCTTTAGTTTAAGACCATAAAATTTTAAAAATTTCTTTATGATTTTAAATTTTGTGTTCAGTTAAATTAACACATAAAATAAAACGGATGGAGCATTAGTTATGCAAAGAAATGTTGAAACTTATAATAAAAATAATATCCTTTTCTAACGTTTATTTTGTTGGTTTGCCAAATTGCAGATCCTTGTTAAGGTAAGATCATACTTCATATACTTACAAGAAAAGGCCCACATGGAAGAAACAAAAAACTTAGTGATTGAGTAAAGCATCTAATAGACAACTATAACAACAAAACAGATACTCCTATTCAACAGCAATGAAATGTATCTAAATGGAGCACACGGGGTAATAGTAGCATTTTCTCAACACAGGAATTAAAATCAAGACTGTTCCTAGTTAGAAAACGTCCCGATAAAAATATGACTTTTAAATTGAGTTCCGAATTAGTGGATAATGTCAAAGAGAGTGACAATATCATACGCAAAAAGGAATATACTCATAAAATGGTAAAGGGAAATAAATCTTTTGCACATCTCAATCAGAATCAAGGAAAAATAAAGGCTACAACCAGTAGCTAAAATAAAGTCTAACATTCTTGTATGTATACAACAAAGAGCTCTTAAACTTAATATAATTGAAGATCCGTAAGTCAACACTTAATTAATTAGCCAGAAAAAGAAAATGGAATAATGATCAAGAATTGGCTTAACCAAGAGGACTAATTAAGTTAAACTCTAAAAACCCAATGGAACAAAAAATACATAGAAAATTAAACAAATACTACTCATTAGGCTAAAACCAATAAATCAAATTCATCTCTCAAGCTAATTAACTATTCAGGGCACCAGATAGGTCTAGAAAATCGAACTGCCTCACGATTTCAATCCGATTAGAATAACTTCTTCATAGTAATTCAAGTATCAGTTACGGTTGATAATTAATCAAGCTAGTGGAGCTTCTCCATAAGCATTCAAATGATTAATAGTATTAGCATCCAAAGGGAGAAACGGAAGTTGATTAAACTCTTGCATGAAACCATCAAATTCTTGAAAACCACTTAAAAAACCTCCTCCATAATTTGCATTCCTCCATATATCTTCTTCTTCTCCTTTAATCCTTTCTCTCATTAACTCTGAAGGATAATTAAATCCACTCCTAATTAGCTCCAATTTGTTGGGAACTAACTTTTTACTAGTACTAATTCTTGATATTTTCTTGATATTGTTGTTGTTCTTTTTTATCTCTGATGGTTTCCCTGTGAGTCTTTGAACAAGTTCTCGAAAATTTGTCACGTCCGTCTTGATGATCTCAGGTGCAAATATGTGAATTATGCGAATTTTTGGCTTCAATTTGGATATATTTTGTGAATTCTTGTTCATCCTTAGAGGTGTTGATGGACTTGTTCTTGAAATATGGTTTTGTTTGTGTGTTATTGCTCCACCAGCTTCTATGTTGGACATCATTTTTATTGCAATTTTGTAGAGAGGTGAAGGGAAAAAGGAAGAGGAATAATGAGATGTTGAATATGATTGAAATAGAAGGAAGTGAGGTTTATTATTTATATATATAGTGGAAGGAAGAAATTTTCTTTTTATTTTTTTTTTATTGAAGTGTTGGACGAGGAGAGTTTAAAAAGAAAAACAAGCTGTACGTTTGAGGCAAGGATTGGATGAACCCTTTTCTGACATAGTACAAAGGGAGAGAGAGTCAATAAAGAATAGAACTCAATGGTCCCCAAGGATTCTCTTGTTTGTATTATTATATATCCGGTGTTTGATACCCGCTTTAAGGCTCGATAAATTCAGACACATCGAGAAGTTTGATTTTGGGAGTAAAGTGCTTTTTACAAAAGACTACTTTATATTCAAGACTTAAATTCGAGATCAGAATTAAAAATAAAAGAGTATTTATCACTTCATCACAACCTTTAATGGTACATATGATCATGTACTATAATAGTATAATGTTGTATACCAAAGAGAGATCCTTGCTTGAAATTACTAGAATGGCCCTTTTATTTATCACAAATCTAATATAGATTAATACAAAAATTCGTCTAAGTTCTTCTATGATTAGTACAAAAACATAGTGACCAACTTGTTGAATGAAATCTCAAATAAATGGCTTCCACCACTTGGCATACGGAGCCTTAAGAAAATCCTTTATTATATTTTTTCCAAATTTTGGGGAAAATGACTTTATCATATATACATCTCTTTTTGTTTTCGTTTATTAAGGATGGATTTGGATAAGTTTGATCTAGTTCAGAAAAATAGAAAAGCATTATACAATATATAATTTTAACAGATGGAAGCATTATTAACGCTCATCCATCACAAGCTTAGTTTAACACAACATTGACTAGGTAATCTTAACTAGTGCGTAGTAAGATTTAAACCAGAAGACTGATCCCAAATATTTATTTCTTAGAGGTAATAGATAGATTCAAATTGAAAATATTATGTATGTTGAAAATATATAATTAAGTATTAAAAGGTGTGCTCTCTCTAACAACTTAGGGTTTTAGATGAAATGGTCACACATTCCAATAGTATATATATAAAAGAATAAATGGCACTTGTTATTATAGTGATTTATTCGTTCGCTTTTTTAGAAATTAACACTGTTTATAAGAAAATTAGCGTACGCCACTGAGTAATTGGTAACATAAAAAGGAAATGTATAAGTAGGTGATTCCAATCACTAGATAACATGAACTTTTACATGGTTTTGTTACAAGAAAACAAAAGGTCATGGCCTGCATTACAAGTGTGGTTCTTTTGTAAGGATATGTCTGTTTCTCAGATTCAGACATAATCTCTAAATATCTTAGTACATACAATAATATATGTCTTTATTTCCTATAATTGAGTGACCCAAGATATTAAAATCTGTTGACTTACCATGATATTAGCAGTAATTCTAGGTGTAATTCCTTGGGAGATTCTCTCCTATTTTAGAAATGCATAGTTGTAAATGAGTCAATGAAATTAGTTGTAAAAGAGAATAATGGGATGTAACTATAGGGTGAACATCCTATATATAGTGGCTCATTGTAAACAGTTAAGGATACAATGAAAAAATATCATTTCATCATTAAGATGGTATCAGAGTCATTTTAAAATTGATCAAAAAAAATTCTTGATCAAAGAGAGAGCTCTTCGGAATTACACATGGCGTGGTCCTCTGTTGTCACGCTTCAGCCACTACCATCATATCCAAAGTGGTGATATCATTATATTATCACTATATTACATCAGCAGGTTCATAGCCCAATCAATAGTGATATGTGAGCCAATATTCAAGCTATTGAAGAAAGATGCTGCTACCAGGTGGACAGCAGATTGCCAGCAAGCTTTTGATAGAATCAAGGAATATCTGTCTAACCCGCCTGTTTTGGTGCCTCCAGAACCCATAAGGCCTTTGTTATTATATATGTCTGTGTTAAAAAATGCATTTGGATGCGTGTTGGGACAGCACGATGAAACATGAAAGAATGAGCAAGTTATATACTACTTGAGCAAGAAGTTCACGTCTTATGAAGCTCGATATACTTTGCTAGAACGCACTTATTGTGCCTTGACTTGGGTTGCACAAAAGTTTAGACATTATCTGTCTGTATATACCACTTATCTCATCTCAAGAATGGACCTACTCAAATACATTTTCAGAAGCCCATGCCTACTGGGAAGCTAGCAAAATGACAAATCTTGCTAAGTGAGTTCGACATCATTTATGTCACCCAAAAGGCTATCAAAGGACAAGCGCTAGCTGATCATCTTGCTGAAAATTTCGTAGATGAAGAATACATGCCTCTCCGGACTTATTTTCCGGACGATAAGGTATTATTTGTTGGAGAAGATATCTCAGAAGAATACCCAGGTTAGAGAATGTTCTTTGACGGAGCTGCAAACTTCAAAGGAGTTAGTATCGGAGCAGCCTTGATTTCAGAATCGGGTCAGCACTACCCAATCTCGGCGAAGCTAAGATTCCCATGCACCAACAATATGGCTGAATACGAAGCTTATATACTCGGATTTAGAATGGCCGCTGATATGAAAATACAAGAATTATTGGTTATCAGTGATTTAGACTTATTGATTCATCAGGTACAATGCGAATGGGCAACCAATAACGTGAAGATACTTCCTTACCTGCATTGCATGAAAGAATTGTGCAAAAGGTTCAGCGAGATAGAATTCAAGCATATCCCACGAACTCAAAATGAATTCCATGATGCTTTGGCAACTCTGTCCTCCATGATTCAACATCCGGATAAGAATTACATTGATCTTATCAAGGTGAACTTGTTAGATCAACCAGCCTATTGTTGCCACATAGATGAAGAACTGGATGGAAATCCCTAGTACCACGACATTAAGAGGTATCTCAAAGTAGGCGAATATCCAGAAGGCATAACCGACACTCAAAAGAAGACACTTCGGAGGTTAGCAAACCATTTCTTCCTAAACGGAGAAGTCCTTTATCGGAGGGCTCCGGATCTATGTTTGTTGAGATGTGTTGATGCCCAGGAGGCAAGCAGGTTAGTTGAAGAGATACACGGAGGCACGTGCGGGCCTCATATGAATGGTTTTACTTTAGCAAAGAAGATTCTGCGAGTAGGGTATTTTTGGATGACCATGGAAACAGATTGTATTCTCTTTGTGCAAAATTGCCATCAGTGTCAGATACATGGCAACTTAATCTGGTGCCTCCTAACGAGCTCAATGTGACGAATTCTCCTTGGCCATTTGCAGCTTGGGACATGGATGTCATTAGTCCTATTAAACCTGTCGCGTCAAATGGACACATGTCCATTCTAGTGGCAATTGACTACTTCACAAAGTGGGTAGAAACATCGTCCCATAAGTCAGTGACGAAGAAGGTGGTAGTTGACTTTGTCCGCAATAACATCATTTGCCAATTTGGAATCCCTGAGTCGATTATAACAGATAACGGAGCCAACCTCAACAATAATTTGATGCATGAGGTATGCGAGAAGTTTAAGATCACTCACCCAATTCCACTCCATGTGAAAGTTATCTGATTTGTTAAATATGGTGCCAATCACATGAGCAAATACTTGTTTTGGGGGGGAATTATGTTTAGTTAAATATCTCTAGGACACTTGAATGACTGATCATATTCAATATGCTATGTCTAGAGTTGTGTGATCCAAACAATACTTCAATATCTATCTAAATAGAAAAGCATGATTAGTTTTGAGTTTCTAGCATGTTTTATAGAAGAATTATGGTAAATGATCCTAACTACATGTGTTATATGAGTTGTTTATTTGTCCTTTGTGATGTAAGAGTAGTATGAGTCAAACTTTATTTTTGAAGACCTGTTAGCATGTCCATAGAAATGTATAATTAGAAAATGGAATATGTTATAAGTCCTTAGTAGACATGATTTTTATTTGCATACCTACTAAACATATGTGCTACTAGACTTGTCTTTTCTGTGTTTGTGTATGAATTCTGAAATCACTGAAACATGATAGTCAGCTATTATATATGTCTTAGTACCTTCACATGTTAGCATGTCCAGCTTGCTTATTTCTATTCAAGTTTTGAGACTGAATATGCTTGTTGTATGTTTCTGACCTGCTGCTATCTGTGTGAGTCATTGTTGAGTTGTTTTGTGTATCTTCTCGTGTATCAAACCTGAGGCTCAATGACATATTACTCTTCATAAATTATTTACTTACATTTTTTCTTATGTACATATTTCATGTTCCGTCTACTCATCCTTTTCTTTTCTTTCATTTACATGAAACGTATCGGGAGCAATGAAGAGTCTCGTTATGAGACTCATCATAGTTATTGTCAAAACAAAGACTCGCATTCACGTTCCTTACATTCTCTGGCCTCAGGACTTCAAAACAAATAGGGCGGGATGATATTGTCATCCGCCCTGGTCACTACTTTTAATTCTTTAAATACCGCCCATTTTATTTTTTTCGGGTTTAATTTAATTATTAATTTTGTGTGGTCATCAGAACACTTAGAATAATTAGGTCTCGAAGCGTAAATTAATAAGGTAGTTTAAAATTGGAAACTCATCGCTAGTCTATTCATTTTAGGCTCGGGTATTTTAAAATTGGAAATTCGTTGCTAGTTTATTTATTTTAGGTTCGTCATGCATGTTTAAACTTTTGAAATAATTTGGTCATCCTTTATTCGCATTATTAACCATATAAATGAGTTTTGTTTTTATCCGATTCACTATAAAAAAAAATGACTTCCAAAAATCACTACCTTTGCATTACAAATAATTTACTTTCCCCCTTTACTATCAATTGCCAAAAATATGTATTTTTTATAAACAATGTCATCCAAATGCATATCTTTTATCCAAAAAAATAACTTTGCATGTATTTTATCAACTTTCATACAAATGCATACTTTTATCCAAAAATTAACTTTACATGTATTTTATAAACAATGACATACAAATGCATGCTTTTCTCTAAAAAATCAATTTTACATGTATTTGTATAAAAGATGTCATGGATACTTTTTGGATTTTTATGTCGGAATTTATTTCTCAAAACTGCAATCAACTTTGCGAAACTCTTCAAATATATAAGTGGTAAAAATCTTTACATTATCAAAAATGCATCATTTTATTAACTACTCGCAACATCATTTTAACTTTATATTTTTAAACATGCATTTTTTTAAGCATAATAATTAACCTGAGTTTGACCGGATAACCGCAAGTTAGTGGATCTTAAAGGATGTCTAAACCCTTCCCTTTAGGATAATAAAGAACCCTTACTCAGAATCTCATAGTTTCGCAGACCATTAATCGGAGTTCATGTTGCAACATTTTTATTAACATTTAGGTGCCCTAATTCACAGTAGAATAATTAGGTGGCGACTCTTTAACCCCTTAATTAATTCAGGAAACGCCCAATACATCGCGACCGCGTCTCGAATCCCCTCCTTCCTCGCGGAACGGGACGGTCAAAAGCGGTTGCGACACATCTGCAGCTTATTTGATTAATCGAGTACCCTCAAGTGCCCTTGATTTCAAAACACCATTCCAAACACTAACCGAAGCAGTGCTTGCCCCACCAGTTCCCAATTTAACCCCTCGTGTCTTTGGATGTGTAGTTTTTGTCCATCTCCATAAACATCAACGTACAAAATTAACTCCTCAAACATTACGGTGTATTTTTGTAGAGTATGCCACACATCAGAAAGGCTACAGGTGTTACCATCCTCCAAATCATCGATTATTTGTCACAATGGATGTCGTTTTCCATGAAAACATTATGTACTTTCCCGAACCTGAATTTCAGGGGGAGTAACAGAAGGAAATTCAAACTCTCAACTATGATGAAAATGAAAACCAAGATGTTGTCAACTTGGATTCAAGTGGTATAACATTGGATCAAAGTGGTGATGACACACAAAGTGGTCACAATCAGCAATTGAGATATTAGAACAAAATGGTGATAACACACAAACTGATCAAAATCAGGAAATGTGTGAATTGGATCAAAGTGTTGATGAGCACCCAATACCTGAAGAAAGAAGCATATCTCCATCTCGGCCAGAAACTGAGGATATAGTCCCAACCCCATTTGACATACCACACCAATCTCTTACTGAAGATGTTCCTGAGACACACAAGAGACAACTACCCCCACATCACACCAGAGGTATCCCTAAACTCACATATGAACCTGAATTATCTAGTAAAGTCAAATATCCTATGAGACATTATGTTTCCAACCATCGCTTGTCAGAATCAAATATGTCTTTCATGAATCAATTATCTGCTACATCTATTCCTAACAGCGTGCAGGAAGCCTTAACTGATCCCAGATGGAAAGCAGCTATGAACGAGGAGATGAAATCTCTACAAAAAAATGAAACATGGGATCTTGTTGACCTTCCACCGGGGAAGAAACCAGTTGGTTGTCGATGGATCTACACTGTCAAATACAATGTTGATGACACAATTGAACGCTTTAAAGCGAGATTGGTGGCAAAAGGGTACACTCAAACCTATGGGGTCGATTATACAGAGACATTTGCACCTGTGGCCAAGATCAACACAGTGCGAGTCCTTTTATCTCTTGCCACAAATCTAGATTGGCCTCTACAACAATTTGATGTAAAAAATACATTTTTGCATGGAGAATTGTATGAAGAAGTTTATATGGATCTACCACTGGGATGCATGACGCCAGAAAAACATAATCAAAAGGTTTGCAGATTAAAGAAATCATTGTATGGGCTAAAACAATCTCCAATAGCTTGGTTTGGACGATTTACAAAGGCCATGAAAGCCTTTGGATATCAGCAAAGCAACTCAGACCATACTTTTTTTATGAAGAAGCAACAAGGAAAGATCACTGTCCTTATCATTTATGTAGATGACATGGTGGTCACAGGAGATGATCCAGAGGAAAGAAAAGCTTTACAAGGATACTTGGCTAAGGAATTTGAAATGAAAGATCTAGGTACTTTGAAATATTTTCTTAGGATAGAAGTGTCACGATCAAATAAAGGCATTTACTTATCCCAAAGAAAGTATGTCCTAGACCTGCTCAAGAAACAGGAATGTCAGCATGTCAACCAATTGATACACCTGTTGAAGAAGGCTTGAAATTATGCATCAAGAATGATCAGGTTCCAGTTGACAAGGGGAGATACCAGAAACTTGTTGGCAAGTTGATGTATTTAGCACACACAAAACCAGATCTTGCATATGCATTAAGCATTGTCAGTCAGTTCATGCATAATCCTGGGGAACAACACATGAATGCAGTTATGCGCATTTTGAGATATTTCAAGTCTGCTTCAGGAAAAGGAATTCTGTTCTCTAAAAATACAGTGGAACAAACCATAGATGTATACACTGATGTTGATTGGGCTGGGACAGGAACGATATGCGATCCACTTCAGGGTACTTCACCTTTGTAGGAGGCAATCTGGTCACATGGAGAAGCAAGAAGCAAAATGTTGTTGCTCGCTCAAGTGGAGAAGCTGAACTCAGGGGAATGGCGCTTGGAATTTGTGAAGGGTTATGGCTAAAGCTTCTTCTAGAAGATTTGGGGTATCCACCATAGAAACCAATCCAGTTATATTGTGATAATAAGTCAGCTCGTGACATGGCTTATAATCCTGTTCACCATGATCGAACAAAACATGTTGAAGTTGACAGATTCTTCATCAAAGAAAAATTGGAGGACAAGATTTTGGAACTACCGGTGATTCGATCAGAAGACCAATTGGCTGACATTCTTACCAAAGTTGTATCAAAACGAGTTTTCTTAAAGTTTTTGAACAAGTTGGGCATATGTGACATCTATGCACCAACTTGAGGGGAGTGTTGAATTACCATGATATTAGCAGTAATTCTAGGTGTAATTCCTTGGATGATTCTCTCCTATTTTAGAAATGCATAGTTGTAAATGAGTCAATGGAATTAGCTATAAAAGAGAATAATGAAATGTAATTATAGGGTGAAGATCCTATATATAGTGGCTCATAGTAAACAGTTAAGGATACAATGGAAAAATATCATTTCATCATTAAGAAAATCACCACTGCTGATTGCTCAACATGTTTCCAATAACCTAAAATTAATATTCCAACTTGCAATTTAAAATGACTACTTTCTTAAGTCTCAAGAAATGAAAAAGATCCTAACAGTACCTTAAAATTATGATAGCACTAAAATTAGTTGTAATAAGTTTATAATCTCAGATTCACCAGACTCAGTATAAAATAAAAAAATAATCAATTGTTTTTCTGTTTACCAGTTTGTGATCCAATGGAATTCATTTATTCCATATTGCCGGTTGCATTGGAAAGTAATAATCACTAGTAACTGATGGAACTATCAGAATAATTCTAACAATCATAATCTCCAACTATCTTGCTGTTCACTTACTAATTTTACACTCCCATCCTTTCAATTTATGTGGCCATATTTTTTCAGTCCGTTCTAAAAAATGGCCTTTTTTTTTAATTTCGGAACCAATTTAATTTGATGACAAGTTTTTATATCTACACAAATATTATGGCAGGCTTAACATCCAAAAGTCTCCTTTTTTAAAAAAAACTCTGTATCCAGTAAAACTAAGTTCATAAATTGAAACGGATGAAGACATTACTAAATTGGAAACAGTCAAATCCTTTAGCAAAATCCTTCCCGGGTAATTTTGTTTCTTTTGAAAAGTTGAGAATGAACTTTATATTATGTTTGGATTTATTGTGGAAAAACTGAAAGTATTCTTTCTGTGTATATAAAACACTTAGGAGTATTTAACGCCGTTTGACAATCTTTTTCACTCCAGCTTGCTTCCTATTTCATAATTACTATCAAAATGAATGAAAGTGACTTTGACCGGAAGAAGGGAAACAAAGCTATATATGTTATCTGAACTTTAAATCAACCATAAGGTGCTAAAAATCACACATAAAGGTACCATAACTTAAAATTAAATAGGAATATACGTTGATAATCTGCCATTTTTAAAGTATTAATATTGGTTACTCGCGTACAAAATACCCCTTTATGTTTAAGCAATATATAATATAGAAAAAAAATAGTCAAGAGAAATTTGGTTGAATCTATAGATAGTACTCCATATTTATCTCATTTTATGTGATAGACTTTCATTTTTAGTCTATTAAAAAAAATTGACACATTTTATCTTTTTGAAAACTATTTAACCTTATCATCTCCATTTTACCTTAATGCATGACAAGATTCGTTCTGATTAACTTGATATGAAGTAATATAAACTCATTCTTTTGTAAGGAGACAAAAGAACGAAAGACAAGTATAATATATATATATATATATATATATATATATATCAAAAATATTCTGTAATTACTTAAATTTTTTGTTAACTCAAAACACAATTACATAAAATAGGATGGAATGGCTAATAAGGAAACTAATTATTAAATTGAGCAGTTTCTTTAGTTTGTTATATGTATCACCAACTTGAAGGGTAGAGGTACAGAATTGTAAGATCGGTATAAACGGTGAAGATCGTCTGTAGCAAAAAAGATAATAACCGTTTGATCTGCACGTGTAATATATGTGAGATAAGCGTATCTTGACTGTTTCAAACATTGGGCCCAACTGAGACCCACCTAAATCTCGCCGAACGTCATACTGGATTACGAAACTCGAGCCTCGTGTGCCGGCCCACTTGAGCCCCACACATGTTGTGACTCCACGTGGCAAATCAGAGCCAGCAAAATGAAATGTTTAAATTTATTTGTGACGTGTCATCCATGACCGGCCGTTGGTGTGCACGATTGCTGCTTAGCTGGAATAATATTTTCACCACTTTTTCCTCTAACGTGCGACTTGGTTGACTGGTTCAACTTGAAAAACACTTGCTCTTTGTTTTTCCTTTTTTTTTCTATTTTGGGTGGTCATTAATTTTTACCCTTTAAATTTGTGTTTTTTTATTTTTGTTCTTTATTATTTTTTGAGGAGGCATAATTGGCGTTTAACTTTAACATATGTATCATAACATCCACACAAACTATGTCGGATAAGGCATAATTTTCAACACTCAACATAATATGAAAAAATACATAATTTCAAATTTCGACTGCATAATTAGCATTTAACTTCAACATATGTATCATAACATCCACACAAACTATGTCGGATAAGGCATAATTTTCAACACTCAACATAATATGAAAAAATACATAATTTCAAATTTCGACGGCATAATTATCATTTAACTTCAACATATGTATCATAACATCCACACAAACTATGTCGGATAAGGCATAATTTCCAACATTCAACATAATCTAAAAAATTACTGTAAAACTATATCGCATAACTTAATTTCTACATAATTTATGCCACGCGAGGTAAAATTTTAGTTTTCGAAGAGAAAAATATTAAAGATATTGTCTTGCAAAATAGATCTGAATGTTTTCATAAAATAAACAGTAAAAGCAAATATTAAGGATCACGAATATGAATGGCAAAAATTAACGACCAATGCGTTTGAAGGGAAATCTGGGCAAAAAATGATGGGGAAGCTTTTGATTACTTATATTGTCCATACAGAAAAGCCCAAAAGTTTAATCAGGCCCAAGGCCACTCTAGGAGGTCCAGGACACAGTTTCCATCAACAATTTTTCAGGTTAAATGATTTTTCTGGTTTGATTCAAGTTTTTAGTTTTTACGCACTACAATGCGCAAACGGTGACAGCAAACCGAAAAATAATATCGACTTACTAATGAGTAATTTCTATCTCGTCTTAAAACAAGAAATCTATTTTGTTCATGCATTTGCTGAGTTAATCTTGTCCTACATTCTGGGAAAAACTTCTTAGAGAACTCAAAAGTGAAAGGCAGTTTAAATGAATGGATTCTAACTTTGGCTACGTGAAAGAGGGCACCTCATTACATGCATATACTCCACTCTTTATATAACCATAGCCACCAATCGTTTCCTCCTGTTTTTTTCCCTTCTCTTTTACCCACGCCAGTTGAAAACATACTAGGAGTTACCATATCAAATCAGCGAAAAAAATACCAAATGGATAAAAGGTTATCAGAGAAATACGCTTCTAACACAAACATGCATTACTGCAACTAGAACCTCTGCTTTTATAAAATGTCAAAACCAAGCCTGAATACTAAATAAAACTCAGTTCTACTTCTCCCACAAAGTTGCCAGTGCCCAAAATTGAGAATAATACAATGAATCACACAACTGGGCCTGCTAAAAAGCTAGGTACTACAAAAAGTGAAGCAGACTACTAAAGTCACACCCCTGTTTTCTGCAATTCAGCAGCACCATGGGCAAAGTGGCACCTGTCTCCAAAAGTGCAAGACCCTTTGGCAAAATTCTCACACAACTTTGTCTTGTAGTTGCTCCTTGGAGGAGCGGCGCCACCAGGATTTGCATGTGCTCTTCCAGGGCCACCACCTACTGGACCAAGGCTGTTGATCAAGTCCCTTACCATGGCACTAGCCTGAGAAATTTGTTCAAATGTGCCCTCTAACTCTATGTTTCGGAGATTTGCATCTGTTTCATGATCCCGGATTGCCAGCTTGGCTCCTGTCTGCCTACAAATCTGCTTAGAGTTCACTCCACTCTTTCCAATGATGGGTCCAGCAAGGGAAGCGTCTACGCTGATCTTTGCAGTGGCTGTTGTACCAAAGCTAGCAGCAGGACCTGAAACAGCAGGCTCCATCCGCCCACCAAAACGACCTGGCATAGATCCAAACCCCATTGCACGTGGATCCTCCTGTGAAGGCGCGATAGGCTTTCCAATTTCCCACTCCCCATGGGCAAAATTGCATTTGTCTCCAAATTTGCAACCCTCTGCCGTGTTGAATTTGTTGCAAAGTTTGGTTTTCACAGCAGGAGCATTTCCATTGGAGTTGGGGGGTGCTGCAGCATTTCTCAATGATGGAGCAGGTGCCAATTTCATCATCTGTGCCACCGCATTATAGCCACCAGGGACGTAATGAAGGAAATGGCAGCTCTCACCAAAGGGGCAGCCAGCAGTGCTGCAACCAAAAAAATCAAACATAAACTTCAAACCATTCAAAAACCAAATCTCCCATCTCAACTAGACAGAATAGGTAATGCAGGCACATCAGATGGAAGGCAATTACAATTCCAGACAACTGGATTAGGATACTACAACAAAGTATTTCATCTGCAATACTTCCCCAACCACAAAGCAAAAGTGCCTTTCACAGCAAGCCCAACTCAGGTCTCCTCTTGCCAGCGGTTAAGTGACAGGTTTAACAATTATGATTCCAGGAAAAAAATATACACAAACAAGACAGATATGAAGAAAGTAGGGGTCTATGAGTCCTAGAGTCCTAAGTTCCAACTTCCAGGAATAGGAAGAGAACCTCTTTACTTTGCCCCACTATGTGGAAAACAAAATAAGATACCCAGTCAGACCAACACAGAAAAGGAAATAAGAATAATGAGATCATTATCAAAAAAAAAACTTGTCCATTAAGAAGAGCATTGTACAAATACATAAGTCCAATATACAAATCATAGGCACTGCATCGATAAAAGGAACCGGTGTTCAGATACAGTATTTGCATCCTGATTAAATTCTCAGATACAGTGTCAAAACTGAATAAGAACTTCCATTATCCATTAAGATAATTTTTGCTTGTCAATCAAACAACTCACAATATAGGATAGCAACCAACAAGTATAACCTATTCATTCTTTAAACAATATAACTAAACTATCTTATAAACCTTTATAGGAGTATTCATTAGCACCAAAAATGACAGCAATATCACATGTAGAAAGTTAGTCCCAGAACTACAAAAGAATACAGGGTACACTGAAGAAGCACATCAAATAAAGAAGTAAAATTGGACCTCACAGATACCTCTGAGTATCATTCTGCAACTTAAAAGTTTACCAATAATTCACTTACTGGAAGACCAGCTAAACTGTTTTTCAACATTAACTTCACTTACTGCCAGACTTGGTATAAGAAGAATATTACATGTGAAGCCATTAAATTGTTAACTATCCTCTTTAGACGGTTAAAAATAACTTATAGTAACATTATAGTACACAGTGGCGGAGCCAACATTTTCACTACGGGGTTCAAAATATGAACTGAACTAACAAAGAAGCTAAGGGGATTCAACATCTACTATGTCTATAAATACATAAAAATATCTCAAACTTAAATATATAGTGTAATTTTCCTACGAAGAAACTAGTCGTATGAACCCCCTTGTTCCCACTTGGCTCGCCCCTGAAAGTACATCTAAGTAAATGAAAGTGGGGCCACATACCTGTTTTCAAATGCATAACTGAAAGGCTGATAACACCCCATTACAGTATAAATTAGGTAGAGATTAAGAAGATTGTTGGCTTATTATAAACCATTTCTCATTCCGCCAAAGTGCATTACAGCTGGAAATATTTATCTCAACAAAAATTGTTAACAAACAATTAAATAGTCATTAAGCTTCAGCGGCAATTTAAGCTTTTGACAGCCTCACAAGCTGACAAGCATAAACCTACATCTTTTCAGCTTGTGTCATAGTGGAAATATTAGCAATTATAAATGTTGCAATTGACATTAACTTAAAGTCCATAGTAAATTAAAGTTCATTAGGTAGACAAAGATTTGAACCTGAAAAACTTCGTGCATGGCTTCGATTTGCTGCCTATACCACTTGATAAGGAGTCCATTTCTGTTGAACCAAATTAATTATTTATCCCAGTTAGAAATCTTGCTCTTAAAATTAATGATAGGTGAAAATTAGACGGATATCATATTTCTTATTACCAGTACAATACAACTAAATTGTAGTTGTTGAAAACTTAGAAAGAAGCTAAACAATTATAAGAGAGGTTCACCAAATCTTCTCAAGTCCACATTATCAGAGAAGCAATGGTAGGCATTGGTAGCTATATTGCATCATAAATTCAGTATCTTTTTCCATCTGGAGTAATAAGTACATAGGCATATCCAAATTTGATGGGTTCAACATTAACGTTTTTACTCTTGAACTCATCACAATATCAAAACTGTTGGATTTAGCAGAATTGATGTTTACATTCTTCATCAGCCGCTACACGTGTATGTTTTGAGAAGATATGTCATTCCCATCAGAGAAGCAAGGATAACTAAGTTACATACTATAATGTACAACCCTTTATTAGAATAACAGAACATTCATTGAGCTGTTCCTTCAGCCCGGATGAGTTAAACTACAAAATCTGATATCTTTTTGGGTAAATAGAATCTGACAGAAAGTTCTACATTATATTCTACTCGCTCCATGTTACTCACTCCGCTTCAATTTGTTTGTCTTAGTTACTATTTGGACAGTCAAAGGATATTTTCTTTGACCGTATTTTTTTCAAATATAGTCTAAATATTTTGAATTGTTAACTATTGTGACTTATAGTACTTTTTATATAGTTTCTAAATAATTAATTTAATTTTAAAAAAATGAAGATTCTATGTGCGGATTCACACGGAACATTAGCTAGCTTGATCATGGTACTCTGATCAAGCCAAACAAATTGAAACAAAGGGAGTATATATTAGTAAAACTGAGTTTTTCCTCGTAAAATAGAAATTCTATTTCTTTCTTTTTTCTCCTTGAGAGTAAATCCTATCAATTGTACCAATATAAGTTCAAAGGACGTGCCATGGTGCCCACATATGTACCAGATAACCACCCTGAATCTAACCAAAAAATATACACGAAGAACCTAACACGAGACGTGTAATGAATCCTTATAAATATTTCCAATAACAAAAGAAACTAAACAAGCTAAGAAACAACACAAACAAGCATGAATTCAACAACCAAAAATATATCAACGGAAGATATACGAAACTATAATGTATAAACCTGGCTTATATTTCTTAGCACCGCCATTGACGTTAGCTCCAGTATCGTTTCTCGTCCTCTTCCGGAAGTCCATAGCTTAACCTTATCTCACAAATCAAGTAAACAAAAATTACTACACAAAATTGATTACTTATAAGCTAAATAGAGCCCAAAATCTACCTAAACCAACAAGAATTAGGAAGAAATAAAAATTAACGGGCCAAAACCGGAAACCCGAAACTATAGAACTAGGGATTTTAGTGAACTAGGGGGGGGGCAGGGCGGTGTATATGAGGTTTTATGGATTTGTAAATTGGGGTTTAAATTTGGTTAAGAGTGTGAATTTGGATTCCGCGCGAGATTTTCTGAAAATATTTGGCAAGGAAAAGTCACGTGCTGTGATGTGAGAGCACACGTCACTCGTGGTTTATACTTTATAGACTCTCTTTTTAGGGCTTTTTCCCTTTGGGCTTTTTTGACATGTGTGAGTTAATAACGGGTCATTTTGCCCTTGAAATTTGAGATTTTTATTTTTTTCCGTTATTATTTTCTGCTAGCCATAATTAAAATTTCGTTCGACATAATTAGTGTTTATCTTCAGCATATGTATCATACATAACTCACAGATTATGCCGGATAAGGCATAACTGTCAACACTCAACATAATATGAAAAAAAATATAATTTCAGATTTCGGCGGACATTATTAGAGTTTAATTTCAACATATGTATCATAACATCCAACTAAATTATGTCGGATAAGGCATGATTTTCAACACTCAACATAATTTTAAAAAATAATATAAAAATATGCCGCATAACTTAATTTCTACGTAATTTATGTCGCGCGAGGTAAAAAATTTCAGTTTAAAAAAATATATATAAAGATCATGTCTTACAAAGTAAACCTGAATATTTTCATAAAATAAATAGCAAGAAGAACATTAAAGCCCACAAATATGAAGGGCAAAAATTAAAGACCAGTTCGTTTGAGGGATAAAAATGGTTAATAATAGACATACCCGTAATAGGCCCATAATGTGTAGAAATCCTAAGTGGCTGATTTAAGCAAATCTTTTTCTTTTGGGATTATAGATTTTACCTCTATTAAAGATGGGTAGATATAGCTCCTCGAAATTATCCTTTCAGAATCAGAAAAATGTCTAAAATACACTTTAATTTTTGTCGGGATTTACTGTACCTATTACGTCCCTGAATATATTTTTAGAGCATTTCTTTGATATTTATATGAAAAAATCGAATCAAAATTCAACGCGACACAAGCTAAAACTCGATTATTAAAGAATATAGTGATTCACAAGATTAAATTCTAAGAGAATCAATTGTTTTCTCCATGAAAACAATTAAAAGTGTATGAGAGAATTCTAATTTTTTGTTTTGTTCGAATAGTGAAATGACCTGAAAATGACCGGACTTCATTATTTTTTTGACTTTTTTTCAGCACGTATTCGAACTGTTATCAATCTCACTCAATAAATGCCAAAAAATGCTTTAAAATATATTGGGGGGGGGGGTAACAGGACCCCGTAAAGGTTAGTGTGTTACAACAAATCCGGGCAAAGATTGGAGTGTATTTTAGGCATTTTTCCGACAATGTTTAACTCAGTCTGTTTGCTTATATAGGGCTCAATTTTACTGATAAATTATTAAATTACCGTCTAACGTATATAATAGTTAACAATATTTTAGCTCGAGATCTAACATTTTCTCATAAAAAATTTAATTTGCTCAAAGTCTTTGACCTGATCTAAAAGGTTCAAAAATTGTAAGAACAAAATCAATTACTAAATAGATGTCTTAAAAAGTGTCAACCGACAAAAAAAATACATCCAAAATCCAGTGAAAATTGTTGGTTCACCCCACATGAGTTACTTTCATTTATGTCTTTGCTATTTTGAGGTTGATGGGGCTTGTTTATGGCTCTTCATTAATTATTTATGTGCAGAAGGTTCATATGACATTTTACTTTCATAGTTGAGCATAAACTGGTGTTGTATTTTAAAAGTTCTATAGGTACTTCATGGTTAGTATGAAATTATGAATTGGGATTAGGGCAGATTTTGGTGTCATTCTCTATTCGGAAATATTTGTATAGAATCTTCATTTATATTACTTCCCCACAGTTAAACTACTTTTTTTAATTAAATATTTTTAAATTTACTTCCGCTTTCTAAACCTGAATCTTTTTTTAGGCGCCTCGACGTCTCGTGAAAACGGGCCGTTACAATACTGTTCTTTTCTACAAATACTGTGGAATAATTTCAGCAATAAATTATTCAACAGACATGTGGCATGAATTCACACTGTCAATTGACATTATTGGATATATTTTTACGGTAGGGGATCCTACCCCTTGCTTTAGAGTTTAGACTCCAAAAATTTGATATCACAATTTTTTTATTATAATGAATGTTATGATTTCATTTCCGCTTAAAGGATATTGAAATTTGTAGAAAAGGTAGTAAAAAAATTATAAATAATGAATGAAAAACGGGTTACTTTTGTAGTAGAAATATTTTATAATTTTGATTTAAATTACTCGCATCTTCATATTAGTAAATAAAATGTTATATAATAAGATCTAACATATTTAAATGCAATCACGTGCCTAACATCTTGTTAAATTGAACCAATTCTTATTAATATAAATAATAACAATAATATTACGATCAGAAATTAAAAGTTTAGTTCTTTTAAGGATCAGAAGTTATTTTTCTCTAAAACAATTTTGATTGTTTTACTTTTTTCCTTTTTTTGTGAATTTAGATAAAAATTGAAATAACTTTATCATATACATATTCTTTTGGAAACCAGCAAATTGTTCTTATGATGTACCCAATCAATATAATTCAAATATTTCTATGTTGTCCGAGTAAAGGTTTCTTCAACAATTTAACGATTGACCAAGGATTATTCAAAGTATTAATGACTATGGTCTAATAAATTGCTTAAACTATGAGAGTCAAGGGGTCGAACATAATTTATTTGGTTCATATAGTATACTTTAACCCGTCTCTCGCATCCTTTATAATCAACCTCATCTTCCTTGCTCCTCTCTTTCATTTTCATCATCAACGACCACCGGCGACTGCAGATTTAGAAAACTTGAACTTCAGTCACCCCCCCCCTCCTCCCGTAAAAAAAAACTTACCCTTTCACTAGCGTGCAACCTCTTTCAGTTATGTTTTATTTGGGCATGACTTACAGAGTCATAGATTCTAATTCTACCGCGTTTACCGTTCACACGGTGCACACCAAGTGTGCCGCAAGTTCTTGAGCATTAGCGAAGCCATATCCGCACTTACAATGAGATGTAAGTGTAGCATGTCTCTGCTTGTTGTGTTCTTTGAGGCGATTACAGTTTGTGAGATTTGCTAAAGCAGTTATGGACTAGGTATTGGTAGGCATAACGAAATAGTCGATCGACAATTTTGGATAAAACTTTTTTGTCATTTTTGGTGTGGATATGAAGAGAATATTGAGAGTTGCTATGGAGAGAATATAGGTTAGGTGTTGTTGTGGGTGAGACAATCTAATTTATAGCTAGAGAGAGAAAGAAGAAGCAGAGAGAAAATATTGTAGGATTGTTGTTTTGGTACAAGCGTGGAACCTACTTCTACTGTCCCACCTAGAGATGGGCGTGGATCCTAGACCCGGTCCAGATCCGTTTTATAGGATATGGATCTTCAAACTTTGGACCCGACGGATCCGATCTGGATCTGGATCTTGTATTTAAGATCCGTATCTGATTCAGATCCGACCCGTGGATCCATTTTTATTAAATATACTCATAATCTATAATGTAATTTTATAAGTATTTTCTTAAAATTGCTAAGCACCTCCTTGCAAGTTTAATGTATCCCCGCGTTAACTCAAAAATCAAAAAATAAAGAGGTAACTTCGATAATAAAATCAATGTTATATTAGTGAATGACTAACATCTCCATAGACAATTAGTTAAAATTATATTCACTTCATTTGTGAAGATTCCAAGCACATGCAAGTTCTGCATTGTGAAAATACTAGTTAGCATTTTCCACAACTATTGTCATTGTCCAACATTTTCAATTAATAACTCACAATCAAAATGAGACAACTAACAAAATATCTCATATGAACAATTCAAAATTAAAACACAGTAAACTGTTAGCTAAGTAAAATCGTTTGTCAGTTCAAAAAAATTTCTTAGCAAGACAAAAAAATTCACATGTGGATCCAGATTCAATCCGTGGACCCGGTGGATCCGGTGGATCCGATGGATCCGGATTTGGATATGATTTTCATGGATCCGATGGATCTGGATCTAGTAGGATCCGGTCCAGATCCAATCTGTTTTTCATACCTAGTCCCACATATGGATGGCAACGGATCGGATCTGGATCGGATCCTACTAGATCCAGATCCAGATCCGTTTTTCATACCTAGATTCAGATCCTTCGGGTCCATAAAAATCATATCCAAATCCGGATCCATCGGGTCCACGGATGGGATCTGGATCCACATGTAAAAAAAATTGCCTTGCTAAGAATGTAACTTTGCTAAGAATTTTTTTTTGAACTGACAAACGATTTTTACTTAGCTAACAGTTTACTGTGTTTCAATTTTGAATTGTTCATATGAGATATTTTGTTAGTTGTCTCATTTTGATTGTGAGCTATTAATTGAAAATGTTGGACAATGACAATAGTTGTGGAAAATGCTAACTAATATTTTCACAATGCAGAACTTGCATGTGCTTGGAATCTTCACAAATGAAGTGAATATAATTTTAACTAATTGTCTATGGAGATGTTAGTCATTCACTAATATAACATTGATTTTATTATCGAAATTACCTCTTTATTTTTTGGTTTTTGAGTTAACGCTGGGATAAATTAAACTTGTTTTGAGAATTAAACTTGCAAGGATGTGCTTAGCAATTTTAAGAAAATACTTATAAAATTACATTCTAGATTATGAGTATATTTAATAAAAATGGATCCACGGGTCGGATCTGGATCGGATACGGATCTCAAATACAAGATCCAGATCCGATCCGATCCGTCATAAATGGATCCGGGTCCGATCCGGATCCGTCGGATTCAAATTTTGAAGATCCATATCCTATAAAATGGATCTGGATCCACCAGATCCGGACCGGGTCCATGATCCACTGTCATCTCTGGTCCCACCAAACCCACAAACCCAAATATGTTTGATGGGTTTTAGACGGACCCCAAATGTCATTTATTTCCATTTATAAACTATATATTCTAAGTAGTGTAATTAACGGTTATTTGTTTTGACGGATTAAACTATTTCAGAATTATAAATTTGGAATTATAATACTTGGACTAATTTATTCCATCTGAAAGGTGGGATTATAATCTCAAATTTGATGAATAAGGTATTTAAAATTAACTTTGAAGTTAAATCTATATTATATCCCACCTTATCTCTCGTACCAAACGACCCCTTAAGAGTATTTTTTAGATTTTAAAATCAACATTATCATTGTGTTGCCGTTTTCTTTATTCAGAGCAAAAGAAGGCGTGATTGGTTTCTCTACCAAATTTACTTTAACTTGTCTCTCTAAACCTATTGTATACTTTTGTGATACTTGTTGGAAATTTATCTTTGGCGAGAGTTGCGTTCGATCAACTTTAACGGCTTTAACACTAGTGTTCCGCATGTTGGAGAATCCGGTTCTTCACACGTGCATAATCTACTAAGTAAGTAGATAACCGTAGGGCAAATGATCGTCAAATTTCGTTGAGAAATGAAAGAGATATTGGTCCACGAAGCGAGGTGTTTGAAGCATGGAAAAGTGTGGTATTGAGATCAATTCTCCCTCATCGGTGGAGGAAGAAAGAATTATTTTGTTTATAAGTCTCAAGGTTGGCTTGGGGTTTGGGACCCCAAGGGGTATCCCATGTGTTTAAAGGAGGGAGGACCTAAATGTGCTTCGGTTCGAGGAAAGGCCACACGCGCGTCGCCCGCCCGTCTGGTCTGCGGTCTGTGGTTCTTATGATATTATCTTTTTGGACCAGAATTGTTTCATATGTATAATTTGGTCCTTGAAGTTTCAAGAAAGTTAGATTGGGCAGAGAACAGAATGTCAACCAACAGCACTCAATTCAACCATTTATTTTGGCTGAATTACTCTTGCTAAATGTCATCCGTTGCACATCAAATTCACCATATATTTTGGTGAATTACTACCTCCATAATTGCCATTATTTGGCCAGTAAACAAGCAATTATGTGGGCAGTTGGTAAGCCTCTCCTTCAACTATATAAAGGACCATTTGCACCATTGTTGAGCTACACAAACAGACACACAAAAACAGAAACGAAATCAGTCTTCCTACTACATTCCAGCATTATTTCATTACTCAAAATTATTCATGGTAGCACTTGAGTTTCCTTTGCTCATTTGTTCATTTGCTGTTTTATCTTGGGAGACAATTGTCCAGGACGTAGAAATGATACATACTGGGCAATATTGTCTTAAAGACAGAGTGCAAACATTCGACTCAACATACCAAAAATTATTCCAGTTTATTGTTTATTGTAATTCCAGTTTATTGTTCAAGTTAATTGTAATTTTAGTTTCTTGTAATACTTAGCAGTTACTTATTTCTGTTTCCTGCATCATTGTAACCAACAATACTTCCTCTTTGTTTCTTCCAAAGAGTCTTTGACTAAAATGCTCGGAAAGACAAGAGATAAAGTATATGAATTTGCTATTATTTTTTCGGACATCAAATATTGCAAGAAGTATATTTAAGTACCAAATAAATATTCTCAAATCAAGTTATCAACTTCATGAATCAAGTTCTATTATTTCAATATTTTGGTATTGTTTTCATTTAAAACTTGCTTGTTCTGATATTTTACTACACACACCAACAATAACATACTCAGTGGACACACATATATATATTAGAATATAAAATATGTCAACTAGAAATATGAATCTGATTGTTTCAAAATCAAAAATAAATTGAATCTTTGATACAATTTTAAACAGGAGTTCTCGAAGAAGTTAGTGGGATATCAACATATATCCTCTAAAAGTAGATGTCAGATGAAAAATATATATATGCCACACTTTTTTTATTTTTCATTTTAACAAGACTAACATGTTTCTATGTTTAAAAGCCATTAATTTTAAACATTCTATTTTACACTTATGTCTTGATTTTTATAGCCGCATAAATATCATGAAAAAGCCGCTCTACCTTCCAAGGTAGATGTAAAATTTGTGTATACTCTACTCTCCCCAGACCCACATTATGAGATTTCACTGGGTATATTATTATTGTTTAAACATATTTCAAGAACAATTTTTCTTTCATATGCTTCCTACCCCCATCAAACAGGTTTGCATAAAAAGAAACAATGCCAATACTTTTATTTAATTTCTCACTCTGTGTATATTCATTTCGGGATCCGATATATTTGAATTCACACTAGAAAACCTCATATACGGGGTAAACTTTTCATACCAAAGATAACTTCATTGGGGTGTCTAAATTCGAGGCCTCCGATTAAGAATGAAATAATATTTATCACTCCGTCACAATCTTTAATGATAAAAGTGTATTCTAAGGAAAAGGCGTCAAGCTTTATTTAGTAAAAGATAAGATTATCCCAAAATTATTACAATACTGGATTATATCATAATGGATGATCTCACCCTTTCTATGAGATAGAATATTTTATGATATCCTAATTTCAGCGAATATTCACATGTCACAATCAAATACCGGATAAATTTAATTCTAAATTTTATATTAGAATAGCCCCTAATCCATATAGCCAAACGGCCTCTAAGTGCTAAAACTCATGTTCGACAAAACTCAAAAGCTACTAGAACGATGAATGATTAGGCGTGGAAGCAATTAATTAATGTTTTTTCCTGGTAATTAATTAAATATTTGAACAAGTAAAATGTGAACGTAATGTAAATCACAAAATATTTAAAACATTAAGTTTGAACTTCAAATGCAATTTCAATTATTTTTTAAATTTGTCTCCAATCGTGACTTCAGTTTTAATCAGTTACCTAATTATTTAAGAAGTCAAATTATAAATGCTGAGATATTTTTAATTCAAATTTAAGTTGATATCATATCAGCATTCAAACAAATACAGATGGTGTCCACAAATTTCCTAATTAGCAACAAATACAAAATTTGAATTTCAAAAATATTCTAAAACAGCTTTGCCATTTTCCCTCTAAAATCCTACTTATACCAATCCAAATCCACAGATATTTGCTAAATTCCTAAAAAGCCATCGACAACATTTTTGTCCTTTTGTTTATACATGAGTAGTTCACACAGTAAAGTTCCAACAGTTAAGTAGTTTTACAATAATCGTAAACATAATCAGTATTTATATTATATGCTTGATGTTCTTTAATCTAGTTAAAGATTTATATATCACTGTAAAAATATAGACGAATTTATAATTTTAAGTACTATGAAATTTCAACTCGTCACCTACCACATATCCCCTTATTCATTTATGCTAATGAGTTTAATTCGCAACTTATTATAGCAATATATTTAGTGAAGTTTTTAAAATTAAAAGCGAATTCAAATTTTAAAGTTTATGGGATCTTGTGATCCTTCACTTGCTACTGAACCTCTAATCCATTTATACTATTAGGTTCTCGCCACTTATTATACATATATATTTAGTGAATTTTTCAATAAATATAAAATTTGGATTGAAGTTACTAGGTTATGTTTGAACTTTGTATATAGAACCATTTATTCTCCCGTATGTAAAGATTAGTAGGAAATTCAAATTTTAAAGAATAGTCCTTATTAATTTGCTTTAAATATAAAATATTTATTGATGATTCGATTAGGGGTAATCTTGTAATATACATCCAAATAAGCCAAAAAACACATTCACTCTTTTCAGACCCAATACTGCATCCAATCCAATTGCCAGCTCACTTCAACGAAATCTCCGTTTCTCCTTAACAAAACCTTAAACCCTCTTTTTTTTTTCTTCTTCTTCAAGATCCAACTATATAAACCCTTAATTTCTCAACAATTTCAAATCCAAATCCAAGAATTGGATTTTTTTCCTTTCCCCTCATATTAAATTGGGTATTTCTCATATTATAAAAAAAAATGAAAGCTTCAATCAAATTTCGTGAAGAACAAAAGCCATTAGTGAGAGCTAAAGTTCCTCTAAGCATATTGAAGTTTCCGTTGCAATCAGGAATTATTGCCGGCGAATCGAAGGAGTTATCTCTGAGTCTCGGAACTTTATTTGAATCCGGGCCCACTTTTAAAGTCGCTTACCATCCAAATGATTCGATTAACCCGTTTAGTTTTGTGTTCAAAACGGGTATTGGGCATTTCGGGTCACCCGTATCTAGCCCGTTTACTATGAGTGCTGAATTCAATTTGGTTGGCAATCAAAACCCTAGTTTCTTCATTCACTTTAAGCCCCATTTCGGTGACTTTTGTGTGAAGAAATCGCACTCATCTTCCACACTCACGAAGAGTTTGGGCTCGAATTTCGAGACGCCGGCGGCGATTTTGAAAACGGATTTTCTCGGCGGTGGTTTGCCGGCAGAATCTGCCGTAGCCGGAGCTGTAGATAACTTGTTCTCGGGCGCGGTGGTTAGTGCTCGGACTTCGTTTCCGGTGAGAAACCGTGCGGTGGTGAATTTCCGGTGGGGACTTAGGTTTCCGGCGGTCCCTCAGGCGGCGGAGGATTCAGATACTGTTATACTGGGGAAGAGCAACTTCCCGTTGCCGGCGGGGATTTCGTTCAGACAATGTCCACTGCTGGTGATGAATAAGATCGGTATTGAACACGTGGCGAAAGATGATTCGAAGAAAGGGAAGACTGGAAATGCTGACAAGGCACAGGCGTGTTTGGATGTGAAGCAGCTGCTTGAGACAATACAAACTGAAAATGGATTGTTGAGAAATGCTTTGAATGATTTAAGATCTGAAATAGCTTCAAGACAGTTTAATTTTCCGACAAATGGATTTGATGGCGGGGCAGAAAAGAGCGGCTCTAAATATTCCGTTGGCGGAAGAGGTGATCGGAGGAGCAATTCCGATAAGAAATCGTCGAATGGGAAACCAATAGAAGGGAATGTCAATGATGACTTGAAGAAGGCTTAAATTAGTCAAAATTGCTTTATGTTTAAAACTGTTGATTATTTCAGATTGTTCTTTTAAATCCTATTATGTTCCTGTTTAGATTTTTTGTTGTTGTTTATGGAGGGAAAGTGAGTTAAAATGTAGTACTCCAATATTGCTATATTTTGAAGTTCAAGTACTGGTTTTTTGGTAACTTATTGGATGAATACATTTCGTTTATCATGCCATTTTAGAGTACTATTTGCTATTATGACTGTTATAATACATTTTCAGTTCATAAGTCGAGTGCTTTGGTCTAGAGGGAGCCTGGCGGAAACGTGAAGGTGCAATACCTAGTTGCTCAATCAAAACCCACGATAGATGTGATGGATGGAGGGAATCGAATCCGCTTTTACAGAATCCGCTGTAGCGCAATCATGAGATTTTTTAGGCTATCTACCTCGTCTTGTGGCTTTTGTCTAGTGAGCGCAGACTTATGGATTGGACGCACGTTGTGAGTTCGAAATTTGCCATAGAGAGGCTCTTTATTCATCAAATTTTGAATCATAGCATGGAGGGAAAGTGATGGTTTAAACGTATACTGCTATATTTATAAGTTCAAGTGCCGGTTCTTAGTTACTTACTGGATAACTAACATTTCCTTTATCATGCCATTTTGGAGTATTTGCTATTATGACTCTTTATGATATGCTAATATATTTCAGTTCATCAGCCTACGGCTTTGGCCTAGTTGTAAAAACTAAGCGCATGATGTGTGGATTAACGGCATGTTATGAGTTCTTTTTAGTCTATCTGCCCCGTCTCGTGGCTTTAGTCCAGTGAGGACCAGTGTGTGGGTTAGACGCACGTCATGAGCTCGAACTCTGCCAAATAAAGGGGTGGGCCTATTCTTCATCGAATTTCAACAACAAAAACAACATACCCAATATAATCCCACAAATGTGGTTTGAGAAGAATAGAGTGTACGTAGACCTTACCCTTACCTTGGAGGTAGAGAGACTGTTTCCGATAGACCCTTAGCTTAAAGTAGCGTTGTCCAGTGGCCCGGGTCAGCCCGATCCCGACCCGACCCAGCTCGCTACCCGCCCCGCTCCATCCCAATCCCCCAAAATAAAAAATAAAAATTGTCGGGGTCCGGGTTCGAACTCGGGACGGGGCCTGGGTTCGAACTCGGGACGGGGCCTGGGTTCGTCCCGCCCGTCCCGACCCGCCCCGCCCCATCTTGACCCGTCCCCCTTTGCAAAAATAACCGTTGCAACAACGGCCAAATTTCAATTTTGACCGTTGTGGAACGGCTATAGCGGTCATTTTTGGCCCCTCATCCCATAAACCCCCTACCCCTTAATATTTTTTTTAACCCCTAAGTTAATATATTTATACTTTAACCCTATTTCTCAACTATAAATAACTCATTTTCCTCTTCATTTTTCTCACAAATATTCCTACCATCTCTCTAATCTCTCAATTTATCTCTCTACAATTCTACAAATCTTCCTACTATTAAATATTATATCAAAGTTAAAAAATTTGGGAGTGAAGTTGACAACTAGCTTGAGGATCATCCATCGAGCAAAGTTTCAATTTTCAATTTCGATTACACGTCGACGTTACGTCGGCGTTTGGTACCTTCGTTCCTTCTTTAAATTATCATTGTTACTTAATTTTAATTATCGCACTTAATTTCATTTACTTTAATTATTTATTTGTATAATTAAAATGGAAGGATTGAAACGTATGATTAGGGGTAAGGGTAAGGGTGCTTCTTCTAATAGGGGTAACAAGAGTAAGGGTACTTCTTCTAGTAGTCATATTCCTAGTCCCGATGATTTGATTGATTTCAGTCATATTGATGAAACTGCTTTTTTTAATGATATACCATTAGGTGATGAAGTAGATGAACCCGACTTTAATTTAGACGATAATATAGATGACACACCCACTAGTGCACCTCAATCTCAGTCTCAGACTGAGTCTCAGCATGAAACTGAAATTGGAATGTCTCCTATTCCCCTAGTATGAATCGAGGCCCCATAAAACAAAAATTAAAATAAGACGCATGGCATTTTTTTTATAGGGACGAAAAGAATCAACTAGTTAGATGTAAAATCTGTAAAAATGTTTATAAATTTAAAACCGGAAAAGGTCAATGAGGGACGGGAGGTTTATTGAGACATGTACAAGACGAGCACACAGCTAGGTGGAATCAATACAAGGCTAAAAGATTGGGTGTGCCAATGTCATCTGAGTCGTGACAAGGTTCACATAGCGTCCCCGACCTAGTACATGATCAAATTAATCCGACGACGGGGGGAATTTTTGGTCCTAAATATGATAAAAACAAAGATAGGGAAAATATGGCAAAATTAATTGCGGTGGAAGGTTTGCCTTTTTCATTTTCTTCCTCTCCTGGTTTTATTCATTACATTCGAGAAACATATAATCCTGCTTTTAATGGTTTTCTTAGATCAACAGTTAGAAGGGATGTTTTAAAATTTGCAAGTGAATATCAACAATATTTACGTTATGCACTGTATCATTTTAATGACAAAGTGGCTATTACTTCTGACATAGGCCGTAGTACTAACGGTAATGATTATTTAACGGTAACATGTCATTGGATAGATCAAAATTGGTCTATGCAAAAACGTATTTTAACATATAAGTATTTTGACGATAGGCACACTAGTAGTTTTATTGCAGAAAATATTCATGAAATTTGTGATTACTATGGAATAATTAATAAAATTATGACTATTGCATTAGATAATGTTTCTTCTAATGATTATGCTATAAAACTTTTAAAACTTAGATTAGCTCCATCTTTTCCTGATTTATTTCATATAAGATGTGTGTGTCATTTTATAACTTAGTTGTAAAAGATGGCCTAAAATTTTTTGAAAACATTCTTGATAAAATACAAATTGTTATAAACTTTATTTTTAAAGGAAAAAAAAATATAAAGACGCAAAGAGTATAAAAAAAATATGTCATGATTGTGGATTATCTTATAGAAATATTCCAGAAGAAGTTTCTACTAGATTGAATTCTTTGTATGAACAACTACTTGTTGCTTATGATTATAGACAACCTATTACCTTATTATTTAACGCCCATAATAAAAATCCAAGGGATATGCTTGTAGATAATGATTGAGAATTTTTTTTAGAACTTAATGGATTTTTAGAGAAATTTTACCAAGCTACTAAAGAATTTTCCGGTATTTATTATCTTACTATTTCAAATATGTTATTTTATATAGCACTAATATTTTTGTTACTTAATGAATATATGCAAAAAACCAACTTATAAGGCATCTATTGATGGAGAGATTGATGACGATGTCACACATCGTATTGGAGCAGGATGGATGAAATGGAGGCTCGCATATGGAGTTTTATGCGATAAAAAGGTACCACCAAAACTTAAAGGCAAGTTCTATAGGTCGGTGGTTAGACCGACTATGTTGTATGGGGCGGAGTATTGGCCAGTCAAGACTTCGCATATCCAAAGGATGAAAGTTGCGGAGATGAGGATGTTGAGAGGGATGTGTGGGCATACAAGGAGGGATATGATTAGAAATAATGATATCCGGGACAGAGTGAGAGTCGCCTCGGTAGAGGAAAAAATGCAGGAAGCGAGGTTGAGATGGTTCTGACATGTGTAGAGGAGAGACACAAATGCCCCAGTGCGGAGGTGTGAGAGGTCGGCTATGGACGAGTTCAGGAGGGGTAGAGGTAGGCCGAAGAAGTATTGGGGAGATGTGATTAGACGGGATATGGCGCAGGTACAACTTACTGAGGACATGACCTTAGATAAGGGGTTGTTGAGGACATATATTAGGGTAGAAGGGTAGTAGCTAGTCGAGCGTAGTCCTACTTATACTTACAAACTGGTAGTTGTAGTGCTATTATCCTATCACACTAGTAGGAGCAGTATTGCTTTATAGTGTCGTTTGATTTCTGTTGATATGTGTTCTTTAGTGTACTTTGTTTATCCTATTTACTTGTGTTAGTTACTGCTTCTTTTCTCAGAATGCGCTAGCATTGCTTATTCACTTTTGATACCAACATTTTTATACTGCTTTAAATTTCTTGTCCGGGTCCGACCGTTTCTCTTGCTTTGCTTGTGCTTAGGCTTTGTCTTGAGCTGAAGGTCTCTCGGAAACAACCGCTCTACCTACCAAGGTAGAGGTAAGGTATGCGTACAATCTACTCTCCCCAGACCCCACGTTGTGTGATTTCACTGGGTATGTTGTTGTTGTTTTCTTGATGCCGCATATTCTTTTAACCTTATGGGGATTCATTGAGACAAGAAATTCTCAATTCATATACTCTACCTCTCCTTTGAATCTTGAAAAAATTCAAGAAAAAATATACCTTTGGTTCTTGATTTGATATTGCAGATTCTTGATCATGTGGAAATGAGTATCCAGAGGTTTATTAATACTCGGGGCAATGATTTTTCAAGTGATTATACTTTAGAATTCCCCAAAAGTTCAGCTCAAAATTTAGTTGATCAACAACAATATTCATCATACATGGGATTTTGTAATTTTCAGGCAGCTGCTAATAATTCTGCAGAAGAAACTTGTTGGCCTATTGGTAGTTCATCTCCAAGTACAATAATCAGCTATATTGGTTCTCCTTCTTCAGCGTTTTTCGCGACAGAACGTTGCCTCGGGTTGACACAGTACGATAATCAAGACAATACTTCCCAATTGTCCAATAATTATGATCTTAATCAAGATCATACTTCACAATTGATCAAGAATTATGATCTTCAAATGTCATCATATGATCCTCAACAATGTAAAATGAATTCTTGGCTGATTCAACAGCACAATCTGAGCCAGATTTTCAACACAATATTTCTATGCCATCATTCATCACGCCAGAATTCTCAACCAGTCAACACTAGAGTCCTTTTTCCAATGTATCAGAATCAGAGAAAGAGAGGATGCTGCATCTGAAAAATGAGTTTCTGGGAGAATTAGATACTTCATATCGGGGGCACCCTTCATTGCCTTTTGATGGAAATCAAGATTACTGTGTGAGTACTTACAAAGTCGTCTTTATCTCAAAAAATACATACCATTCTGATGAGTCTTCTTATATTTTTGTCCCACAGCTCTCTAATGATTTGTGTTGCTTTCAATTGGTAAATATGAGGCAAGAATCCACGAGTCCTTCACTTGTCATAAACTCCACATCTTCTGGAGTATCTCATAAGCCTAGTAAGACAAGAATCAGATGGAGTGAAGATCTACATGATTGATTTCTTGAATGTGTAAATCGATTTGGAGGTGTTGACAGTAAGTGTTGGAAATTTGCCTTTGGTGGGGAGGTGCGTCCACCAATATTTAATGACTTAAACACTAGGGTTCCGCATGTTGGAGGCTTTGTCTCTTCACACGTGCATAATCTACTAAGTGAGTAGATGACCGTAGGGCCAAGGATTGTCAAATTTCGTTGAGAAATGAAAGAGATATTGGTCCACGAAGTAAGGTGTTTGAGGCATGGAAATATGGTGTGGGACAAATCTACCACATCGGTGGGAAAAGGAAGAATTGTTCTCTTTATAAGTCTCAAAATTGGCTAAGGGTTTGGGACCCCAAGGGGTAACCCATGTGTTTGAAGGAGGGAGGACCTAGATGTGCTTGGGTTCAAGGCTAAGTCCACACGCGCGCCGCCCGCCCGTCTGGTCCAGGTTCGGGTCACGGGCCTTGGGCTTCTTCTAATATTATCTCTTTGGACCCCTACCGTTTGGGTTGGTTTTTGGAGCGTTAAAACTCCATTAATCAACACTTAATCTCCTCCCTAAAAGCTCATTTATGTTGCACATTAAATCAGTCATTACTTGGCTGATTAACTCCCTCACTAATGGCCATAAATAACCATTACTTGGCATCCATTAATCTGCACTTAATCTCCTCCCTAAAAGCTCCTTTATGTTGCACATTAAATCAGTCATTACTTGACTGATTAACTCCCTCACTAATGGCCATAAACATCCATTACTTGGCAGTTGAGAAGTCCCTCCCCTTATGCTATTTATTGGAGCCTTTTGGCTCAATTGTTGAGACTACAAGATATACAACACAGAGACAAACAGAAGAGAGCACAACACAAATTCTGTCCAAAACGTGAGCAGAAACAGTGGACAAAAACAGAAAACTCTTCCTTCCTTTTCTATTCTTCAGCAAGTCGTTTCGTGTTTTGTTTTCTTCGTCAGAATCAACCTATTTGCTTTGTAGTGTTGATTAGTTGTTGTTTTACCTTGGGAGACTATTGTCTGTTAACGTAAAAGCATATATACGGGGCAATCTTGTCTTAAAGACAGAGAGCCATCTCTCGACTCAGCCACAGTTGTAGCAATCCAGATTTAGTGTTTCTTGATTTCAGGTTATCAAGATTCAAGACTCAACAAGCTTGCGACAGTTCTGAATTGCTTATTTGTTTATCCTTTCGAACACTTGTAATATTTATTTACTTCTCATACTGCTTTACATATCCAACAGTAAGTAATTTCAAACTTCTTTGATTTCTTTGGTTCTCTACATGTGATCATCTTTGTTGTTGACTATGATTCCGTTCATCTGTCAGAGGCTACGCCGAAGCAAATATTAAATCTGATGGACTCAGAAAGCTTAACTCTTGATCATGTTAAAAGCCATTTGCATGTACTTGTCATTCCATAAGAAAGAACTTTGTTTCACAAGTCCATTTCATATTATGAATACTGAAGCAAATGTTTTCTCTTTGTATAACAACGCCGTTTGTCTTTATGTTTTTTGACTGCTATAGTAAAATATTGTTATAGAGAACATATAATATAACATAACATGGAAATATGTTCCAAAGAAAACTTGGTCATTATAGTGAAATGTTGTTATAGAGAATGATTGTTATAGAGTGGTCTGACTGTATTTCCCCTTTTCCCCAGAAATATCGCAACGCAAAGCATCCAGAATCTGCAGGAAAATCTGAAAAGAGAAACAGCCCGGATGCTGTGACAGATTTCGAAAGCAAAACGTTTATCTGTTTTGCTATACTCTTTTTAAATTTGTCAATCATTTTCATTCGAAAACAAATCTGATATCCAAGTTGTGTGCAGTGGAATAGAAATCAAGGAAGCACTGAAAATGCAACTAGAAGTCCAAAGGTGTCTTCATGAGCAACTTGAGGTATGTTAGCCATTCTAACATACTTAACAAAATATTATACTTTGCCAGAACAAAAGAACCTGTCCAACCAATCTTTCTGATTTCTGTTCTCTTCATGTTGTTATACAGACTCAGCGAGCGTTACAAATGAGGATCGAAGAACAAGCGAAAAAACTGAAGATGATATTTGATCAACAAAAAAGGACGAACAGGAGTCTGTTGGAGACGCAAAATTCAAACATTTCATCTCCTGGTGTAGAAATTTTGGTTGTAGATGACTCCGATAATACGTCCAACACAAGTTAGGTGCCATTGTAACTACATCAAATTTAGGTTTTTTCCCCATAAAAGCATATGCATCAGAAATCATCAAAGAGGTTTTAAGTAGGAATTAGTTCCTGCAACAAAATCAAGAACTGGCCCCTTTTGGGCTAATTGGCCTAAACAGAACTTGTAACAAATGTAAAATACAGTACAAAGTTATAAATAAAAGTTATGCTGAATTATTTTGTTTATTACTTATCAAACTAATATATGTCAATGATTCTCTTGGCTGCATAGGTAAAATGTAATGAAATGAAAGGAATCAAATAAGGTGTCACTTTGTTTTTGGTAAGTAGGTGTATAGTTCCCAAATATTCAATTTTTGCCTTGGCTATTTGGTAGATTTCTGTCTTTTAGCTTCACATTTTGTATGATGACTTCATGTTTAATTCTATCACTAATAAGCTGAAGCAAAATTAATTTTTGACAAGTTATTAAAAGACTCCATTGCTCTTTTGATCACATACTTTTGCACTTACCTTCATGTTGATCACTGAGAAAGGACAAGGATTTGTCCCTATTATCAAAGGTGTAACTTGTAGAGTGCATTTTCACATATGTACAAAATTTATTGTCATGCATTTAATTGTTTCTGTTAGTAGACACACAAAAGCACATACATCTTACTATAATAAGGAAATTCAGGAGCTTGAAGTAAAATAAAAGTTGCTTGAAGAAACGAAAAACTATGTGAAGTAAAAGAAGAAAAGGTTGTCAATTGCTACTAATAATCTAATAGAACTTCTCAAAATGTGGGTTAAAAGATCACTTGTTTAGGTCGAGGTCAAAAATTGAGGGGTTGCACCCTACCCCATTGGCCTAAGCTTCATTATGAGAATTGATGCTTTCTAACTCTATACAAGGAGTTCCATCCCCGCTTCAATTGAAGCTCCCCCGTCCTCCCTCCCCCCTCATCGCGTTGTGGTGTGACTTGCATGATCCGACTACAACGTTGGCATGGTTGATTGTGATACGACTCTATGTTGGACACGCCTAACTTCGAAAGTTAGCTCACAGGGTTGTGAACCACTTATAGACTATCCAAATCTACATCTTCTATAAAAAAGAGTTGCTCGGTGCATAAAGCATCCCGCGTTAGCTAGGTCTGGGGAACCATGAAAGCCCTCCCCCCCAAAAGGTATGATGTAGATAACTTACACTAATGCAAACATTAGTGGCTGCTTCCACGATTCGAATCTGTAACCTGGTTTTATAGGTCAAACGGAGATAACATTACCTTGCTCCAAGGTTCCCCTTCAATCTACCTCTTCTATCCAATGATGAATTAGGCATCACACCTTATTCACCCGAATCATAACACTATTGTTGTTGTCTGGTTTGTCCGACCCGACTACAACATTAGCTCAAATAAGGCAAGTGATAAAGGACGATATACACGGACAAACCGTGTATATCATATGTCGGTTGTTGTATATTATTTTATCATATATTGTAGAATCCTTGTACAAAGTGTAATTATGGTATTAGTCTTGTATTAGGAAAAACTATTAGAATTATAGTATGAAAATGTAGAGTTATTTTCCATATTTAGGAATTGTATATTTGTATATATAAACTTCTTCATTAATGAAAATAATCAAGGGATTATATACTTTCACGGTATCAGAAGTCTAGGGCAAATATTTTCCTTCTCCCCACAATTCTGCAGTCCTCTCTGACCGACGGCCACCCTTCGGTTTTTCTTCCCAATTTTTTTTCTTCGAATCCCTAATTCTACTATTGTTCTTTCATTATGTCTACCTCAAAGAACACATTTCATCCTGCCCTTACATTCTCCAACATCAAGAACCACATCTCTATTGTTATTGAGATGGAAACCGTCCAATACGCGACATGGGCAGAATTATTTAAGGTTCACGCACGCTTGTATCAAGTCCTTTATCACATCATCCCCTCGGTGACATGCAAGGAGAAGGTGCCTACCCCCGAGGATGACCCTACGTTATGAATAACCCTTGATGCTACCGTTCTCCAGTGGATTTATTCCACTATCTCTACAGACCTCTTGCAGACGATTATTGAACCCGACACCACAGCGATGGAAACTTGGAATAGGGTGCGTTATATTTTCCAAGATAACAAAAATTCCCGTGCTGTCACTCTTGAGTAGGAATTTTCCCATGTCAACATGGAAGATTTTCCGAATGTCTCAACCTATTGTAAAAGGCTGAAGGAATTGACAGATCAACTCAAAAATATTGGTGCGCCTGTCACCAATGATCGTTTGGTTCTTCATATGGTTGCAGGCATATCAGAGGCCTATAATGGCGTTGGGATGCTTCTTCGTCAAAGTAATCCTCTCCAACCGTTCTACCAGGCCCGTTCAATGCTCGTTTTAGAAGAGGCCGACTTGGCTAAAAAGGCGGTTACCGGCTGGGCCGCAGAACCATTGGCTACAACCTTGGGCCAACTGGCTGTGGGGCTGGGCCAGTGGCCAATGGCCCAAATCGCCTTACCCGTCGACTATTCCAACTCCTTGGGCCCAGTTCCAGAATCCTTCCAGGCCCAAATTTTCAGTCCAGTTCCAGAATGCAAGACCACAACCAGATGGGTCGTAGTAGCAGATTGGCTTGCTTAGGCCTCGGCCTTAGCAGTCCTTCACTGCTACGGGCCCAGCGGCAGTTCTGACGCCCATAGATATTGAGGTCGCGATGCATACAGTTGTCTTAAATCCCCCAAATGCAAATTGGTATATGGACATCGGTGCCACGTCTCACATGACACCCGCACCAGGTAATCTCTAGTCTTATTTCAATTTGAGCAACAATCATGGTATAACTATTGAAATGGTCATTCAATTCTAATTTGTGGTTATGGTCACACAAATTTGTCTCCCCCGCATCTACCTCTAGTCTTAAAAAAATACTTCATGCCCCTCACTTAATTAAAAATCTAGTATATGTTTGAAAATTCACAACTTATAATTGAGTCTCTGTTAATTTTGACCCTTTTGGATTTTCATTGAATGATTTCAAGACGGGGATACCTATAATGAGATGTAATAGTAGGGGAGAGCTTTATCCAATCACCACCACTGCCATTTCCACGAGTCAAGCCACACCTTCAACGTTTGTCGCTCTTGCTCCTTCTTTGTGGCATGCACGTTTGGGTCATCCGGGGTCATCTATTATTTCTTCTTTGTAAAATAATAATTTTATTGATTGTAAGGGTACACATAGTACTCCAATATGTCCTTCTTGTCCATTAGGAAAACATGTTGGATTACCTTTTGTAGCTTCTAATTCTAGTACGTCGATGCCTTTTGACATTATTCATAGTGATTTATGGACATATCCCGTTTTGAGTTCTTTTTGGGCCATCGTTATTATGTTTTATTTTTCGATGATTATTCTAATTTTTTGTGGACTTTCCCTTTTGCTAAAAAATCTCAAGTTTTTCCACAATCTTAAAATTTAGAGCTTTCATCCATACCCAATTTGAACGGAAAATTAAAAACATTCAATGTGATAATAGTTGGGAATATGATAATGGGCCATTTCGGGAATTTTGTGACACTCATGGCATATCTTTTCGGTTTTCATGTCCTCATACGTCCTCTCAAAATGAGAAGGCCGAAAGAAAAATTCGTACCATTAATAATATTGTCCGTACCTTACTAGCCCATGCTTCCTTACCTCCGTCTTTTTGGCATCGTGCATTACAAATGGTTACCTACCTCTTTAACATACTCTCTAACAAAGGCTTAGTATATCAATCCCCACTTAAAATTCTTTACAATAAAGATCCCTCGTATTCTCATCTTAGGGTGTTTGGGTGTTTATGCTATCCACTTTTCCCGTCTACTACAATTAACAAACTTCAAGCCCGTTCTACCGCTTGTGTGTTTTTGGGTTATCTGTCTAATCATCGTGATTGCAAATGTTTTGATTTATCCTCGGACAAATTCATAATTAGTCGCCATATTATTTTTTGATGAAACTCAATTCCCGTTTGCTAAATTATATAGCTTTGTGTCTAGTTCGTATAATTTTTTGAATGATGGGCTCTCACCATATATTATCCATCATTTATCCGAGCTGTCCCGTGACCTAAATCCGCCAGCAGGCCTAAATTTTCCCAGTCCAGTCACTGAATCTCGGCCAGCAGGCCCACTACCTGCTGGCCCAACTCCCCCTTCCAGTTTTTCAACCACACTTTATTGGGCCAGCAGGCCCACTGCCTGCTGGCCAGACCACTGCCAACCCGAGAGTTAGCCAAATCCCGTCCAATTCTATTTCGAGTCAAGGGTTCGTTATTCGTAGCCAACATGGTATTTTTAAACCAAAACGACATTTTAATCTTAATTCTAATGTCACTAAATCACCCCTACCACGTAACTCAATGTCTGCCCTTCATGATCCGAATTGGAAAATGGCTATGGATGACAAATATAATGTTCTTATTAAAAATAAGACGTAGGAGTTGGTGCCCCGTCTGTCTGGTGTCACTATTATTCATTCTATGTGGATTTTTACTCATAAAAAAAACCCTAACAGTTCTTTTGAGAGACATAAGACCCGTTTTGTATGTGATGGTAAAACATAACATGTTGGTGTGAATTGTGGAGAGACATTTAATTCGGTGGTCAAACCGGCAACCATTCACAATGTGCTTAGTCTGGCTCTCTCGAAAGCATAACACATTTATCAGCTGGATGTGAAAAATTCTTTCTTACACGGTGATCTTAAGGAGACAGTGTACATGCATCAACCCTTGGGTTTTAAGGACCCTAATTATCCTCACCATATCTGTTCACTGAAGAAGTCCTTGTATGGGCTTAAGCTGGCCCCACATGCTTGGTATAAGAGGTTTACCGATTATGTGTCTACTATTGGGTTTTCTCACAACATGACTGATCATTCTCTGTTCATCTATCATCATGGTACTTCTCTAGCATACATTCTGTTATATGTGAATGATATACTGCCTCCTCTGATAGCTTGCGCAAGTCTATCATATCCCTCCTCAGTTCAGAATTTGCTATGAAAGACTTGGGGCCCTTGAGTTATTTTTTTTTGTATAGCTGTCATTCGTCATGCATGTGTTCTATTTTTATCACAGAAGAAGTATGCGACTGAGATAATTGATAGAGCTGACATGTCGTCTTGTAAGTCCTTTTCTACTTCGGTTGATACCAAACTGAAGCTGAGTGGTACTTCTAGCACACTATATGAGAATCCCACCCACTATCGTAGTCTTGCAGGGGCTCTTTAGTATCTTACTTTCACGAGACCAGATATTACTTATGCAGTACAGAAAATGTGTTTGTTTATGCATGATCCGCGGATTGAGGACATGTATACGCTTAAACGCATTATACGATACATACACGGCACACTTGATTATAAATTGCATTAATATCCATCCTATGTCTCTAATCTCGTGTCGTATGCAGATGTTGATTGGGGTGGATGTCCATATACCAGCCGTTCAACATCTAGTTATTATATGTTTCTCGGTGATAACTTGGTCTCTTGGTCGGCAAACGCCATGCTACTTTATCGCGATCCAATGTGGAGGCCGAGTATCGAGGAGTAGCCAATGTGGTGTCGGAGTTATGTTGGTTGCGAAATCTTTTATTAGAGCTTCACTTTCCTATTCATAAAGCTACCTTAGTCTAATGTTGTCGCGCCCCGACTTATCTCAAGTCTTCCCTTAGGGCGTGATGGCACCTGGGCAACTATCCCTTCCCAGGTGAACTATTAAAAATATTTTCCTTCTAAATTAAGCATGTATCTAAGTGCGAAAATAATATAATCATGTTAGCTCCATCTTTGTATTTCTTTAATGAACGCGCGATCCCATACTCGTGCAAACACAATTTCTATATAGACTCAATGGAAGTTTCAGATATAGAATGAGAAATTCGAAACTAAAAGAAAACAATCTCATGTGGGGCATTCCCCGAGATAACAAAACTTAGTCCCTCAGACAAACTCGTTCAAGGATGACATTCACCAAATCTGAAGCAATGGATTGATGGAACAGTGAGACTGCGGGACAATCGCTAGCCATGTTGTGGAGCTTTCCCTTTGTCATGTTTTCCTGAAATATGTTAGATAAAAAACATCTCCTAAATAATTCACATAGAACAATTCGATGCAGATATGTTGTGTTGGTTATATGTTCACGTGAGCTTTAGTAATTTTTGTTCAACATCAACAACCACTCCCCTTCCCCTTGTTCAAGCTTATAAATTCAATATTTTCCTATTTGAAATATATATGTTATTTTCTGATAGAATATATGAAAATATATTCTAATGATATCATTAGTAATCTTTTGTATCTTTAATTATTGTAGTAATTTTTGTATTAGTTAGGTGTATATTTAATTTTTGTAATTATAGCCTAGAATGACTATTGTATATCGTGTATATAACCTAATTAAACTAATGAAATCATTAAGGGATTATTCTCTTTCATGATATCAGCAGCCTAGGATAAATTTTCCTCTCCTCCCTCCTCACTACACTTCCGTCATGCCCTACTTGGCTACATCCCTTCCGCCGCCCATTTTTTTCTCTCCCCTCAGTCATGTCTAACACAAAAAATACCTTTCATCCTGCTCTTGCAGTCTCCAACATCAAGAACAACATCCCTATCATCATTGAAATTGAAAATGTCCAATATGCGACGTGGACAGAACTTTTTAAAATTCACACAAGGTCATCACATCGTCAAACCGGAAAAAGGCAAGGAGAAGATGCCTTCCAACTCTTGATGCTACGGTCCTCCAGTGGATTTATTCCACCATCTCTATGGACCTCTTGCATACAATTATCAAACCCGACTCCATGACAATAAAAGCTTGGAATAGGTTGATAACAAAACTTCTCGTGCCGTAATCCTTGAGCAAGAATTCTCTCGTACAACTATGGAATATTTTCTGAATGCCTCCGCATATTGTCAAAGGCTCAAGAAATTGTCGGATCAATCCAAAAACGTCGGAGCACCGATCATGAATGATAATATGTTCTTCAAATGGTGATTCATATATTCTATCATTTTCTTTTATTTTTCCTATTAGTAACTCTCAATTCCTATAAGTACGAGTATTTTTTTTAAAAAAATATTTTACCCTAATTTCCCAAACAGCCCATTGAGATAAATAAAATATCCCTTCAACAATTACAATTGTCCGATTTTTCTTCTTTTCTTTCATCTCTTTAGTCTTCTTTCTGCCTTTAGCTTATTATCACAGCACTCAACCTCTAATGGAAGAGATTCATACTCCTCAAAACTCAACTCACATGTTAAACTTTACATTTTGATCTGTTTTGTTCCCTTTATTTTCCTTCTCACCAATTTTTTTTTTGTTTCATTTCATCACTAATAAATACTAATATTTAGCTTCTCTACTTCCATACAAAAATAACCCATCAGAGTATTAAAAATTTCCCTTTGTTTTTTGATTAGTTTTATTAGATTTTGAGAAATGGGGTTTTGCTTAAAGATGCAAAATAGTGGCTGATTCTTGAAAAGTCCGCCTCTTTGGGTATGTTTTTAATGTTTCAATTCCCAAAAGCATCATTAAAAAATAATTTAATGATAGATTATTTCTGGGGTTAGTCTAAAGATTGAATCTTTATGATTTATTGTACTGAAAAGTTTCATTTAAAATTTTCATCCTGTTTGAGTTTGAATGTAAAAGCTACTGTATGTTTCTCTCTTTGATGTTCTTGATATAGATTCTTTCTGGGGTTAGTCGAAAGGTCGAATCTTTATGATTTATCGTACTGAAAAAGTTCCATTAGTTATTTTTTTTCATATTATTTGAGTTTGAATATTAAAGCTACTGTATGTGTCTCTCTTGTGTTGTTGATATTCTTGATATAGATTCTTTCTAGGGTTAGTATAAAGATTGAATCTTTGTGATTTATTGTACTGAAAAGTTTCAGTATTTGTCTTCTTGTTTGAGTTTGAATGTAAATGCTACTGTATGTTTCTCTCTTGTGTTTTTGATGTTCTTGATATAGATTCTTTCTGGGGTTATCGAAAGATTGAATCTTTATGATTTTTTGTACTGAAAAGTTTCAATATCTGTCTTCTTGTTTGAGTTTGAATGTGAAAGCTACTGTATGTTTCTCTCTTGTGTTGTTGATGTTCTTGATATAGATTCTTTCTGAGGTTAGTGGAAAGATTGAATCTTTATGATTTATTGTACTGAAAAGTTCCATTAAAACTTGTCATCCTGTTTGAGTTTGAATGTAAAAGCTACTGTGTGTTTCTATTTTGTGTTGTTGATGTTCTTGATTTGCTTTTTATAGATATGGCTTAAAGTATGTTGTTTTGTTTTTATTCTTGTCTGATGAATGTTAGATATGGGAAAGTTGTGTTTTGAACTTCTCTCCAAGGATCTTGTTTTTTTGTTCCACTGGATTTAGTTTGTTTAAGCTCTAGTATTTGTATAATTGATGAAGTGTTTCCTTTGAATGATTCTCTGTATTTCTTGTCCTGGTTTGAACTATGGTCTAGTGGGAAGATATAGTTTTGTTTGTTTGTGAAGAAAATGTTCTTTACTTTTTGTTTGTATATTTTCGATTTCAGTTTGAATTCTGATGATAGACTTCAATCAAAGATAACATTTTTATCTTCACTGTTTATGTTGCTGTTTGATATGTTTTGATCCTTTAAAATTGTGAGGTTCTTTCTAATCCGCTCATTTTATGTAATATATAGGAGTTTTCAATTTTTAGTGGAGTGCCACATGCTAGTTTAAGGCCTCAGAGATTTAGTATTTTTTGAAGTTTTCACCAGAAGAATTCCGAGCTTTATACGATGGGCAGAGGAAAAGTAAAGAAGCAATCTGTTCGTGAGGATCTCGGAAGTGGTGAACAAGAGAAGGTACAAGTCCGAAGAAGGGGAAGACCTCAGAAGCCATCAAAGGATGAAGAAGAAGAAGAAGAAGCGGTGAAAGTAGAAGACGAAGAAAATGACAGTGAGAATACAAAAGGTTCCGTCTTCAATAAAGATGTTAAGAGCCAAGCTGCTGTGAATGGAAAGAAGAGGAAGAGAACTTCACAAGTCAAGGAAGTAGTAGATTCAGTAAAAATGGAAAATGGTGTTGGGACCAAAACTAACTCTAATGACTTAATAAAGTCAGTTGGATTTAGACAAAAAGGAAGTAGAAGGAAAAACAAGCCTAGACGAGCTGCTGAAGTTGGTGTAGAGTGCAGATGAACATCTCTCTTTGCTATTGAGGACTGATTCTGTGCTGATTTATATGTGCTTTTTTATTTTGCCCCTTGTTATCTTTTCTTGTTTTTTTAAAAATTTAGCTAAAACTTTCAGAAGAACTGAATTTTGTGTGGATTTCTGCGGCAAATGTAGTATTCTTCAGTGTGCTGCTGCTGCTAGTCGCCTTAGCAAGTTCCGGTATTAAGCACATGTCATGGAAAATTCAACCATATTTGCCAGTGTACTCTAATCTTTGTCGCCTTTGATTTTATATGTATGATGCCCTTCTTTGGTTTTGAATCTCTATTAATTGAAGGGAGCTCTCAGTTAGTAACTGCAAATGTCAAAGGAACAACTCCTATTGACTGACTGAGATGAATAATGAAGCTAGATGAAGACTCAATGTTGCTATGCATGCTGAACCGAGGGGACGTGCTCATTGGAGGTTAGAGTCGGTATGATACTCTCCTTTGCTTTTTTTTTTGACTGATTTAATCCCGTGAAACTTTTATATATTCGTTTAAAACTGAAAATACTTTTTCCCTAAACGAGTCAATCTGATATTTTGTCTTAGCACTTCTCTGGTTTTTGCCTACTTAGCATGATGGGATGTTGATTTGGTTTATACCATACATGGAAGCGCTTGAACTTGTGAATTTAAGGTTCTTCTCAGTATATATACACTCAAAATTGTTTAGAGGAACAAATATCGTGGGACAAGTGATATCGTGTTAATCTTACACTCTTGAAATATGACTCCTTTCTACCGAGATGTGATTTTTTGTGTGATGATTTTGTAAAATTGGAAGAAAGTAATTTGAGGTTGGAACATAGAGGGAAATGAATGCATCATGATCTAAATTTGAAGACACAATGCAGATTGCAGCTTATATGTTTAATGCAGTATACTAGCTTATACTATTTTGATTTGCTCAACTGTACTTGGTGTACTCGAGAAAAGCCAAAGGGAATTTAATTAGTTGGCCTGTTTATGTTGTCTCGTACCATTTTTAATAGTTTTTTTTTTAAGAAGAAATGGTTTTCAAGATGTTTAAGATGTTTTAAGTATCGATAGCTGGTTTAATACCAAAGAATTACTGGACTCACCAATAAAGACACTCATTCATGAATGGGCATATCTTTTACGAAGGTATGCCTTTAGCACCAATGGTAGTGGTGGGATGGGGTGGTAAGTAGAAGTCTTTGGTTTGAATCTGAGAGTGAATCACATTTTGGTGGGAAAGCCCTTTACTTCCAAAGTGGAACTTTCTGGCACGAATCCGGATAAGTTGAGCTTCAAAGCGCGTACGGGATGCCAAATGCGAAAAAGGGCAGCACAGTGCACGAAACATCCAGAGTTTAAGCAGGGTTTGGGGAAGGGCCGCACCTCAAGGGGGTGTGATGTAGAAGGCTGCTTTTGACGCAAGTATTAGTGATTCCACATCTCAAATTCGTGACTTATAGTAGGGATGGCAGTGGATCCTGGATCCGGTGGATCCAGATCCGTTTTATAGGATATGGATCTTCAAAATTTGGACTCGACGGATCCGGATCGGACTCGAATCCATTTCTGACGGATCGAATCTGGATCTTGTATTTGAAATCCGTATCCGGTCCAGATCCGATCCGTGGATCCATTTTTTATTAAATATATCCATAACCTAGAATGTAATTTTATAAGTATTTTTTTAATTTTTTTCATAATTTCGGTATTTTACATTCAAATTTAGCATGGGGGGAAGTGATTAGTTCTCATCGTTCTAGGCTTCACTCTAAAACGGTGGAGTCATTAATGTGCTTGCAAAATTGGATGATCGAAGACATTAAATGTATCTATTATTTATGTATTGATTATTCTCATATACGTTAATATCAAAAAAAAAATTCTAACATGAACCTTCTATTTATTTTTCAATTTCTTTCATATAAAGGTACTTTGGAGGGCACACATGCTTGTTCAACAGTTACTGAAGATTCTGAAGAAGAAGGGGAAGTAGTTGACTGTATTGATATGGTAAATGATATGTTTAATCATAAATATTTATTGAGATGAATATTTATTGAGATGATTTTTTTTAGTTCTCTTTTTAATATGATTGTTTCTTTGTTATTTTAGGATGTTGATGACGTTGAAATTAGTGACTTCGAAGACTAGTTTATCAAGTTGGTAGAAGGTTATAGAAGATGTTGCTGGCATTTAAAGAACATTGTTGTAGACTTTAATTTCAGGACCTCTGTAATTGTAGCATTTTCTATGATGTTATTTACTTACTTTGCTTCATCGTCTTTATTTTCTTGTGAGGCTAAAACTTCGTTCAGTATTTTGGAAGAATGGTGTCATGTTTGTGTAGTTTGATTGAATGAACTGTCATTTTTTCAATCAGATTGTGTTTCATTTTATCAAAAAAGTTTCAACAGGTGGGAATATTATTTCAGGCAAATTTTTTTACATGTGGATTTAGATCTGATCCGTGGATCCGGATTTAGATATGATTTTTATGGACCCGATGGATACGGATCTGGATCTGGATCCAGTTATGTAAAATGAATCTGGATCTAGTAGGATTTGATCCAGAATCGATCTGTTGATATCCCTACTTATAGGTCACACAAAGACAATTTTACCGCTGACACTACAGAACATTAGGTGAGACAAAACAAAAAAAGGTTTGTCTTTTAGTAGATGTGACCTTCTCCCTTTCAACAAGGCCATGGCACCTACTGTCGAATTAATAGTTTTGTAAGTCCTATTAACTAGTCGTCACCAAAACTCTAAGTAATTACTCTCTCCGTTTTAATTTATGTGGCATCATTTGATTTAACACGAAGTTTAAAAAAGAAAGGAATGCTTTTAAAATTTGTGGTCCAAAACAAATATTAGATATTTGTGTGACAATAAATTATTCAATAAAGTTAAATTGTTTCTAAATATAAAAAGATGACATTCTTTTTTAGATAGAGTAAAAAAACGGTGTCACATAAATTGGGAGGGAGGGAGTAAGTATATAATTTGCTAACTTGTCATCAGCAATTCAGCATGTAATGCAAAATGTTGAGGATTGGACCTCACGTTTTATATTTAATTTTAAGATGTCTAAACTCTAAAGTAAGCAAAAAGAACTTTAGGACGATATAGTAAAGCTTTGGGACAGGAACACCAGCTTTACTTTTTATTTTCAAACTATATATTTACTACGTATCTTATAAAGGATAAAATGATTTATAGTTATGCATATCTTTTTATTTTTCATTTCCTGTTAGTTTTTGGTAAGTAATCATATTAAAATTTCGATAATTCAAGATGGATATTAATAACGGGCCTTAGAAAGATAAGTATGAAGAATAAACATAATAGCCGCTCACTTAATTACTTAAATTAAAAATAGCAGAAAAATGCATAATATATGTATAATTCATGTATAATATGTGTATAACTTTATAACCAATATATAATCCATATTTATGACTAGAAAAAGTATACGATGAATCAGATCGGTTATTTGCATAAAATACCACCCAAGTATTTCATTATTGGGCCACAATACCTCTTGCGACGATATCGTAGACCGTTGTGTCATCTGTCAGAACATCGAGCTCCGAAGGAAATAAATAGGATAAATTACACTAAACAATCTCGTAATATGATTTCAAATTTTTTTTGCAGATATACTGAATTTGGAATTAATCATGTTCTACGTTACCAAAGGAACAAATGCCTTGTCTTTTGTTTGTATGAATGCTCAGAAAGATATAACGTTGTTAGTCTAAAAGGAGGCAATATTACAGACAGACATATCATTCTTTGGTTGGGATGATGTATGATTGATCCTTTATGTCCTTAAAAGGTCTATATTTTCAAGTCGATTTGAGTCAGGATTTGAAGTTTGTGTTTTAGAGTAATCTTAAATTATCGTATAATAATAACTGAGTTCACAGTTAAGTAGTTAGTAAATATCTCCATCTATATACAAGATATAACAAAAGTTACTAGAATCCCGAACCCATACCATTCTTTGATTAGTGTTGTTGTTCTTTTCATCTGATCAGAAAGGATGATACAAGTAAAACATACTCTGCCATTTGTTCTGTTTCTATCACGACATGTGAATTTTCATTGAGTTTTATCAGTAAACGGAAGATATGTCGGATATTGTCCCATGGTTGATATGGCTTTCCACAAAATGATGTTCCTTGGCTTTTAAGTTTCTGATTACAAATGGATGGTTGCTACAAAAGAATTGCAGAATCGCTTTTGTCTAAATTCAGGTACAAGCTCCACTTATAAAAGAAAGAAATAAGTTTTTCCTTCTAGATTAAGCGAAGGTAAGAGTCAAAACAAGTCGTGGAGAAAATCTTACTGCACAAAAGGGGAGGACAGAGTTGTAGGAGATTCAGTAAAGGAGATAGAGCTGATAAAGGTGAAAAACAGAAGCCTCAACGGAGGGGTCTGTAGTGGTGAGAACAAAATAGAGACCATGACTAGAAGGGAAAGGCGGAGATACGAAAGAGGATTTGTTAATCGGATTTCCACTTATAAAAAGCTTAAAATTCATCCTCAACTGCTAACAGTTCCAAATGCCTAATCAGGGAAGAAGAAGTGGTATTTGTTAATGAAATACCTTGAAATTTTGATTTGCACTATAATGTGATAATGCCTAGTACCTTTTATGAACTCGGCAATTGTTCTCAATGTAACGTTGCAAGTCAAAAGAAACTCGACAAGTTGGACAGAAAAATCATTAAATAACACAATAAAATTTCATGTTCGCGCTTCATTTTTACTAATGTTGCTCCTATGTTCAACCTTTTTGCTAGGCTCTTAGGTGATAAATAACATAATGCATGCAACGTCTTAAGTGTTAACAGCTTACTAAGTTCTGAAAGGAGTTATAAACACAAAACTACAATTACAGAATTTGGGCCAAAGCTACTGGGTTCTGCCGAACCCATAAACAGAATTGTAGCTCCGCTCGCTTGTCAAAGAGTTTTTAGCTGCAAGGCAAAACCAATCACCAATTTTACAAAATACTGGCTTCTTCTACACTAAAAGTAAAAACAAGAAAAGTGTTCTCTAATTTCCCCCGCATGGTCTTCTGCATCTCTTATTTGTATACAGGAACCCAAACAGAACAAATAAATAACAACAGATTAATCCTCGGCTAAAAGTTCAGAACCTAGTAAGACAAAATGAAGAAAAAAGGGAAACTGAAATATATTAGTACAAGACAGTTCAGTTTCGAAAAAAAGTAACATGGTTCAAGTCATGAAGCATTCTGGTTATAAACTGCAAAGAGTTCAAGAGGGTAAGTTGTCTGTAAGCTGCACGGGAAATATTGTGATAGCATCAAACTCTCAGCTGCTTTCACCACCAACAAAACTGGCAGGGAGGAATGTGTGGCGGATTGACACTGAAATCTACAATGGAAGGGGAGAGTTACCAATACCAACCTTACTACACTTGCTGAAATATCGTGCGCTATTCGCCTTGAAGACAATATAGTTGCCGTATATTTCCTGAGGCTGTCAAATATTGGCAGAACAGGGGGGTGAGAACAAAAGGTTCAGGCATGAACATCGAAAAAGATATATAAACTGCCACCATTACCATATAACCAGTCTTTAAAGCACACATGGAGAGCAGTTGCTACTTCCCGCTTCCGGCTCTCGTCAAGCTCGTTGTCCTTCAAAATATGCTTAGTCTCTTCGAAGTTCTTGTGCTGAAAGGGTCAAAAAGTATGAATTATGGTTTTCCAAAAGTTTGACGATTCAACCAAAAGACTAGAACATGTATCGGGCTATACTACATAAAGGGAAGATGAATAATCATATTGTGTGCACAAATGTGATGTAAAATAATACAAAAAGTTCAAGTTGCTATTTTAACGCACATTTCTCTCCTGGGAAGCCAAATAAGCATCCGGTAAAGGGAAAGGATTATCTTTCGTGGACCCAGATTGCTGCCCCTCAAACCAGTTTGGAATCTGTGATCATTGGAAACGTGCATATTAGCATTTAAAAGAAATCCAGTGAGGAAAAAGAATTATTTTACCACCTGATTTGTTATCAGCTATACACGTTAACCAGAATTGAAGACATTTGGAAAAGAAATGGGTACTTAGTCAATTGATAAATTAAAACTCAGGTCCTTGTTGCTACTTTTGTAGACATACCAAAAAGTTAGTGAACTGATCGGGGTCCACAGGACTAGCAGACTCAGTTTGAACATCCAACACACCAGCAGGATGTGACAGTGAATCATGTGGGTCAACAACACCAAGAGCTACAGGTGCATCCCATCTGTTGATGATTGGGTCAATACCAACTTCATTCAGGTGTTCCTCCAGTAGCGGGTAAAACGTATTGTATGGAGCAACCTGAAAATCATCAAAATGGAGGGGGGGAAGTCAACAAAAAATTCCCAGAATAATAAGTTGAACATCAAGAAATGCACTGTCTAATCAGCATGATAGAATCAAGAAAATGCTAGTACTTGTAGAAAATGCAGAATACCTTCAATTTATATCCAACTAATATTATATAATAAATAGATTACCAAGCCCTAGTCAGCTTAGCAAAACATCTAGTTCATAATTGAAGGACTATTCTTAGGAGAAAATAAAGCCACAAAGTAGCTGGTAATCTTGACAAAATAAACACTACCACAAAGAGAATGCACTACTTCTAAGACGCACAAGCTATTTCACAGCATAAATAAAATGATGGATACAAATCATATAGCCACTGGAAAAGAATATGCAAGCCAATTAAGTGAGATAAACTACACCAACAATCCCATTTATCACACACACACAAAAAAAGCACACTAAGAGTCCAAAAGCTCGGAGTTTACATCTCTACCGCTCAATCATGACATTGAAATTGACCACAAACTAAAGTTAACTAAGTATTTCAAACTTCTCAATTGCACTGAAACTCTCCATCCTACAAACTTAGCACACCCTTATCTTCATTGTGTGTATTAAATGAAGGGATTTGAAAAGATAAGTGTGTCGGCCTACAAAACATCCATGATCCATCCAACTTGGCCTGTCCAACATGTATTTAGCATATGATAGCCTGATAGGGATATTCCCCTTGCAACGTTTTCATGATTCCAGCTTACATAACAAAAACAGATTACTTAACAAAGTCATGCATGGTCTCATTTTTTTTTATGAAGAGGTTGTATTAAAAAGGCATCAAGAAGATGCAAGAAAGTTGCAAAGAAAATAGATAACTCCAGAACTGGAAAAAAAAAACAAATGAGATCTGGGAGTTGAAACCTATAGCAAAAATACAAAGCTGTTAAGCTATTGAGAGGGAGCTAATGAAATCTAAAAGGAAAATCACATCATCTAAAAGTCATGCATGGTCTCATTAAGTTCCAAAGACATGTATTTGACATGTGATAGAGATATGCACACACAATGGTTTCATGCTTCCCACTTAAATAATAAACTCAATGACTCAACAAAGTAACGTATGGTTCATTAAAAATCTTCCACTGGGAAATCCCATATTTGCAACAATATACTTATTCTCTTGCATTTAGCCCCAAGGTGAGGACTGCCTCAATACTTACAACTCCTAGTTTAATTGGATTCCGCTTGTGGCAGCGTAAGATCAATGAAAATTAAAGAAAAGCTAACAGCTGAGTGAATAATTTCACTTTCAATGCCACAGAGGTTTGCAATGACATTTGATGCAGAATGATCACAGCAAACCATGCATGTATGTTTCAAATAAGGATTTTGGATAACCCTGGAGTAGGTTGATTTTTTAGCAGCAGCACAAAAGTGACAGACCTGTAATTTATGGTTATCACCAACAAGAAGTGGTGTTTGGTTTACTCCCAAGAAGAATACACATTCACGACAGTTGGCAATACAAATACGTTTTGCTGCCGCAATCACGTGTACACGTTCACAGTGCTCAACTCTGACAGCCTGTAACAGACATTATACAATTAAAGGTCAAATCAAATAACTAATTAACAGGATCAAAGAGACAATGGTAAAGCATTTGCAAAATGGATCAATTAACACAAAACTAGTGGAAACCTGTAGCTTATGTGTTGTGTGTTAAAGCCTGATGTAAATAAAATAATTGCTCGAGTAACTCTCTACTTTTTATATCACCAGCCTTTGAAATCATAGATAGTATTTTACTGGTAGTAGAAACTAGAAAGCAACAAACATCAGTTTCATAAAGCATAAATTTCCTCCTTTTTCATCTTCGGATTGCATGCAAGTATTGGTCACCATTTTAAGTCTTAGCTATAGAAGAATATCAATATCAATCATTCCACCAAATATTCCACAATTCTAGATAAATTAGAGTTGGCTATATGAATCTTGATAAAAGAATGGATCTTGGGTCTAACCCAACCCCAAAAGCTAGCTCATGAGGTGAGGATTGCCCAAAATCATAAAGGAGACAAGAAAGTCACATCCCACCGATGTGGGACAATTCAACACCCCCTCGCACGCCCAAACCTGCAAACCGAAGCATGGTATGGGGGCCTAACGTCGGGAACCAAGAATTGGGATGGGTGTAGCTCTGATAGCATGAATGGATCTTGGACCTAACTCAACCCCAAAAGCTTGTTGATGAGGTGAGGATTTCCCAAGAGACCAAGAAACACACATCCCACTGATGTGGGACAATTCAACAAATCCTATGTAATCATTCAGCTCCTTTTGGGACAACATCGTTTTAATAACAAGTAACTTGTCTTTAGGTTGCCAAGTAACATGAAGAAATGTCTAAACACAAGCCAGAATCACAAAGTTCAAAATGCTTACATAAATGGTAGCTGATGCCAGCAGTGCTTAAGTGAATTTTTCAAACCAAACAGCTTCAACAGGATCAAATCTTAGATAATTTTAGATAAGAATAAGCTCAAACTTTAATGGCACTGAACATCCCTACAAATGATATTGTATCTCCATCTCCTTACTATTCAGATTTTCAAGTTCTGACCAAAATATGCATAAGAAATTAGAAGCCTGCATATCTTCATCGCCGAGTACATGAGATGAATAATGTGAAAATGCCAAGTTATATACTTTGTTGAAGATGGCTTTTGGCCAAATAAGAACCTTTAACTAATATTGTGCCTTGGAATTGCTAAACAGCAAAATCTCATACTAAGGTACAGTGCGGGCTAATTTTTGAGAAGCAATCAAATAAGAACACATTTCATTCATATATAGTACATGAGACATTTACAATAAGTTACAGGTAATTTAGAATTAACTTTACATCCTACTAGAATTTCTATAATTTCACTACTAAACGGCCCTTGAGAAGAAACAAGTAAAATCTTCCTAAAGGTTATTACCTACCTTGCCAACAGCTCCCAGGACAATAGTTGCATCAGAGCACCCATACACTGTTGCATATTTCAAAGGAGCCAAAATATAAATGACTGATTCATGACAATTGATAACCTGCCAAAGAAGAAAAAGGATTCAATATCAAGAATCATGTCGAGAGTTTGTCTCCCCAAATTTAAATCTGTCTGGCCAAAAATTTGTTGGGATTCGACATAAATAAAGATATAGCGAAAGAAGAAATCACATTCATTAATCCAAAATATGCATTGACCAACTTTTAAGGACTTGACAAGCTTTTGGAAGTTGAGATATTAGAATATTCAAAGACATAAACATCTCAGCATGCCACCGAAAAGGTTAACTCCAACTGGTCAACCAGTTGCAAGTAATGGGCGCATCCTTCCAGACAAGACTAGCTTCCAATTAGATACTAAGAGAAGCCTTATTCCGACCAACTATCCGGTATTGCCTCCTTTCATTTTCAGATTCTTCTGAAATGCTCCTTAATCCTAGTCTTAAACGCTCTTGAGAACTCATCTATACTATGATGGACAAATTTCTAAAATCCTTGACTCTCCTTGGGCACAAGTGTGATTCTGCTTTAAAGTTGTCAGTAAATAAATAAAAGAAACTCCCGGAGTTCAAGAGATTTTCTGAACCTAGTATTGATAGATCAGAGACAAAACACACACAATACAAAGGCAACAATAAAAAAAAATAAGTTCATAAAACTTATCCTCTTCAACGAATTATGCAAAAGACAAGGTTTCACTAAAGATGATGCAATGTGATAAATGCTCCTTGCTGATAACTTTAAAATCTTACCACTTACAAATAACATTCGTCACTTTAAAATCTTACCATATTGACTCCTATTATTTTATTTTAATTTATTAAAAATATTGACTTCAATTATTAACTTTATATGCCATAACCAACAAAAGCTCCATAGTATCCTAAAATGAATCATTCACTTATATTTCCCAGGAAAAGAATAACACACAACATAAAGTTGAAACGTACCTTTGCAGAGGAGCCCTTAATATCATTTGGCAGCCTTACATATGACGATTTAGAAATTCCTTCAATGAAACTTGGTCCTCTAGGACTTGGCGAACTATTCACTGCACTTGCAGAGACATCAGCCATTGGCACATCCTGATCAGAGGCATTGGTTGGTCCATTTTCCTTTGCTGAAGCCCTCTCAGTAATTCGTGTCAAAGCGGAGACTATATTTTCGAGAAGCCAGTCATGTACTTGAGCTGCAGGAACAGGAACAGCAGGCATCTCTGGATCTGAATTGGCAAAAAATGGGGCATTCTGACTGAATGGGATTCTTTCAGATCCCTTTTCACCAAAATAGACTAGGAAGCCAAGATGCTCTAATTTCTCCATAGACAAAACCTATGAGTCAAGTAAACTATTAGCTTTTCAGCATACCTTTAAGCCAATACTGTATGAATACAAACAAGGGCACAAAATGGATGCATATAGAGATGAATAGAGCAGTAAGGGTCTCTCAATAGGCATCGTCATTCGTCAAGCAACAAGTGTTCTTGCATTAGACGTTTCAGTTTCTTGTGCACTATCTTAGTACGTTTTGTGTGAATAAAATTTTATTTGCAAAAAAGAATAAAATTGAGTAGCATGCTTGTGAAGTCAGATGAATCAGATTTAGTCAAATTTGATAGGCAACTATCCTAAGCATATAGAACGACAAATATGGTATTATAACACAGAGTATAAAATTCACAAACCAGTGATTCTTCACTATCCCCCTCCACTGACTCTGCCAAAAGAGACAAAATGTTGCCCAAGTGCTTCTGTAAATAGGATAATTGATGAGCCTCTTCATCAGACTGTGATGGCATAAACCGGCGACTATTGCTGCGCACAAGCTGCAATATCAAAACAAAGCTTTTGTTTAATACGTTACAGAAGAACATTAGGAAAAACTAAATTATAATCCATAAACAGCAACAAATAATGCATGCTCAGTGAAATTGTGAAAACTGCAAATAATTGTCAGCTACAAATAGTTAATTCTTGATTTCGACAGACCATAACCTGTGAAAAATATGCTGAACCAGTAAAACCAAAAACTTTTCTTTATCAGTCAAGAGTTTCAATTTACAAAATTAAATAAAACTTCACAGCATGCTGGTCAGAATTGAAGGTAGCTGAAGAAGAAACAGTGGTTTTATCACATAAATGAACAAGATTTTGGTATCAGTTATTCACCATGCCTCCTGAAACTACTCAAGTAAAACATCTGAGGAGCATGGGAGGCAATTCAATCATTACGAGCATACGTTATTGCATAGCTTCAAAGTTACTGTCACCAAGGAATAATGAACCAATACAATACCTTTTCCTGATAAAGCAACCTTTATCAGGGGTGAAGAATCAAAAGCACACAAATTTATACAACTGAAGTTGACACCAAGCATAAAAGCTTCATTCTCAAATTCTAACTCAACCAGGTAAACCAATTCCAGCTACATTACACGTTTAAAACCTATTAAAGAAAGCATCTTTAAGAACAATAGAGTATCTACTATCTAATAACTAATTAAACTGCAAAAGAGAAAAAAAAAAGTAACAAGATATCTGACTATACAGTTCTGTAATTCAAAAGCATTATCAAAATTAGTAACCGTTATTACCTCAAACCTAAACATGCAAACACTAAAATACAAAAATAACACAGAAGGCAAATAAATCCATTCACTTTACACAATCACTGTCCAAAGTAATGTCGACTTTCCAGTTTGAATATACAGAATCATACAACGGAATCAAATCACAAAATACAAAACTTTTACTGATCAGAGTTCCAATTTTTTTTAACAATGTCAAAAAGTATGTACAATCACCTATTATCAAAAGCATTATCAAACTATTAACCACATTATCACCTAAAAGTTTCACCTAAATTCTCATCATACTCTGCACTATTAGTTTGATAATGCCTGTGAAACTATTAACGGCATTATTACCTAAAACCTAAGCATGCAAACACTAAAATACAGAAGCAAATAAATCAATTCACTTTACACAATCAATGTCCAAAGTAATGTCGACTTCCCAATTTGAATATACAGAATCATACAACGGAATCAAATCACAAAATACAAAACTTTTACTGATCAGAGTTCCAATTTTTTTTAACAATGTCAAAAAGTATGTACAATCACCTATTATCAAAAGCATTATCAAACTATTAACCACATTATCACCTAAAAGTTTCACCTAAATTCTCATCATACTCTGCACTATTAGTTTGATAATGCCTGTGAAACTATTAACGGCATTATTACCTAAAACCTAAGCATGCAAACACTAAAATACAGAAGCAAATAAATCAATTCACTTTACACAACCAATGTCCAAAGTAATGCCGAATTCCCAATTTGAATATACAGAATCATACAACGGAATCAAATCACAAAATACAAAACTTTTACTGATCAGAGTTCCAATTTTTTTAACAATGTCAAAAAGTATGTACAATCACCTATTATCAAAAGCATTATCAAACTATTAACCACATTATCACCTAAGAGTTTCACCTAAATTCTCATCATACTCTGCACTATTAGTTTGATAATGCTTGTGAAACTATTAACGGCATTATTACCTAAAACCTAAGCATGCAAACACTAAAATACAGAAGCAAATAAATCCATTCACTTTACACAATCAATGTCCAAAGTAATGTCGACTTCCCAATTTGAATATACAGAATCATACAACGGAATCAAATCACAAAATACAAAACTTTTACTGATCAGAGTTTTAATTTTAACAATGTCAAAAAGTATGTACAATCACCTATTATCAAAAGCATTATCAAACTATTAACCACATTATCACCTAAGAGTTTCACCTAAATTCTCATCATACTCTGCACTATTAGTTTGATAATGCTTGTGAAACTATTAACGACATTATTACCTAAAACCTAAACATGCAAACACTAAAATAAAAAGGACAGCCCGGTGTGGATCTATATTGTATGCAGCCTTACCTCACATTTCTGCAAGAGGTTGTTTACACGGCTTGAACGCATGACCTACTGGTCACATGGCACCAACTTTACCAGTTACTCGAAGTCTCCTCAAATACAGGAGCAAATAAATACATTCACTTTACACAATCACTGTCCAAAGTATTGTCGATTTTCCAATTTGAATATACAGAATCATACAACTGAATCAAATTCACAAAACACACACCTGCAACGGTGAAAGAGCGGATATGAATCCATCGAAAGCCGAAGTAGAAGGCCAAACATCAGCTACTGCAGCGGAATCCTTATGTCCTTTAGGAAGCAACCTTTTATAACTCTGAATATACAAAAAAAGCATCAAATCAAACACATTAACTCCAACTGATCGGATATCCGATGAATTAACGGTTACGATTGGATCAGAATCATTGTGAAGAACGGATGCGATTGTTTCAATAACAAGTCGAGCATTTTCATTTGAGATCTGAAGTGATTCAGCAATTGCTTCTGAATTAGCTCGATACGACGACGTAGAGGATAGCGCTAAGAGCTTATTGCGAATTGATATAAGTGTTTGGGATCCATCGGTGAAGATAAGTTTAGGGATAGGAAGAAGTCCGTGTTCGAATGGCTCTCTTCGTGGATGTATGTAAATTGGAGGAGCGGTGGTGGTGATGGTGGTGGTGGCGGTGGTGGTGGATGACGGCGTTGATGGCGGTGGTGGTTGTTCGTCTGGTTCCGGCATGGTTTTTGTGAGTGAAATGAATGAGCTTAGAGAGCTGAGACCTGAGATGGATCAAATAGAATGAGGAATAATTGGGCGCTCACGGTCGAAAGCCCGGTTTGTGTGGGCTTACGGGCTCGATCCAGACTGACCCGGCCCGGTGATCATAAGTGAACCGTGAACGCTTCTTCAACCAGTTGTTTTGGAAGTCTCCTAAATTGGTTGTTACTCATTTATTTCCTTTAAACTCCCTCCGTTCCATTTTAGGGGTTTACGAGATAGGATGAAATTGAATTATTGATTTTATGACATTGAAATTATTTTTATATTTGGTTGGTGGGTAACTTCTTTAGTATTTCATCTAATTCCATTTATATGGGAAAAAGTGGGATAAGTATCCAATAGAGGGTGGGATAAGCTTATCTCATTCAATTTCATCTACATGGGATAATCTATCCCTCCGACCAAACGATCTCTAGTATCTTGGTTTGATTTGATACGAAGTTTAAGAAATAAATGAAGATTTTTAAATCTTGTGATCTTAAATTAAATATGTGTGTAGTGTTTTAAATCTTGTGATCTTAAACTTATCATGTATGATATTTAAATTGAAAAACTTACTAAATTGGGACGGAGGGAGTACCGTATATTTTTTGCATATGTAGGAAAACTAGGTTTCTTTTATTTTATTCATTTTAATTACTCCATTTATCTTAATTTATTTGACGGCTTTTATTTTTTGAAACTCAAATTATGTAAATTTTGATTAATATTTTAAAATATATTTTCATCATATTTATATGAAAAAATTGCAACTTGTATTATTTTCCGTATAGTTATCTAAATTTTTAATTTATAATATTAAGTTAATCTAATTGAATTATTCTTCAAAATTTAGTTAAATTAACTTTTGAAAAGAATTAGAAAATGATGATTGATTATTATTAAAATAGTTTGAGTGTTGATTGTTTGTGGTTGAATCTTGTGTTGAAACTCTTATTTAGTGATTTGCTTGAAGAATTTCAAAACTTCATCTTTGATCATTGGAAAGTGTTGAAGAAGATAAAGTGATCTTCTTGAATTTGTGTCGTTTGACTAAGTAGGTGACGGGGGTTATTAGTGTCGGTGTTTGAAACATATTTGGGACAATTTGATTGAAATCGAAATTGTAAACTCAAAAAAGAAAAAAACTATGTTGAATAGGCAAATAATAATATCTTGGCATGATTTGTAAACGATTTAATAAGATGGGTAAAGGAAGATAGTTCAAAGTCATGTTAACCTGGTATGATTTGTGAATAATTTAATTGTTCATAAAGAAAATAGCATAAAATTATACAATTTAACACGATTTCGAACAACTGAACAAGATATGCAAAATGATGATAGTACCAATTAATATCAATTTGGCATGACTTGTGAATAGTATAATAACAACAATAACATATCTAGTTTATTCTCACGGGTGGGTCTAAGGACGGTAGAGTGTACGCAAAATAATGTAACAAGATAGTTAAGATAAAAATAGTTCCAATTCATTATGACTCGCAAATAATTTTTAAAATTAGGTGGAGAATTTTGCCGGGACTCCACGTGTGAGCTTTATAAAAATTCTTATTTTTTTGGCGAAATAAACAAATTGAGGAAGGTACACAATGCCCAATTGCCCATAGTAGCATACAAAGTTTAGATGAAGCAAAATACATATTTTTATCCCTAAACTTGTACCGAAAATTCAGTTTAGTAATTAAATTTTATTGGCAATTATTTACCTCCCTAAACTTGCACCGAAAACTCACTTTAGCAATTGATGGTAAAGTTTAATTGCTAAAGTTAATTTTCAATGCAAGTTTAAGGGTGAAATGTATTTTCGATGATAGCCTCTTGTCGTTTGATTATGAAGAAATTCAGGTAGAAATTAACGATGTATGTATTGTACTAATATAGAAGTGTTAGTAGTGGAACTGGAAACTAGTAATGCGAGAATTGAGTAATGTAGGAATCAATAGTACAAAAATTATGATGTAAGAATTTTTATTCATTACTGAATATTGTTGGGTATTTTTGCTCTATGGTACTTTATAAAGCAGTACGGGAAGTATATAACTATTACAAGTATTCGAAAGGATAAACAAAGATTCAATAATTCATCTAGAAATCTGAAAATTACAATATAACCACAAAACTGAAATTACAATTTTGTTGAAGACGGAAAAATGGAAACTGGTTTTGCTGAGTCGAGTGTGGCACTCTGTCCTTAAGACAATATTGCCCCGTATGTATCATTTATACGTCCTGGACAATTTGTCTCCCAAGATAAAACAAAGAATGGAACACTTGAGCAAAGGAAACTCAGATGCTCGCGTGAAGACTATTGAGTAACGAGATGATGCTTGAAAGTTGTAGGAAGAAAACTGTTTTGGTTGTGTATTTTCGTGAGTTGTATAAACTGTTATTTGTAGTGCTCAACAATGGTGTAAGGGGGTGTTTATATAGGTGAGAGAGGGTTGTTTAATCGCTTCCCATGCTTGGTATTATTGGCCAAATAATGGTCATTATAGAGGTAGTAAAGCCACCAAAATAAATGGTGAAAGACCAACGGATTTGGCCATTATAGGAGGAGTAATTCATCCAAAATAAATGGCTGAATTGAGTGCTTGGGCGTTTCTGTTTTGACCGTCGAAATTCTGATTTTCTGAAAACTTCAGGGACCAAACTGTACGTCTGAAACTTCTGGGATCAAACTGTACTTCTGACAAAGTTCTCTGGCCCAAAAAGATAATATCACACAGCCCGTGGCCCGTGGCCCGGAACCGGACCGGACGGGCGGCGGCGGCGCGCGTGTGGTCTTTCCTCGAACCGAAGCACATCTAGGTCCTCTCTCCTTTAAACACATGGGATACCCCTTAGGGTCCCAAACCCCAAACCAATTTCGAGTCTTATATACACAACAATTCTTTCTTCCTCTACCGATGAAGGAGAATTGAACATAACACCACACTTTCCATGCTTCAAACACCTCACTTCGTGGACCAATATCTCTTTCATTTCTCAATGAAATTTGACGATTCTTGGCCCTACGGTTATCTACGTACTTAGTAGATCATGCATGTGTGAAGAACCGAATTCTCCAACATACGTAACACTAGTGTTTAAGCCGTTAAAGTTGGTCGGTCGCAACTCCCGCCAAAGGCAAATTTCCAACAAATATTTGATTTGTTAGATTAAATATTAGTAAATAGTTATAATTTTAAAATATGCTTTTACTTTTTAAATAAAATACATAAACGGATATTTTTGTCATTTAATCATTTAATACATGTACTGTTAATTTATGTATTCTTACTATACATTCTATCTCATACGAGATGATAATAAAAATACAACTTTAAGTTGTATTTGAAATTTTCATGACCAAACACTATAACAATAACAATAACATACCCATTATAACTTTATAAGTGAGGTAAGAGATTAGAATGTACGTAGACCCTAACTCTACTTTTATGGGATATAGAGGTTGTTTCCAATAGACTCTCGATTAAAAAACATAGTAAATGCAGAAATTCAAAGAAAACAAGACAACAAGATATAACGATACAAATTAAAGAGGCAACTCACAACAATATACACATACGAGTATGAATCTACGCGAAATCTAAATACTACTGAAGAGGCTAACCTCCTACCCCTCTTACCCACAATGTGTCAAAACTCAAAACAGAATGACTTTATCTCTGAAAAAAATAAAAACAATTCTAAAAAAAAGTGAATAATTCTTATTGTAGAAACAATTAAAGAAAAGAAAAATCCACACAAATAGTAATAACAAATATTCACCCACAATTAAAAAGAAAATCAACACACAACCACCCTCCAGGCCACCACCGTGAAAGGCTGAAACACACGGGAAAAGGAAGTTGTACCACCTGCTCTGTCTTTCTCTTTCATTTTCCTCTCTTTAATTTTACTGTTTTTGCTTTCTCCCTCCCCCTCCCCCTCCCCCTCCCCCTCCCCCTCCCCCGGGTTGAGTCTTTGTACTTTCGCCGTTCACTTTTTTGTACTTGTCAATTATTATAAAAATAAAATTTTACTTTTATTTGTTTTATTTTTCGCATATTAAGAAAATATTTTTTTTTATTTTACCTTTAATATTAAATACTCATTTTAATTATTTTTCAACTTGATTAAAAAATCATACATTTTATTTATTATTTGTTGCAATATACAAAGTTCAAACGAGTAAAAGTGAAGGAAAGAAGTACGTTTTCTTTCCTTTCTAGACCTCATCAGTCAATATGCTACATTCTTCGTTTTTTGTAAGATTGTATTAATTTCCTTTAGGGAGCCTTTCACGTTAATACAAAATATATATAGGTGTACAATGTGTAATCCCTATACAACAGGGATCTTAGTTCTACCATAATTACATAACCTTAAATATGATAAATACAATAGTGGTACACACGTGTTAATACACCCCCTCAATCGGAGTGGGAGGAGGCCGGATGCTAAGACTGGATCTGAAGTCGAGGAATAGCTGTCTAGGAAGGTCCTTGGTGAATATATCTGCATACTGATATGAAGAAGGCACATGCAATACCCTGACATGATCGAGAGCAACCTTCTCACGAACAAAGTGGATGTCCATCTCAACGTGTTTGGTTCGCTGATGCTAAACCGAATTATGAGACAAATATATTATCACAATAAACCAAAGAAGTCTTACGTAATGGACACTGAAGCTCTAAAAGAAGGTTTCGGAGCCAACAAATCTCAGCGACAACATTAGCAACGCCTCTGTATTCTACTTCTGCACTTGAACGGGATAATGTGGGTTGTCTCTTGGCGGACCAAGAAATAAGATTATCTGCTAAGAACACACAGTAGCCTGAGGTGGAGCATAGCATGTCCGGACAACCTGCCCAATCAGCATTCGTATATGACAACAACTTGTTCGTTGCATAGGGTATAGATGCAAATCATAATCAAATGTGCCCTTAACATATCGAATGATACGTTTGAGGTTAGTAAAGTGAGGCTCCCTGGGGGCATACATAAATAAGCATACTTGCTGAACAACATCATGTCTGGTGAAAGTGAGGTATTGTAGTGCACCTGCAAGACTCTTGTAAATAGTGGGATCTGACACTGGATCACTATCCAAAACACTAAGCTTTGATCTAGAGTCAACTAGAGTAGTCATGATCTTGCAATTCGCCATTTTAGCCCTGTATACAATCTCCTCTGCACACACTTACGTTGACGCATAAACATAGTATATGCAGATCTAGTCATATAAATCCCCAAAAAATAGCTCAACTTTTCCAAGTCAGTCATAACAAATTCTGTTTTGAGCAGCGTAATGATCTCATTTTTCAACAAATCAGAGGAGATAGTGAGCACAATATCATCAACATACAATAATAAATACGCAATGCTACTACCTCTATGAAAAATAAATAGAGAATTATCACATTTGCTGCACAAAAACCTAATATGCATGATATATTGTGCAAAACGATCATACCATGCTCTAGGGGCCTGTTTCAAGCCATAGAGTGACTTACGGAGACGACATACATACTGAGGGGCTGCTGGATGGATAAAACTAGGCGGTTGATGCATACAAACCATTTCTTTCAAATCCACGTGTAGAAACACATTTTTTACATCAAGCTGATGAATATGCCAGTTCTTACCCATAACAATACTCAGAACTGCACGAATGGTGGCCGGTTTGACAACCGGACTGAATGTCTCACCACAATCTATACCCTCATGTTGATTAGTGTCATTAGCCATAAATCTTACCTTGTATCTCTCTAAGTCACCATTGTCTCTATATTTGTGGCAAAAAAACCACATGCAACAGATCACATTCACCCCGTCCGGTCTAGGAACCAAATTCCAAGTATGTTGTTTTGTTAAAGCATTAAATTCTTCACGCATGGCCGCATTCAAATTCAGGTCTAGTTTGGCTAATTTTGGGTTTTTGGGTATTGGAGATATGGTTTGTGTGGTTAGATTGAACTAGACTTTGGTTTTGAAAAGTGTTGGGCACGAATTTTCATACGGTGCGTGGGGGCATGGGTAGGTTGGGGATATATGGTGGGGAGCTGGGTCCGGGTTATTGGAGCCAACGATGTGGTCAGGTTCTCTGATGGTTGGGTGGTAGATTCGGGTATTGGGTCAGTGGTAGCAGGGAACGATAGCGGGTATGAGAGATCGATGATCTGGGTAGAGAAGGTGGGTGTGGTGTCGACAACGTCTGGGCTGTTGACGGTGTTGGGTTGGTAGGGGTCGAGTTGCAGGTGCGAGTGAGTACTGTTTCGGGGGAGTTTCGGATGACCGAAATTGCGGCGTTGGGCGATGACGACACATTGGTCATTGATGGCGGGTGCCGGTGGATAGGGTTTGCAGTGTCGGACTGTGACAGAGACACAGAGAGCCGAATGTCGGTGATGGGGGGCATTCGGCGGCGAGCTGACTAGATATGTCTGACTGTCGGAGAAGGCAGTGGTGATTGGCGGAGACGGGGATGAGTTGGTGGCAGTGCGGCAGAGGTCAGTAAGGATGACTGGGGAGATGTATGACTCATCTAGACCGCCAGTGGTGGGTGTTTGTGTGCTTGCCGCCGCCGAAATAGTGGCATTCTGACGGAATGCTTATTGGACAAGCAGTGATGGGTCCGAATCTTTAAGGAATTTGTAATCTGTTACTCAGAATTTTTTAATGTTGTCAAACGGGAAAACATACTCAACAAAAGTGATGTGGCGAGAAATTATGATTTTGTCGGTGGAGAGCTCATAGCACAGGTATCCCCTATAGTTTGACGGAAACCTAGGAAGGCGCACAAAGTAGATCTGGGTGCCAATTGTGGGCGGCCGTGGATGTTAGATTAGGGTAACACAGACAATCGAAAATTCTAAGGTGGTCATAGGTGGGGATCCAACGATAGAGAATTTCAGTGGGTGTCCTATTTTGAATCGTACGGGTTGGTAAAATGTTGAGAATGTTTTCTGTCATTTTTAAAGCATATACCCAAAAATTAGAGGGGAGAGACGCATGAAAAAGAAGGGTACGAATCATATTATTAATGGTTCGAAGAATTCTTTCGGCTTTTCCATTTTGAGGGGAGGTATGGGGGCATGAGAAACGAAAAATCATGCCATTAGCTGCAAAAATTTATGAAAGAATGAATTATTAAACTCAGACCATTATCACATTGAAACGCTTTTATGTCTTTTTCAAATCGCGTTTTAATCAGTGTACGAAACTCAACAAATTTGGAGAACACTTGAGATTTGAGTTTGAGTGGATAGACCCAAAGAAAGTGAGAGAAATCATCCAAAAATATAAGATAGTATTCTAGCCTAAGTTGCTGGTTATGAGATATGTCCATACATCAGCATGAATAATATCAAAGGGAGAGAAAGTAGTACTCATAGAAGTCGTAAATGGTAATCTAACGTGTTTTCCTAACTGACACGAGGAGCAACTATGAGAAAGATTCCCTTTGTTACATTGGATTAGATTTTGATTTTTAAAAGAATAAAAAATGTGAGACCCCGGATGACCAAGTCTACTATGCCACGTAGAGGGAGATATGATTGTTAAAACGGTGGGAGGGGTGACACTAACAGCAGATGTGGGTAGGAACAGATATAGGTCCCCCTCACTATTGCATCTCGTAAAGAGTTTCCCGGTACAGAAAATTCAAACGGGTCAAAATTATTTGAGACAAAATTATTGGTGACAAATTTTATGACAGAATTAAATTTTTGATGATGTTTGGGGCATAAAAGATGTTTTTAAGAGAGACGTGTGGATGCAATGGTGGGGTAAGGGTGTGGCCAAATTCTTGAATTGGAATGCGATGACCACTACCGACCATAATAGATTGTGGAGTTGGTAACTAGCGCAGTTGAGGAAGATTACCTGAATTGTTGGTGAGATGAGACGTGACACCCGTATCCATATATCATGCATTATCAGGTTGTTGGCGGGTCAAGGAAGCAATTTACTTGTGTTCTTGGGTAAAAAACAAATTTTAATTATTTTCGATTAAGGGAGAAAAGCTAATAAAAAAGAGAAAAGTTGTTCTCAGAAGAAACAAAGCAGGGAAGGTTGTCAAACAACTTTTGTCTTATGACAAAAGGGTAAAGGAAAGAGAAACAACCAGGCGAAAAAGCGACCAAAATTGTTGCTATCAAGAATTGACAGCCGCGAATTAGTCTGTTCTCGGGAACAAAGAAGAGAACATGCGCTGGTTCCGAGGAAGAAGAGAAATAGGGTTTAGGTTTTGACCTCTGATACCATGTAAGAATGGATCTTGGGCTTAACTCAACCTCAAAAGCTAGCTTGTAGGGTGAGGATTGTCCAAGTCCATATAAGGTGTCCATGTTCCCGTTCCATATTCGATGTGGGACTCTTAACACTCCCCGCACGCCCATACCTTGTTAACTGGAGCGTGAATAATATAATTTGGGGCCCCAACATCGGTGAACAAATAATTGGAATGAGTCTGGCTCTGATACCATGTAAGATTGTATTAATCTCCCTTAGGGAGCCTTTCTCATTAATATAAAATATATATAGGTGTACAATGTGAAATCTCTATACAACAGGGATCCTAGTTCTACCATAATTACATAACCCTAAATATGTTAAATACAATAGTGGTACACACATGCTAATATGTAAAGAATGGATCTTGGGCCTAACTCAACCCCAAAAGCTAGCTTTTAGGGTGATGATTGTCCAAGTCCATATAAGGAGTCCATGTTCCCATTCCATATCCGATGTGATACTCTTAACACTTACCGCACGCCCATACTTTGTTAACTGGAGCGTGTATAATATAATTTGGGGGCCTAACATCGGTGAACAAAGAATTAGAATGAGCATGATTTTGATACCATGTAAAGAATGGATCTTGGGCCTAACTTAACCTCAAAAGCTAGCTTTTAGGATAATGATTGTCCAAGTTCATGTTCGCATTCCATATTCGATGTGATACTTTTAAAGTGATCATAGTTATACTATAATTACGTAATCCTAAATATATAATTTTGATACATCACACCAAGAGAAAACAAAACCCCCTTTTTTTTCTCCTCAGGGTTCCATCTTTTCATCATCCATGAACCCACTCAGTATATTCATTGTCTTTCATATAAAGATCTTTTTTTCTAATATAATGAGCCTTTGAAAATTGTTGTTTTTGGATTTTGTACAATGCTTGACTGGTGTTACATACATGGTATTTGTTAAACTGTAATGTGGTTCTATTTTTCTGCATTAAAAGTTCTATCTTTTTGTGAGAAAGTGAGAAGGGTCTTTTTTGTTTGAGTTAAACTTCTTTTTGTTGCTATATATTGTTATTTTGCCTTTGTTTTTTTAAGTTTCTCAACTCCTTTTTCTTGATTTTTGATGCTATGCAGGGTTCAAGCATTCAGATGAATCAGATTTGTGAATCTTTTTGTCATTTTTCTCTTGTGGTTCATGAGGTTCTTTTCCCCTTTCTTTTAACCCTTAAAAGTACTTTAACCTACAAAGATCTAGGGTAAAACATAGTAGTATTTAAGCTTTTCTTGGTTTCATCTTTTTGGCTTAGCTTAAGACTGTTGTATTAGAAGAGTTCTCATTATAGTAGTTTGAGGAGTTGTCTCTGCTGAGATTTGTTGAAGTTGAAGGGTTCTGGATTTAAAAAACAAAAAAATAAAAGAAAATGCAGAGACCATCACAAGAAGATTTTTCACTCAAAGAGACCAAACCCCACCTTGGTGGAGGGAAGGTCACGGGTGATAAGCTTACTAGCACCTATGACTTGGTTGAGCAAATGCAGTATCTTTATGTCCGGGTGGTGAAAGCGAAAGATTTACCAGGGAAGGATCTAACGGGTAGTCTTGATCCTTATGTTGAAGTTAGGCTTGGAAACTATAGGGGTACAACTCGTCATTTTGAGAAGAAATCGAATCCTGAATGGAGTCAGGTGTTTGCCTTTTCCAAGGATCAGATTCAGTCTTCCGTACTTGAGGTGAATGTGAAAGATAAGGATGTTGTTAAGGATGATTTTGTTGGTCGCGTTATGTTTGATTTGAATGAGATCCCTAAAAGAGTCCCACCAGATAGTCCTCTTGCTCCACAGTGGTATAGGTTGGAGGACAGAAACGGTAATAAAGTTAGAGGAGAATTAATGTTGGCTGTTTGGATGGGTACTCAAGCTGATGAAGCCTTTCCGGAATCTTGGCATTCGGATGCTGCCACTGTTAGTGGTGCTGATGCTCTTGCTAATATAAGGTCTAAGGTGTACATTTCGCCTAGAATAGTGATCTTAGACCAACTGCAAAACAGTTGTGGAAGTCCAGCATTGGTGTCCTAGAATTGGGTATTCTGAATGCTACGGGCCTTTCACCGATGAAAACAAAAGATGGGCGGGCAACAACGGATGCTTATTGTGTTGCTATACCATGTCAAGTTTACAGATACAAAGTTCAACTGTGACCCTATTTTTTCCATACCTTTCCTTTTAATGGTGATGCACGACAGGATTTTGTGGTAGTCGTCTATTGGAATTATAGTGCACTTAAATATTTAATTTTGTAAACTAAATTGATGTTTATTTCGTATTGTTTCAAATAGTATCAACTACTGTGCGTATAATATTTTTTTGTAAATCAATATCGGCAACATTTCAAGTTTCAAAGCTACTGAACTGTATCTTTTGTCCTCCCAAGGAAACTTTATGGTTTCAATAATCTCCTCTCTTACACACCACCCTATATAAGTACAACATAAATTACTTATAATTTTCCTTTGTATACTATAGACTTCCTTTGAATTATATCTTAATCTTGATGACTGTTCGCTTCTCTCTCTTTTTAAAATTGATATATGTAGATGATAACTCTAGTGATGAGAGGCAAATAAGTTGGCGGCGATCTATTTTCATTTATATTAGTTGAAAGAGATACTCGACACCTATATTACCAGGGGAATATATATATTTGAGTAGAGTAATCGAGATTCAACAAGCTTATCCGGAGACCACCCTCATTTAAGTAAAAGAGGAAAAAAAGTATACTGTGCTTTTTTTCCTTGCAGAATTTCATCTATGGTATGTATTAAAATGGAGAGAATCATCTTTTGTATCATTAAAAGTTGCGATGGATAAATATGATACTTCTATCCTGAATCAGATTCAAGTTTCAGTTCTTGGAATGAAGAAAAAAACTTGATAGGAGTGATTTGCCCTCTAACCCTTATGCGACGCAAATCGAATTAGTCGAAGCCTCAGACTAAACAAATACTCAACACCGGATGAAAAATTAGAAAAAATCATTGAGTTCTTGTATAACATATTTTTAAGGGCCCCTCCTGATTTGTCCTAAACCGTGTATTTGTGTTGTAAATTTCACTAAATATACAATTTAAAATTTAAAATTAAAATTTTAAATTTTTACTTCATCTATATCCTCTATCTTCTCTTCTAGTTGTATTCAATATTGTTCCTCCTCTCTCTCCTCCTCTCTCTCTATACAGTACACTAGTTTATTGTTGATTAATCCTTAATGGAGATTATAAAACATTAAACAATCTGAACGGACAGGTACATGGCAGTTAAAGAACATGTTCAACAATTTTATTCAACAATCATATTCAATTTAGCGAGTGGATTCTCCCAATAATCTCTCCATCAATTATTATGTAACTAATACTTTCTATTAGTGAATATTATAATCCATATTGTAATTATTAGTAATGTATAATTATGGTAGAAATAGAATTTTTATTGTATCAGGATTCCACATTGTACACACTTTATATATTTGTATTAATGAGAAAGACTCTCACGGGAGAATAATACAATTCTACATGGTATCAGAGCCCTGTATACCCCTGGTATACTGCTGATATACATCCCTCCCTCCGTCCATATCTCTCCAACATATCGTATACCCCTTGTATATAGCCTATACACGCCAATATACACTATGTATATGGCTGATGTACCATCCCTCCCACTATATACTATTTGTATACATCCTCCCTAAGCCGTTATACACCTTGTATACGGCTGTGTCTGACTCATATACGCCTCATATACGTCCCAAACCATTGTTTTCTCTCTCCTACCCGATCTCCGGCAACCACCATGGTCGGAAACCACCACGGATATAGTCAGGACAGAGGTGCTGGCAAGAATGCGAGCCTGAAACCTGGCTTCCACTGAGCCCAGCCCAGACAGAGCCCAGCAGCTGTGGCCACCAGACATAGCCCAGAAGCTGCGGCCCAAGTCCTAGCCATAGTGCAGCTCGACCAACTGTTGGACCAAGGCCATCCAGCCCACCAACCTTCTGCCCAGCAACAACCCAGTAGTCTGGGTTCCCATCCGACGGCCCACAGAAGCCAAGCCCAATTTCTTGAGGCCCACTTATCTACTCTGGGCATTTTCCAATCCAGTTTGGGCCAAGCTTTCGACACAATGACTTCTCGGAAGCCCGATAATGTGTGGTATATGAATACAGACGTCATGTCTCACCTCACCAACAATTCTGGTAATCTTCCTCAAATGCGTAATTTAAATACTCTGCAATCTATTATGGTCGAAAACAGTCATATCATTTCAATTCAAGGGTTTGGCCACACACTAACCCCACCACCGCATCCCCACTTCTCCCATTAAAATGTCCTATATACCCCGGACATTATCAAGAACCTAATATCCGTTAGAAAATTTGCCACCGATAATTCTGTTTCAATTAATTTTGACCCATTTGGATTTTCTGTAATGGACCTCCATACCGGGAAACTCCTTACGAGGTGCAATAGTGAGGGGGACCTCTATCCTTTCCTATCCACGTCCGGTACCAGTGTCTCCCCTCCCACATCTCTAGCTGCCCTCGTCACTCCTCCCACAGTTTTAACAACAATATCTCCCTCAACGTGGCACAGTAGACTTGGTCATCTGGGTTCTCGTATTTTTTATTCCCTTAGAAATCAAAATTTAATCCAATGTAATAAAGAGAACATTTCACATAGTTGCTCCTCGTGTCATCTAGGGAAACACGTTAGACTACCATTTAAGCCTTTTATGAGCATTACTTTCTCTCATTTTGATATTATTCATGCAAATTTATGGACTTCTCCCATAACTAGCAACTTAGGCCACAAATATTATCTGGTATTCTCGAACGATTTCTCTCACTTCCTTTGGGTCTATCCCCTCAAACTCAAATCTCAAGTGTTCTCCAAATTCATTGAATTTCGTACACTGGTTAAAACACAATATAAAAAAGACATAAAAATGTTTCAATATGATAATTGTCGTGAGTTCAATAATTCCCTATTTCATAAATTTTGTGCGGCTAATGGCATGATCTTTCATTTTTCGTGACCCCATACCTCCCCTCAAAATGGTAAAGCTGAAAGAATTCTCCGCATCATTAATAATATGATTTGTACCCTCCTTTTTCATGTGTCTCTCCCTCTCTACTTTTGGGTATATGCATTAAAAATGGTAGAACACATTCTCAATATTTTACCAACCCGTGCGATTCAAAATAGGACACCCACCGAAATTCTCTACCGTCGGACCCCTACCTATGACCATCTTAGAATTTTTGATTATCTGTGTTACCCTAATCTGACATCCACGACCCCCACAAATTGGCACTCAGATCTACTCCGTGCGCCTTTCTAAGCTTCCCATCGAACCATAGGGGTAATTGTGTTATGAACTATCCACCGACAAAATCATAATCTCACGTCACATCACTTTTGTCAAGTATGTTTTTCCGTTTGACAACATTCAGAAATTCTGAGTCACTGATTACAAATTTATTGATGATTCGGACACATCGCCGCTTGTTCACCAAGCTCTCCGTCATCCTACCACTGTTCCGGCAGCAGTCATCACTCTGTCACCACCACCACCCGCCACTGCCACTACCGATGGTCTCCTATCACATGTGTCAGTCCGTACCACCACTACAACCACTGTTCCATCGCCACCTACCCACGTTGTCACTGTCAACACTCTGTCAGGTCGTTCACCGGCAGAGACGACGGAGCCCGTCATCGTCTCTTCCACCCGCCAGCTACTCGGGTCGCCAAACCCAGTGTCACTCTCTCATATCATCAACTCTCTAGTCGACCACCTGAACCCATACACCACCCTTCGATGACCCCATCAAATCAACCCAACACTGTCACCGTCGCCTGAACCAGAATCGACACCGACCCTTCCCCAACCCATCGACCTAAATCAATACTCCACCACACTCAACCAGTCACCAGTGCCGAGCCTAAATATCCCTGTCATTGTTACAGAACCACTGACCCAAACCCAGACCACATCACCTGACCCGCTACCAACCCAGTCTGCACCCCTCCAAAATACTCGTACTACTTCTTGCCCCCACATACCTTATGGAAACCCGTGCACAACACAGAATTTTCAAACCCAAAGTCCAATTTAACCTATCCACACAAACCATATCCCCAATTCCCAAAAAACCCAAAATTAGCCAAATTAGACCCAAATTGGAATGCAGCCATGTGCAAGGAATTTAATACTTTAACGAAATAACACACTTGGGATTTGGTTCCTAGACCTGATGGGATGAATGTGATCCGATGCATGTGGCTTTTTCGTCACAAATACAGAAACAATGGTGATCTTCAGAGATATAAGGTGAGACTTGTGGCTAATGGCACTAATCAGTAGGAGGGCATTGATTGTGGTAAAATATTCAGCCCGGTTGTTAAATCGGATACCATTCACACAGTTCTGATTATTGCTATGGGTACGCATTAGCAGATTCATCAGCTTGATGTGAAAAATGTGTTTCTACATGGGGATTTGAAATAAACTGTTTACATGCACTAGCCGCCTGGTTTTGTCCATCCAGCAACTCCTCAGTATGTATGTCGTCTTCGTAAGTCACTTTATGGTTTGAAACAGGCCCCTAGAGCGTGGTATGATCGTTTTGCACAGTACATTATGCATATTGAGTTTGTATGCATCAAATGTGATAATTCTCTATTTATTTTTCATCGTGGTGGTAACGTTGCTTATTTGTTGTTATATGTGGATGTCATTGTGCTTACTGCCTCTTCAGATCTGTTGAAGACTAAGATCATTGCATTTCTTAAAACTGAATTTGCTATGACTGACTTGGGGACGTTGAGTTATTTCTTGGGGATATCAGTGACTAGAACTGCCGATTCTATGTTTTTGTGTCAGCGTAAGTATGTAGAAGAGATTGTGTACAAGGCTAAGATGGCAAACCGCAAGATCATGTCCACTCCAATTGACTCTAAATCTAACCTTCGTGTTGTTGATGGTGATCCAGTGTCAGACCCCACTCTCTATAGGAGTCTTGCAGATGCACTTCAATATCTTACTTTCATCAGGCCTGACATTGCTTATGATGTTTAGCAAATATGTTTATTCATGCATGATCCCAGGGAGCCTAATTTTATTGCTCTTAAACGTATCATTCGATACGTTAACGACACCCTTGATTATGGATTGCATCTATACTCATCAGCACCGACCAGGTTATTATCATATACGGATGCTGACTGGGCAAGCTATCCGGACACGCGACGCTCCACCTTAGGCTACTGTGTGTTCTTAGGGGATAATCTCATTTCTTGGTTTGCCAAGAGGCAAGGCACCCTATTCCGTTCGAGTGTAGAAACAGAGTATAGAGGCGTTGCAAATGTTGTTGCTGAGATCCGCTGGCTCCGAAACCTTCTTTTGGAGCTCTAGTGTCCCTTGCGTAAGGCGTCTTTGGTGTACTATGATAACATATCCGCCATATATTTATCTCATAATCCGGTTCAGCATCAGCGAATCAGACATATTGAGATGGATATACATTTCGTTCGTGAGAAGGTTGCTCCCGGTCATGTCAATGTGTTGCATGTGTCTTCTTCGTATCAGTATGCGGATATATTACCAAAGGACTTCCTAGACAGCTTTTCCTAGACTTCAGATCCAGTCTTAGCGTTCAGCCTCCTCCCGCATCGACTGAGGGGGTGTATTGGTGAATATTATAATCCATATTGTAATTATTAGTGATGTATAATTATGGTAGAAATAGGATCCCTATAGTATTAGGATTCCATATTGTACACACTATATATATTTGCATTAATGAAAAAGACTCTCGATATTAATACAATTCTACACTTCCATCTCTCCATCAATTATGTAACTAATACTTCTTTAATATCAGATTTTTTCTAAGATGAAAACTACTAATTGTGTATAGATCAAAGTAGTTCTTGCATAGTAGATTTAAATTTGACAAAGTATTTTTGGAAAAGTTATACTTAATGATAAGTAATCAATCTCATTAACTCATAAAGTGTAACGTTTTTTTTTCTTTTTTACAACAACTTATTTGATTTGAATAGGTACACTAATCTTCCAGATCCAACATCATACAAAGCACACAACACAGGGTTGCAGGAATCTCGATATTATTTTGTAATCGAGTTGACAAACATATATCACCAACTATAATAATGCCAACTTGCATTATACTACAATACTAAACAGTTATTCCTCGTTACATTAATAATGGTATATATATAATAGTGGAATACAAATCTAAAACATCAATATCTTGACATTCTCAATACCAAATCTAGTAAAATTAATGAGAATTTAGATATATTAACATGCCATTTTATTCACTACCCCGGGAAATTGAATTACTCCCCCGTTCACTTTTACTTGTCCCACTATATTAAACATAAATTTTCACATTTAATTGTCCATATCAAGAGAGAGACAGTCCATTTTTCTTGTTTTACCCTTAATATTAAGTACTAATTTCCAAAATCATTTCCCCAGATTTTTTGAAATACTACTCAAATGTAGGGTTGGGCATAAATTAACGAAACCCAAAATTTAGGTAATTTGGTATTTGGTACGGTATTCGGGAGCAAAATTTAAGAATTACGAGATATCAATACCGTTCGATATTTGGGAAATCCCGAATACCAAATTATTTATTGAATACAAGTCTACCCCTAATTATAACCCATGTTCCATATATCTAATACTTAACAGGCCCATCAAATATCAATTAATAATAGTTAAATTTGAATGTCTCTTCAGATACTTATAATTCCCTTATTATGTGTTAATAGTATTGTATAAAGAAGTTAAAGAATAGCCTCTAATGGACTAGGAAAATCTTGAGTACGCCGATTGTTTGAATGGACAGTGAGTGAATGAGTTTGGAAGTTATATGCCTATTTATACAAAGTTGTCACGATTGCTTGAATGACTCATTATTCTTGCATTGTTCTGCGGGAACATGATTTATTAATAATTTGATTTTTGTTAGGTATATTAGTTTGATTTATTTATGAAGAAGCATATCTAAACAATATTACCGAATATCATACCGAATCGAAGTTTGATCTATCGATTACCGAATTAGCGAACCAAACTATTTTAGTTTGATATTTGGTATCTACTTTCAACTACCGATTACCGAACCCGAACTTTCCAAATACCGAATGCCCACCCCTACTCATATGCACTTCGTTTATTATTTTCTTAAAGGAATTAAATGCAAAATTTATTTTGAACAAGTAAAAATGAACGGAGGGAGTAATAATATTACACTTCATAACAAGCAACAAATTTATGAGACATGAATAGAGAAATACACTGATTAATCATGAAGAAAGTTCAGAAAGAAAGAAACAGAAGATTACTAATACTAATATGGATTTTCATCTAGCAGCCAACTTTCAACAGAATTGAATAAATAAACAACAAATTCAGTAGATCTAACAGTTTCAGCACAGCTCATAGCATGCAGTCAGTTCTGGCAGGCAATCTTCTGAAGAAATTCAGCGGAGCAGATGGTAGCTTATGGCGAAATCGCGGATGTCTTGACACATAAAATCCAGTCACGAGAACTACGACTTGAAAGGGCGTGACATAGAGTGCAATGGCAGCAATCAAGCAGAAAATAACAAAAAGAGCGGTTGCTCTAGGTTCCCTCCAGCTTAGAAAAAACTGCAGCCTCTCCCCTTGAGTAGCCATGTCACCAACCACAGTCTGAATCCTTCCTGCAATACTTCGCAATCGGTCATACGTCATCCGAATATAGAACAAGTATCAAGAACAAGATATGGATCAGAACAGTTGTAATGGGGTTTTTCCAATTGCATATTTGATCGAACCATCTCCCGATAGCAATTAATCCACCTAAAACACCCATAATCCTAAAAAAGTTAGCCTTGCTTCTCCTCATACTCCACATGTGGGAACCTACATCTAACATATACTCCACTATCTCTTTCCTCAAAGGTGGCTCAGCACGACTCAACCTCATAGAGACAATCTGAGTTGCCTGATGCCTCAAGCTGTCCAACTGAGTAACGGTTAAAGGATGAATATAGTGCATTTTGGGTAGCAGCGGCTGAGAGTACATATGCATCATATTCATTAATGACGAGCAAGTAAATCTTACAGCCAAGTGAATTTCACCCATCTTCTTCACCCCAGTAGGATGCAAGACCAGAAGTGGATAAAATGTGTGTAGACACGATCTGTTTCGAGAGTTGAAAGACGGATCCTGACCTTTCCGATCCTCGAGTCCCTAGCCCCACCAGGTTTATCTCCTCCATGCAGATGACAATTATCAAATACACCAATAGTTATGACAGTGCAGGGATCAAATACTTCCCATGTGTATTGCTCGTTCCACTTGGGAGCAAAGCTATCTATAATTGTCCTTGTCCGAACCCACTTCTGCCCATATTCCTTAAGCGAACTGCCAAGCACTCTATTCAAGTTACTATTTGGGCATATTTCGACTATTGTTGCGAACACTTTATTCAAATTATCGTTTGTGCACATTTCGACTATTTTAGAGTGTATTCTAGTCAAATTACCATTTGCACATAATTCAATTATTTTGGTGAATGCTTTATTCAAATTACCATTTGGTGCACATTTCAACTATTTTGACGAGCACCCAATTCAAGTTATTGTTTACACACATTTCGACTATTTTGTCGAGCACTCTATTCAAATTACCGTTTTGCATACATTTGAATTATTTTGTCGAGCACTCTATTCAAGTTACCGTTGGCGCACATTTCAACTATTTTGTCAAGCACACTATTCAAGTTACCGCTTGCACACGTTCCAATTATTTTGTCGAGCACTCTATTCAAGTTACCAACACATTTCGACTATTGTGGCAAGCACTTTATTCAAATTACCGTCTGCCCACATTTCGACTATTTTAGTGACCACTCTATTCAAGTTATCATTTGCACACATTTTGATTATTTTGTCGAACACTTTATTCAGGTTGTTGCCCATTTCAACTATTTTATCGAGCACTCTATTCAAGTTATCATTTGCATAAATTTCAATTATTTTGTCGAACACTCTCGTCAAGTTACCATTAGCACACATTTCGACTATTTGTCGAGCACTCTATTCAAGTTATCATTTGCACATATTTCAATTATTTTATCAAGCACTCTATTCAAGTTACCGTTCGCGCACATTTCGATTATTTTGTCAAGCACACTATTCAAGTTACCGTTTGCACACATATCAACTATTTTGTCAAACACTCTATTCAAGTTATTGTTTGTATACATTTAAATTATTTTATCAAGCATCTATTATCTTCCACCAGCACAAGCATCGAGTAACTCTACAAACTTTAGAGTAGGTAGATAGGAACAAATCACCTCATATGTTTTGCCTGAGCTGAAATTTAGTTCCGAGACCTCATGGTAGAACAACTTCCTTGTGAGCTTCTTATTTCCTTCTCTTTTATATTTTTAATTTTTTTCTAAGTGATTCTCAAGTCATTTGTCATTTAGTTTGTTTCTTATTCTACCTTTATCCATCCCACCTCATTTACCGGATTGTGCAGGTGTACTAATTTTCCAGATCCAACAGCATTATTAAAAAACAGCTGCAAAAAAGACAGCAGCGATACTACTGGAAAGGACGGTTTCAATATTTCCCATATTACATAACACCTTATGTTCTCTTCATAAACTGACAAACATCACCAGCTTAGATAATGCCAATTTGCATTATACATACAATGCAAAAGTACAGTTATTCCCTCTCTACATTAATGGTATACATAAAGGTAGAATTAATATAACACATTTGTAAAGACATCATTGACAGAACATTCCAACACAAATAAACACACAAAAATGATTCACCTTAAGTAACTTACTAAGAAATCAAACTGAACTTTAATGCATGCACCTTCACTCCAACAGCATGTCAATAAAAAAAGTTGTAACTTGAATAGAATGCTTTGAATTAATCATGGAGCATGTTCAAAAAGAAAGAATTCACAAGACATCAAATAAGGATTTGCATCAAGCAGCCAACTTTAAACAAACTTAGAATAAACAAACAGTAAATCCACTAGAATTAAAAAAAAGGGTAGCCCAGTGCACTAAGCTCCCGCTATGCGCGGGGTCCGGGGAAGGGCCGGACCAAAAGAGTCTATTGTACGCAGCCTTAATTTGCATTTCTGCAAGAGGTTTCCACGGCTTGAACCCGTGGAACTGTTTACTGTTAATAAACGGTAATTAAATCTACTAGACCTAACAGTTCAGGGAGATCTAACACACAAAAAGAGGACCTAAACATTCACCACTAGGTGCAGGAAAAAAAAGCCCGACTCATTTTCACACATAGGATGATAAAGATAAAGAAGGCAAAGGTACGGTTCAAAGCATGCAGTCTGTTCTCGCGGGCAGTCTTCTGAAGAAATTCAGTGGAGCAGATGGTAGTTTGTGACGGAACCTTGGATGTCTTAACACATAAAATCCAGTCAAGAGCGCCACAACTTGGAAGGGTGTCACGTAGAGCACAATGGCAGCAATCAAGCAGAAAATAACAAACAGTGCGGTCGCTCTAGGGTCTCTCCAGCTCAGCAAAGATTGGAGCCTCTCCCCTTGAGTCGCCAAGTCACCAACCACAGTCTGAATCCTTCCAGCAATACTTCTCAAACGGTCATACCTCATCCGGACAATATCAGGAGGACGTGAAGTAGGAAAAGTATCAAACTCCTCGTCTAACTCATCAGGATGAGCATTATCAGCACAAGAAAGACGAGTATCCATGTGGGGAGGATTTCTAGGCCTCCATCTGTAGTACCAGACACCGATCAAGAAGAGATAGAGGAAAATGGTAGGCAAAATAAGCTCCGGATATAGAACAAGTATCAAGAACAAGATATGGATCAGAACAGTTGTAATGGGGTTTTTCCAATTGCATATTTGATCGAACCATCTCCCGATAGCAATTAATCCACCTAAAACACCCATAATCCTAAAAAAGTTAGCCTTGCTTCTCCTCATACTCCACATGTGGGAACCGACATCTAACATATACTCCACTATCTCTTTCCTCAAAGGCGGCTCAGCACGACTCAACCTCATAGAGACAATCTGAGTTGCCTGATGCCTCAAGCTGTCCAACTGAGTAACGGTTAAAGGATGAATATAGTGCATTTTGGGTAGCAGCGGCTGAGAGTACATATGCATCATATTCATTAATGACGAGCAAGTAAATCTTACAGCCAAGTGAATTTCACCCATCTTCTTCACCCCAGTAGGATGCAAGACCAGAAGTGGATAAGAATGTGTGTAGACACGATCTGTTTCGAGAGTTGAAAGACGGATCCTGACCTTTCCGATCCTCGAGTCCCTAGCCCCCCCACCAGGTTTATCTCCTCCATGCAGATGACAATTATCAAATACACCAATAGTTATGACAGTGCAGGGATCAAATACTTCCCATGTGTATTGCTCGTTCCACTTGGGAGCAAAGCTATCTATAATTGTCCTTGTCCGAACCCACTTCTGCCCATATTTAGCAACACAATAAGCATCCGTTGTTGCCCGCCCATCTTTTGTTTTCATCGGCGAAAGGCCTGTAGCATTCAGAATACCCAATTCTAGGACACCAATGCTGGACTTCCACAACTGTTTTGCAGTTGGTCTAAGATCACTACTGTAGTGGGTTGACTCATCCAGAACGTGGTAGCCTCCTTCCAAATATAGCCTCATGTGAATCCTGCTTGCAAACTTGATTTCCTTCTTCTTTTCTCCCTCAACCATAATATGCTTTTCAAGATTATACCACTTGCTGTTAATAGGTCTGTGGTCGAACCTCCTATCAATATACTGCAAAGGAATAGCACATCTTCCGAGTACTTCATCCTTGTTCGGTGCAACTCTATCTTCCACACTCAAAATCAATGGCTCCTCAAATGGCTCTGCTGCGACAAACATCAGATCCTCATTCCACATGGGATTAATAGTCTTGCTCATGGAAACTCTGGTTCTCAATGCCTGATTTCCGAGGATGGCCTTCACGTAAACTTCTGGAAACCTACTTCTGTCACCGGGAATCAAGTCCTGAGCCTCAATCACATTAACCCTAAGATACCACAGCTTTGGCGAAATGTACACCTTAGACCTTATATTAGCAAGAGCATCAGCACCACTAACAGTGGCAGCATCCGAATGCCAAGATTCCGGAAAGGCTTCATCAGCTTGAGTACCCATCCAAACAGCCAACATTAATTCTCCTCTAACTTTATTACCGTTTCTGTCCTCCAACCTATACCACTGTGGAGCAAGAGGACTATCTGGTGGGACCCTTTTAGGGATCTCATTCAAATCAAACATAACGCGACCAACAAAATCATCCTTAACAACATCCTTATCTTTCACATTCACCTCAAGTACGGAAGCCTGAATCCGTTCCTTGGAAAAAGCAAACACCTGACTCCATTCAGGATTCGATTTCTTCTCGAAATGACGAGTCGTACCCCTATAGTTTCCAAGCCTAACCTCAACATAAGGATCGAGACTACCCGTTAGATCCTTCCCTGGTAAATCTTTCGCTTTCACCACCCGAACATAAAGATACTGCATTTGCTCAACCAAGTCATAGGTGCTAGTAAGCTTATCGCCCGTGACCTTCCCTCCACCAAGGTGGGGTTTGGTCTCTTTAAGCGAAAAATCTTCTTGTGGTGGTCTCTGCATTTTCAAAAACCTTCTACTTCTCCACTAGATAAAACAAATCTCCTAAATAATATTTTTCAACAACTCAAAACTACACTAATACTCTAGATACTTCATTCATAACCTCAGATCTGATTCACCCTGCAAAACATCAAGAAAACAAGAAAAACTAAGCTGAAAACCCCCATATAAATCAAAGCAAAATAACAAGAGCAACAAAGTTAGTTTATAACAAATGCTTCTCAGTTTTCACCTTACCCCTGCACAGAGAAACAAAAGTACAACTTCTAATGAAAAAAATACAACCATATTAAAGCTCAACAAACAGCAAGAATGAAACTTGGGGTTTCATGAAATCAAGAAAACCAAGCTGAAAACACCCATATAAATTAAAGCAAAAAATAACAAGAGCAACAATGTTAGTTTATAAAAAATGCTTCAAAAAACTCAATTTTAAAGACCCTTCTCAGTTTTACCTTACCCCTAAACAGAAAAGTACAACTTCTAATGCCAAAAGTACAACCATGTTAAGGCATAACAAACAGCAAGAATAAAACTTGGATTTTCAAGAACATTTTTATTTAAGACTACCGACTTTTTTCTACATAAAAAAATATATATTCAGAAAGAGAAATGAATATACCTTAGAGGGTTCATGTTAGTTGATGATGAAAGATTGATTTTTTTTGTGATAAGGTTGTAAAGAAATGGAACCTTAAGGAGAAAAAGCAAAAGGGTATGTTATGGTTGCTTTTTGGTATCAAAGTGATGTGAGAATGGTATAGTGAAGAGACAACAACAAGAAGGGCAAAAGAAATAGAGAGAGAAAAGGTAAAGAGTAAAGTTAGAGAGAGAGAGAGAGAGAGAGAAAAGGATAGAAAAAGACAGAGCAGAGGTGGGGGTGGGATCGTGTTATGTTTTCTTGTGTTTTATAATTGAGCCCCGAAAACAGGTGCTGTATCTGGCTAAAATTAATTTGTATACTGTATATTCTATATTGTGAAATTTTAATGGGTATGATATTATTATTAATCAAAGTGGAGTAGGGGTGAATCTGATGAGATTACAGTATTTTCACCGAACCCCATAAGATGATATGGATATATGTATCTATCTATGTGCTTGCGTCTTTACGAATATTTTTTCCCGTATGGGTCTTTGTTACCTTTTTCATTTTTTATGACTTAAGTATTGTGTTTGGGATGAGTATAATTTTTTTATTTTTAATTAAATTTATCGGGTTTAAATTCTGATTTGAGTATTAAAAAGTTATGAGAGAGGGTGATTCTTTCTTTTATTAATTTTACGCGATATAAATTTGAATTAATCAAAATTTCAATACAGATAGATGTTGAATCTGTTGGAAATTAGCCTTTGGCGGGAGTTGCGACCGACCAACTTTAACGGCTTAAACACTAGTGTTACGTATGTTGGAGAATCCGGTTCTTCACACATGCATGATGTACTAAGTACGTAGATAACCGTAGGGCCAAGAATCGTCAAATTTCATTGAGAAATGAAAGAGATATTGGTTCACGAAGTGAGGTGTTTGAAGCATGGAAAGTGTGGTGTTGTGTTCAATTCTCCCTCATCGGTAGAGGAAGAAAGAATTGTTGTGTATATAAGACTCGAAATGTGTTTGGGGTTTGGGACCCCAGGGTATCCATGTGTTTAAAGGAGGGAGGACCTAGATGTGCTTGGTTCAAGGAAAGACCACCACCTTGCCGCCGCCGCCTTGCCGTCCGGGTCCACGGTCCGTGGAGTCAGTGAATTGGGCCTTGGGCCTTGGCGCCGATATTATCTTTTTGGGCGAAAAACTTTGTCAAGTACAGTTTGATCCCGAAGTTTCGGATGTGCGATTTGGACGAGAATTCTTTCAGATGTGCGATTTGATCCCTGAAGTGAAGTTTCAAGATGTACGATTTGGTCCCTGGTTTCAAGATGTACGATTTGGTCCCTGAAGTTTTAAATCGCACTTCGACGGTCGAGCGTAAACGTTCGGCCTCAATTCACCCATTTATTTTGGTGGAATTACACCTCCACTAATGGCCAATCCGTTGGCCATTTTCTCCGTTATTTGGTGGCTTTACTACCTCCATAATGGTCATTATTTGGCCAATAATGGGTCAATTATGGAGGCGATCAACAAACCCTCTTCCTCCTATATAAACACCCTTACACCATTGTTGAGGACACTAGACATACACGAATTTACACAAAGCGTAAAGTAAAGAAAGCGCTTTCTTCCTAATCTTCCAAGCATCATTTCGTTATTCAATATTCTTCACGGTAGCTTTTGAGTTTCCTTTGCTCAATAGTTCCATTCTTTGTTTTATCTTGGGAGACGAATTGTCCTAACATTATAAAGGATACATACGGGGCAATATTGTCTTAAGGAATGAGTGTCACACTCGACTCAGAAAATCAAAGCGATTTCGGTCTTCTTGTTCAACAAAAATTGTAATTTTGGTTTCATTGTTATATTGTAATTTCCACTTTCTAGTTGAATTGTAATTTCAATTCTTACTTAAGCGATTACTTGTAATTTTCGTTTCTTGCAATCCTTGTAAAACCCAACAACTTAAGACAATATCTTGCTTACAGTAGCTATGATAACATGGTGGAAATATGACCGATGTTCTTTGCTCTTGCCGCCTCTCGGCAACGCGTTCTTTGCCTTCCCCACTGCTCTTGGCCAAAGCGATAACCGCCGCTTTCATCTGCTTCTTTGCTACCACTGCTCAAGGCGATAACAATCTTTGTCTTCCGATTGTTGGAGCTCCCCCTCTTCACACCACCATGATCATACGAAAAGTTCATGGGATCGTAATTTAAAGATGGCGGCAAAGATCTTTGTTCTATATGATTATGGGCATGGCCGGTTCCTTCTGGAAGATCCTCCACAAGTGGAGATGAAATGGACTCTTCTTTCTTTGAAAGCGGGTGAAGGGGGCCTTGGTATCCATGTCGTTAACGGCATGAAGATGGTTCGTGATGCGTGGAATCATAGCGATTTCATGTGCAAGAACTATATCTTGAATCGCTTGGCGGACCCTCTCTACACGGTATATTCTCTACCGCTGGCACCGCCAAAGAGCCGTGGGAAAAATCGCAAAGAAGTACAACGCACAAGACGCGGTACTAAGAAGTTCATCGTTGGGAAATTTCTAAAATTCCAAATGGTGGACAGAAGACAGTGATGTCCCAAGTCCGGGAATTCCAAATGATTTTACATCACCTGGATTTGGAAGGACTAAAGCCAAACGAGCGCTTTTGGTTGCATCGCCGATTGAAAAGTTACCTCGCCGTGGAATGAGTTTATGAGTTACTTGAAACTCAAGACAAAGGAAATGACCTTTGAAGAGCTTGTTATCAAACCGCAAATTCAGAAGATAATAAGAAGACCTTGCCAAAGAGTAGACAACATTACGAGGCAAAGGCGAATCTGGCCGAGGCCAAAGGAAAACAAGCAACAAGCGGAAGTTCCACAAAGACGGCAAAGCCCCGCAGGAGACGTTCAGAGGTAATCGCTATCACCGTGGGAAACCTGGTCACAGGATCAAGGAATGCCGCAAGCTCAAGACTGAGCAACAACAAGCCAAGTCGAAAGGCAAGGCTCAAGCTAACGCCGTCGAGGACACGCTCCTGGATGACATGATTGAGGATCTCTCGGCCGTGGTGCTAGAAGCCAACTTGGTTGAGAATCCGTCACGCATGGTGGGTGGACACAGTGCAACAAGACACATCTGTTCCAACAAAGATGCCTTCTCCACGTACACACCGGTCACCGACAAGAAGCTGTTCATGGGCAACAACGCTTCTTCTGACGTGCTGGGGGTAGGAAAGGTGGTCCTGAAGATGACTTCCGGAAAGAAGCTCACTCTGAAGGAAGTGAGGCACGCCCCAGAGATTAGAAGAAATCTAGTTTCGGACCTTTATTGGTTAATGCTTTGGTTTTAGGCTAGTGTTTGAATCAAATAAATTTGTACTCACTAAAAATGGCACATTTGTGGGGAGGGCTTCGTCTGTGAAGGCCTCTTCAAAGTGAATGCCATGTCTCAGATTGCGTCAAGGAAATAAAGTTGAACCTTCTTCTTATTTGCTTGAGTCTTCTAATTTATGGCATCATAGATTAGGACACGTTAACTACAAGTCTATTCAAAGGTGGTAAAGATGGAGTTGTTGCCGCCTATCGACGTAAACCCTCAACATAAGTGTGAGGTGTGCGTAGAGGCAAAACTTACTAAGCTTCCTTTTCGATCCGTCGAAAGGAATACCGCCTCCTCTAGAACTTATTCACACAGATATATGTGATTTGAAGTTTGCACAAACTAGAGGGGGGAACAAGTACTTTGTGACATTTATAGATGATAGCACAAGGTATTGTTACCTTTACTTGTTGAAAAGTAAGGATGAAGCCTTTGAAGCGTTTCGACGTTACAAAGCAGAAGTTGAGAATCAACTTAGCCTACGGATTAAATCCATTCGTAGCGATAGAGAGGGAGAATATGTAGCGCCTTTTGAGGAATACTGTGCCCAAGAAGGCATTATTCATCAAACGACGGCTCCATACTCACCTCAATCAAACGGTGTGGCGGAACGTAAGAACCGCACATTAAAGGAAATGATGAATGCCTTGCCTATCAATTCCTGGTCTTCCCCAAAACATGTGGGGAGAAGCTCGCCCTACCGCTAATACGATTCTTAACAGAGTCCCACATAAGGGTAAGGACAAAACTCCATATGAATCATGGAAGGGAAAGAAACCCACCTACAAATATTTTAAGGTGTGGGGTTGTCCGCAAAGGTTGAAGTACCCAAGCCAAAGCAGTCAAGATTGGGCCTAAGATCGTAGATTGCATATTCATTGGATATGCAAATAACGATAGTGCTTATCGCTTCTTAGTGCATAAGTCGATATTCCAGATATCCACCAGGGTACAATAATGGAATCAAGGAATGCTCTATTCTTTGAAAGTACCTTTCCTAGAAAGGAGAAAGACATAACCTCTCTCAAACGGTTATGCACAAAGCTCTCAAGAACCGGAGTCCTTGATCGCCGGATCCGAATGGTTCAGATCTAGCGAATCTCGAGGTGGTGAACATCCGAAATCTAGTGTTCCAGATTCTCGGAACTTGGAGACTCGAGAGATGGACCTAAGGCGAAGTAAAGGGCCAGGAAGGATAAATCCTTTGGTCCCGACTTTGTAGCTTATATGGTTAATGATGAACCAAGGACAATTGCTAAGGCGTTGTCAACTCCGTAAGCACCGCCTGGAAAGAAGCTATTGAGAGTGAAATAAGCTCCATTCTCGCACAACCATACTTGGGAGTTGGTTGATCTTCCTCCGGAAATAAACCGTTGGGGTGTAAGTGGATACTCAAACCAAATACAAGGCAGATGGGTCTATAGACAAGTACAAGGCCAGGTTGGTAGTCAAGGGCTATCGGCAGACGTAAGGCTTTGACTACTTTGATACCTACTCCGGTATCCCGAATGACATCCATACGGGTATTTATTGCGATCGCGACTTTGCGTGACCTTGAGATACACCGGATGGATGTTAAGACAAACTTCCTAAACGGCGATTTGGAAGAAGAAATCTATAAGGACCAACCCGAAGTACGTGGTTCAAGGGCAAGAGAAGAAAGTCCGCCGACTTATCAAATCTGCATGCGGTGAAACAAGCCGAAGCAATGGCACGAAAAGTTTGATAGTACTCTACCATCGAAGGGGTTCGCCATTAATGAGTGTGATAAATGTGTTTACACGAAGGTAACTCGACTCGTTTGTTATGATATGCCCGTATGTAGGCGACATGTTAATCACGAGGAAGCGATCCTAGGGTAATCCTTGAGACTAAGAACATGTTGAAACAATGCTTCGACATGAAGGATATGGGTATCGCAGATGTCATCTTAGGGATTAAGATCTCTAAGACGCCTGACGGGTGGTCTTATCTCGCCTCACTACATCGAGGATGTTTTGAGAAAGTTTGAGATGTTAGACAGTTCACCGATAAAGTCACCAATGGATACAAATCAAAAGCTTGATAAAATCTTGGTGCACCTGTATACCAGGAGCGATATGCGCAGTGATCGGTAGTTTGATGTATATAACAAAGCGCACCCGACCGATATTGCTTACGCATCAATAAGTTGGCTAGGTTCACCCGTAATCCGAGTGATAACCACCGAAGGCGTTGAATCGGGTATTACAATACCTGAAATACACGTTAAATTACGGGTTACACTATTCGAGATATCCAAATTGTACTAGAGAATGGGTACAGTGATGCAAACCGGATATCCGATATAGAGAACACCAAGTCCACCAGCCGGGTATGTATTTACAATTGGTGGTGAAATTTGTGTCTTGGAAATCCTCTAAGCAAACTTGCATCGCCCGATCCACAATGGAATCGGAGTTTATCGCTTTAGACAAAGCAGAGAAGAAGCCGAGTGGCTTCATAACTTCTTAGAGGATGTTCCGTGTTGGAACAAACCCGCACCTTCTAATGATCCATGCGACGGTCGATCGGCTCTAGGAAGGGCACGAAATGCTAAGTACAACGGCAAGTCTCGTCATATTCGACGGAGGCATAAGACCGAGAGGCAACTGATCACCACGGGAATAATATCGATTGATTACATCAAGTCTAAGGATAATATAGCGGACCGCTTTGACAAAGGGCTTACCCAAAGATCGATGGCTTGCCTGTCAGGGAATGGGCTTAAAACCCAAAATATAAGAACTAATACAGCGGTAACCCAACCTTACGAACCTGAGATCCCGATAATTTGGTTCAATGGGAAAACGGTTGTAAAGGTTCATTGATCGCTTCGGTGGAAAGTATGAGCACTTGGATAGTGATTTCGAAAGAACCTCCAAATCCAAAGCCGTTCCCGCGATAGACTTTAAGTGCTATCTGCAGTGTGGGTAAATGTTAAGTTTTCAAAACCTGTAATGCTCCTCAACAGTTGAAGTTAGGTTTTGTGAGACTTTTAACGGTTCCTAACACTTGTGAAGTGGAGTACAGCAGATACCTTGTAGGAGACCACCTATTTAAGTGCGAGGACGGGCCGCCTCAAAATGAACGCACTTAAGAATCCAAGACGTTGTCCATGGCCAAAACGGACAAAACATTACGAAGAAGAGAGTAAGGGAATTTGTTGTGTTGGTACCATTGACTTGGCTTACACTAAACACTGACGGTTCAAGACATCACGTTCACCGCGCAGTAAGTAAGTCCGATGGTATTCAACTATGGAAGGTTCAAAGCTGATGCTACCTCTCCTTATGCAACATCGGTCCGCTGAAATATTGCTGGAAATGAAAAGACACCATGTGAGTGCGCCAAAATCTCTTTCAAGAGGGGATTGTTGGAAATTAGCCTTTGGCGGGAGTTGCGACCGACCAACTTTAACGGCTTAAACACTAGTGTTACGTATGTTGGAGAATCTGGTTCTTCACACATGCATGATGTACTAATGCACGTAGATAACCGTAAGGCCAAGAATCGTCAAATTTCATTGAGAAATGAAAGAGATATTGGTTCACGAAGTGAGGTGTTTGAAGCATGGAAAGTGTGGTGTTGTGTTCAATTCTCCCTCATCGGTAGAGGAAGAAAGAATTGTTGTGTATATAAGACTCGAAATGTGTTTGGGGTTTGGGACCCCAGGTATCCCATGTGTTTAAAGGAGGGAGGACCTAGATGTGCCGGTTCAAGGAAAGACCACACGCCGCCGCCGTGCCGCCGCCCGTCCGGTCGGCTCAGGTTCAGGGTTCTCGGGTCCACGGGTCGTGGGTGGTGTCATGGTCGTGGGCCTTCGATATTATCTTTTGGGCGAGAAAACTTTGTCGGAAATACAGTTTGATCCCGAAGTTTGGATGTGCGCTTTGGACCGTAATTCTTTCAGATGTGCGTTTGATCCCTGAAGTGAAGTTTCAAGATGTACGCTTTGGTCCCTGAAGTTTCAAGATGTACGATTTGGTCCCCTGGTTTTTCGTAAAATCAATTTCGACGGTCTGAGCGAAACGTTCCAAGACTCAATTCACCATTTATTTTGGTGAATTACACCTCCACTAATGGCCAATCCGTTGGCCATTTTCTCCATTTATTTGGTGGCTTTACTACCTCCATAATGGTCATTATTTGGCCAATAATGGTCAAGTATGGAGGCACCCAACAGCCCCTCTTCCTCCTATATAAACACCCCTTACACCATTGTTGAGGACACTAGACATACACGAATTTACACAAAGCAGAAAGTAAAGAAAGCAGTTTCTTCCTAATCTTCCAAGCATCATTTCGTTATTCAATATTCTTCACGGTAGCTTTTGAGTTTCCTTTGCTCAATAGTTCCATTGCTGTTTTATCTTGGGAGACGAATTGTCCGGAACGTATAAAGGATACATACGGGGCAATATTGTCTTAAGGACAGAGTGTCACACTCGACTCAGCAAAATCAAAGCAGTTTCCGGTCTTCTTGTTCAACAAAAATTGTAATTTTGGTTTCATTGTTATATTGTAATTTCCAGCTTTCTAGTTGAATTGTAATTTCAATTCTTACTTAAGCAGTTACTTGTAATTTCCGTTTCTTGCAATCCTTGTAAAAACCCAACAGAATCTTGATATGTTGACATTTGAAACTCCTTCCAAATTTCCGTTTCCAATTATGATGGATGGATATGATTTTTTTTATGTTTAATTAAATGTTTTGGGTTGGGTATAATTCTGACTTTTGAGTATGAAAAAAGTTAAGGAAGGAACGATTCTTCCTTTTTAATAAATCTTACGTGTCGTAAATTCGAATTAGCTGAAACTTCAATACAGATATAAGTCGAATCTTGATATGTTGGCATTTGAAACTCTCTCCAAATTTTCGTTGCATTTTCTTTTTGGAAAAGAAAATCATGCGTTTACTAATAGGAGTACACGATGTTATAATTTTAAAATTGAAATCAATGGTAGAAAAAACTCTTTCCCTCAATTTAGTAAGATTAATTTCGTCTAAAACAATCGATAATTGGGAAAATTGTAAACCCTGAGGTTTGAAACTATTGGCTACTCCTATTGACGAATTCTTAAGAAAATGGCCTAAGATGGAGGATTTTCTTAAATATCAAAATTATGTCTCACCTCTTTTCAGAATTCTTTTTTCATATATTTTTCACTCACACTTTACTGACCTATCACGTGGTAAAAAAAAAGGCATGATAAAATAGTTAATCATATTCTACATAAAATACATTAGAAAAGAGTCTATCTAGTCTCTGTGGAACATTTAAAAACAACACTAATCCTTAACTTTAAAAAAGGATTAAATGTCAAAATAAATCTATTCTAATTCATTATAACTCTACAATAGTTTCGTTCTTTCATTTGGTAGAGACATCTCTTCAATTGTAATTAAGAAACACATGTGCATAAAATGCCAAAATATAATAATGCTTACTCTATGTGAGTCCACGTTGAATCATGTAGAAAACAAAATTCAACATTCCAATAATTCAATTAACGCATTCATATTACCGACTACTTTAGAGTACTAAGATCATATATTATTAGTCAATGTTGTGATATCTTTTTATGCTCTCAGTGGATTGGAAGGTGCTCAAACTATTCATGTGATAGGATATAATTGTTGGAAATTTGCATTTGGCGGGAGTTGCGACCGACCAACTTTAACGGCTTAAACACTAGTGTTACGTATGTTGGAGAATTCGGTTCTTCACACATGCATGATCTACTAAGTACGTAGATAACTGTAGGGCTAAGAATCGTCAAATTTCATTGAGAAATGAAAGAGATATTGGTCCACGAAGTGAGGTGTTTGAAGCATGGAAAGTGTGGTGTTGTGTTCAATTCTCCCTCATCGGTAGAGGAAGAAAGAATTGTTGTGTATATAAGACTCGAAATTGGTTTGGGGTTTGGGACCCCAAGGGGTATCCCATGTGTTTAAAGGAGGGAGGACCTAGATGTGCTTCGGTTCGAGGAAAGACCACACGCGCGCCGCCGCTGCCCGTCCAGTTCCGGGTTCACGGGTCGTGGGCTGTGGGATATTATCTTTTTGGGCCAGAGAACTTTGCCAGAAGTACAGTTTGAACCAGAATTCTTTCAGATGTACAGTTTGGTCCCTGAAGTTTCAAGATGTACAGTTTGGTCCCTGAAGTTTTCAGAAAATTAGAATTTCGACGGTCAAAGAAGAAACGCCCAAGCACTCAATTCAACCATTTATTTTGGCTGAATTACTCCTCCTATAATGGCCAAATCCGTTGGTCTTTCACCATTTATTTTGGTGGCTTTACTACCTCCATAATGGCCATTATTTGGCCAATAATGGCTGTTATGGGGGCAGTTAAACAGCCCTCCCTCACCTATATAAACACCCCCTTACACCATTGTTGAGCACTACAAATAACAGTTTAGACAACTCACGAAAATACACAACCAAAACAGTTTTCTTCCTACAACTTCCAAGCATCATTTCGTTACTCAATATTCTTCACGGTAGCATTTGAGTTTCCTTTGCTCAAGTGTTCCATTGATGTTTTATCTTGGGAGACAAATTGTCCAGGACGTATAAAGGATACATACGGGGCAATATTGTCTTAAGGACAGAGTGCCACACTCGACTCAGCAAAACCAGTTTCCATTTTTCCGTCTTCAACAAAATTGTAATTTCAGTTTTGTGGTTCTATTGTAATTTTCAGATTTCTAGATGAATTATTGAATCTTTGTTTATCCTTTCGAATACTTGTAATAGTTATATACTTCCCGTACTGCTTTATAAAGTACAATAGAGTAAAATCTCCCAACAATAATGACAAGAGGCCAATACAAATATCATTGGATAGGGGTAGTACTCACAACTTTATAGATGCGAATTCTGTACAGAGGTTGGGGTGCAATGTCCTCAGTACCAAGGCGGGGTATGCCAGCTTGGGTAATAATAGTTTAGAGGCTACTACAGGGTGGTGAAAGATTTTACATGAATGTTGCAGGGTACTACCTACACCTCTCACTTGATAGTATTTCCAATAGGTAAATATGACTTGGTGTTGGGTGCTCTTGAGTAGGGGCGAATCTACATGGAGTCTACGGGGTTCAAATTTTTGTTTGATGTGTATATATTAAATGTTGAACCCCTTTAACACAAACCAAGAGCTTAGCTTAGTGGTAAAGGAGGTTCAAAAATATGTAGAGCATGTGAGTTCAAATCTCATACACAATATTTTCTTTAATTTTTAAACTCCCTAAGCAAAAATCCTGGCTCCGCCACAACTCTTTGAATGAAGACCTTGGGTCTTGTGACCATGGATTTCATTGAGCTGATTATGTCCTTCCAGTATCAAGGAAAGCATTTTAGCTGTTTATGTTACAAGTATCTCATATCAACCAGGGGCAACAGTATGGAGGTCATTTGAATGCCTTGCACCTACCTCAGGATGTGCAAGTACCAAAAGAGTTGAAACTATTATTAATACAGTATCAGCAGCTGTCTGAGGAACCAACTGTATTACCTCCTTATATAGGCATCTTTGATCATAGGATTCCATTAGAACCAGGGTCTAGACCAGTGAACATAAGGCCTTACAGTTACCAAGCTATAAAGAAAGATATCATAGAGAAGCTGGTACAAGATATGCTGCAACAAGGTCATGTGATCCTATATAGCAGCAGTCCCTTTGCTTCTCCAGTAGTATTGGTTGGTAAGAATGATGATTCTTGGAGACTGTGTGTGGATTATAGGGAGCTGAACTAGTGCACTATGAAGGACAAGTTCCCCATTCCTATTATAGATGATTTACTTGATGAACTAGCAGGTTCTTATATATTCTCCAAAGTGGATCTTAGGTCTGGTTATCACCAGATTAGGATTGTATCTTCAGATGTTCATAAGACTGCTTTTAAGACTCATATGGGCCACTATGATTATTTGGTCATGCCATTTGGTTTAACCGATGCACCTTATACATTTCAAGGACTCATGAATCACCTCTTTCAACCTCTTTTGAGAAAATTTATCTTGGTATTCTTTGATGACATTTTGATATACTACTTGATCTTGCATGAGCATGTGGTACATCTTCAACAAGTATTTGAGATTATGTTGCAGAACCATTTGTTAGCCAAGCATTCCAAATGTGTATTTAGTGTTCCCAAAGTGGAGTATTTAGGCCACTACATCAATGCTCAATGTGTTTACACTGATCATAAAAATATTTGTGATGTGCAACAATGGCTTAATCCCAGTACCTTAAAAATAGTTGAGATGTTTTTTGGGTTTGGCTGGTTATTATAGGAAGTTCATTAAGGGGTATGGCTATATTAGGAGACCTTTGAATGACTTATGCAAAGAGAACAGTTTTGTATGGTCTGGGAAGCTGACAAGGCATTTGCTGCTCTGAAGATGGCCCTCACCTTAGCACATGTCTTAGCCTTACCTGATTACTCATTGCCCTTTGTGCTTGAAACAAATGCTAGTGGTAGTGGAATTGGTGCAGTTCTCATGCAACAAGACCATCCCATTGCATTCTTGAGCAAGGGATTAGCACCAAGACATGTTGCTCTATCAGTTTATGAAAAGGAACTGCTGGCATTGGTGTTTGCTGTCACTAAATGGTCTCATTATCTTTTGGGCCAATATTTCATAGTGAAGACAGCCCAAAAAGCTTTGAAGCATCTCTTGGAGCAGAAGTTGCATACTGATTCTCAAATCAGATGGCTAGCTAAATTGCTTCCTTTTGACTTTGAGATTCAATATAAAAGAGGCAAGGAAAATGTGGTTGCAGATTCTTTATCTAGACTACAAGGAGATGAGTTGATGAGTCTTATGTGTCTTCTATTCAATTTGACGTATGGCAAGCCATTGAAGCTAGTTGGCAATCTGATCTTGAATTGCAATAGCTGATCACTACATTGGCAACTCAACCTCATAGGAAATTTACTTGGATTAACAATCAGTTGAGAAGAAAAGGGAAACTGGTGATTGGAAATGATGCAACTCTGAGGACTCGGATCATATCATTATGGCATTCTACTCCTGTTGGAGGCATTCTGGTAATGATACTACTAGTAGGAAGATTTTGACATACTTTTATTGGAAAGGGATAAGGAAGGACATTCAAGACTTCATTCATAAATGTTCTATTTGTCAGAGGAGCAAATATGATACATCAGTTTATCTTGGCTTATTGCAACCCCTTCCCATTCCTAGATACCCTTGGACTGATATTATCATGGATTTCATTGAAGGCTTATCCAAATCTCATGATAAAACTGTCATTTGGGTTGTGGTTGATAGACTAACCAAGTTTGGCCCTTTCATACCCCTTTGTCATCCTTATTCTGCAGTCTCTTATACCTATCTTCCTAAATCATAATTCTAACTCCATGGTTTTTCCTCTACCATCACTTGTGATAGAGACCCTATATTCATCAACACCTTTTGGAAGAAATTCTTAGTTGCTCAAGGTGTTACTGTCCAAACTTCTACAACCTACCATCCTCAGATGGTCAATCTGACGTCCTTAACAAGTGCTTAGAAACCTACCTTAGGTGTTTTTGCACAGATTCTCCTTCTGACTGGGTTGCATTCTTACCCTTAGCTGAGTGGTGGCGACAACTCCAGCTTTCATTCTGCAATCCAAACTTCTCCTTTTGAGCTACTCTTTGGTTATCCTCATCCCATTCATCTTCTTTACCTTCCTGATGACTCGGATAATCCTTCTGTTGATAAAATCCTACTTCTGAGAGAATTCAAGATTCAACTTGCCAAGTTTCATTTAACTAGAGCTTAACAGAGAATGAAAGCTCAAGCTAACTCTCACATGTCTGATAGACAGTTTTGTGTTGGATATTGATTTTTTTGTCAAATTGCAACCTTATAGGCAGTCCACTATAAGGCTGTCCAGTGGGCCAGGTCGCCCGGCCCCGACCCCGCCTCGATCCACCTAAAAAAAATTGACGGTGCCGGGACTCGAAACCGGGACGGGACCTGGGCTCGTCCCGCTCGGGCCAGTTTGGCTTCGAACCGCCCCGCCCTGACCCCGCCCCGCCCTGACCCCGCCCCGACCCCATCCCGGTCCCCCTCCCCCTTTGCAAAACTAATCGTTGCAACAACGGCCAATTTAGATTTTGGCCGTTGTGCAACGATTCCAACCGCCATTTTTGGCTCCCCACCCCATAAACTCCCCCTACCCCCTTAATATTTATTTTTAACCCCTAAGTTAGTATATTTACACTGTAACTCAATTTTCAACTATAAATACCTCATTTTATCTCACAAATCTTCCTACAATCTCTCAATCTATCTCTATACAATTTTACATTGCCTACTAAATATTTTATTTTATTTTCTCATTTGTATAATTGTATCAAAGTTAAAAAAATTGGGACTTAAGTTGGCAACTAGCTTGAGGATCATCCATCGAGCAAAGTTTCTATTTTAAACCTCGATTACACGTCGACGTTTGGTACCTTCTTTAAATTATTATTGTTACTTTATTTTAATTATCGCACTTAATTTAATTATCTTTAATTATTTATTTGCATAATTAAAATGGAAGCATTTAGACGTATGATTAAGGGTAAGAGTGCTTCTTCTAGTAGGGGTAACAAGGGCATGAGTACTTCTTCTTGTCATCCTATTCCTAGTCAGGATGATTTGATTGATTACACTCATTTAGATGAAACTGATTTTTTAATGATATACCATTAGATGATGACATATATCCTGCAACTGAACCATACTTTAATTTAGACAATAATCTAGATGACACACCCACTAGTGTACCTGAACAACCTCAACCTCAGACTGAGTCTCAGCCTCAAACTGAAACTGGAACGCCTCATATTCCTCCTAGTATGAGTCGAGGCCCCACACAACAAAAATTAAAATCAACTGCATGAAATGTTTTTGATAGGGACTAAGAGAATCAAGTATTTAGATGTAAATTTTGTAAAAATGTTTATAAATTTAAAATCGAAAAAGGTCAGGGTGGGACAAAAGGTTTATTGAGACATGTACAATGCTTTCACAAAGCTAGGTGGGATGAATATGAGGCTACAAAGTCGGGTGCGCCAATGCGCTCTCAGTCGGGACAAGGTTCACATAGTGTCTCGGACCAAGTAGAGGGTCAAATTAACCCGACGACGGGGGAATTGTAGGTCCTAAGTACGATAAACACAGAGATAGGGAAGAAATAGCAAAATTAGTTGCGGTAGAGGATTTGCCTTTTGCATTTCCTTCCTCTCCTGGTTTTATTCATTACATTAGAGAAATGTATAATCCTGCTTTTAACGGTTTTCCTAGATCAACTGTCAAGAGAGACATTTTTAAATTTGCACATGAATATCAACAATATTTACGTTATGCATTATATTATTTTCCTGACAAAGTATCTATCACTTCTGATTTTTATAAATTATAAGAGAAATAAGAAAAAGGTTATTTAACGAACAATTATTCCTTAGATGAAAGCAATGGTTGTTCCTAAAAGGAACAATAGATGAAAATTGTTCAGTTGTGAAGCCTAATTCATTTACTGACACTATGAAGACCCTACATAGAGGGTTGGAATTAGCCGATCGTGGGGGATTGGCGTTAGTCGGTGTAATGTTATTAGTGGAGGGTAACTTGGGAATTTTAGGATTGTATTATGTTCGTCCTAGTTTTCTCTATATATAGTCTAGGGTGTCGTCTTTCTTAAGAGAGGTTTTTTAGTGAGTTGAATATAGCGGCCAAAAATAGTTTCTTTCTTGAGAGAAAGGCGAGTCGTGAGACGGTGTACCTGACGAGAGATAAAGAGAGATTGTAAACTCAAAACTCCATTATAGTAAAATCTACAGCGGCCAGTGGACTAGCTCTCGCATTGAGGGTGAACCACTATAAATCTGTGTGTGTTGTTTGTTCTTTGCTATTTACTGTTTTTCTGATTAGGTAGGATTTGAGATGTAAATCCTAACAACTGGTATCAGAGCAGCAGGTCGTGTTACGACTCAGAAAATAATGGGAGACGAAGATGGCCCGGCACACAACATCAGTAAATTCGATGGTACAAATTTTGCGTTGTGGAGAATGCAGATTGAAGACTATTGTACGACAGAAAGCTTTATCAACCTCTAAGCCCGAAGCCAGAGGAGATGAATGATGTCGATTGGAATCTCCTTGACAGACAGGTTCTGGAGTAATTCGATTGATGTTGTCGAAGAACGCTGCTTACAACGTGGTGAAGGAGAAGACCACCGCTGGCATGATGAATGTTCTGTTCGATATGTATAAGAAACCTTCGGCTAACAATAAAGTATTTCTCATAAAGAAACTCTTTCATCTAAAGATGAAGAAGGTGCTCTTGTTGCAGTGCACGTGAATAAATTCAACACGGTTGTTAATCGACTGTCATCGGTTGCAATCGAGTTTGACGATGAAGTGCAAGCCCTAATTTTGCTGGCGTCCCTACCGAATAGTTGGGAGCCGATGCGAGCAGCCGTTAGTAATTCTGTCGGCAGTGAAAAACTGAAATTCAACGATGTTAGAGATCGTATCCTTGCCGAGGAGGTTCGCAGGATAGATTCTGGTAAAGCATCGACAAGTTCTGCTTTGAATGTTGAGAACAGAGGGAGTAGGGCTGGGTCAAATCATAAATTACCTAATAGTGGGTCCTAATTATTTTGTCCACTATCCAAATATTTAGTCTTGGTGTACGGGGGAGTAGGGCTGGGCAAAAAAATTGGAGAACCGAAAAAACTGAATCGAACCGACAGTTCGGTTCGGTTTAAATTCGGTTAATTTTTTTTAAAAAAAATTGGGTATTTAAAAAAATTGAATCTATCATGATTAAATACTTCGGTTCGGTTCTTTACATTTTTGATGAACCAAACCAAAAATCGGGGTAAATTTGTAATTAATCTTATTTTTTTATTTTAGGCTACTGCTATCTCTTGAATCATAGTCAGTGAATTAACATATCACGGAAGCATTGACATAAAATGTAGAGAGAGAAAGTAGTTGTAAATTGGTACAACTTTAAATGGTCATAACTCTGCGCTCGGATGTCCGTTTTACCCGATTTGTTTTTTGATTTTGCGTATTTGTTTTTCGAGGCGCCGCCAAATTTTAGGAAAACGTCCGTTTTCCCAATCAATTTGTGTTTCCCCCCAAAAAGATCTCACGATATACAATAGATTTCAACGTCGAAATTTTGTGGTAATGTAGGTGTGAATGTCAATTTCAGTGTTGGAAATTCAATTTTTTAAAAAAAAAAATCCCCCGACCCGTTTATTTTATTTCAGTGTTGGAATTTTATTTTGTGGGGATGTAAACTTTAATTTGGAGTTTTTTTTTCCACATTTTAAGAATATATGTGATGCAGACTTTATGTTTTTGGACTTTATATTTGAATTGAAAAAATTGATATAAACCGATACATTCGGAGATATAAATCGATATATCATTTTTTTAAAAAAAGTTTGATTTGATTTTTTAAAATAATAAACCGAATTTTATTCGATTCATACCTTTTTGATACAAAATCGAACCGAACCGATATACGTCCACCCTACGGGGGAGATGGTGGTTGAGTTCACACATCGGTCTAGTTTTGAGCCTAAAATCATACAAAAAGGCACATATTTTGTCTCACCCATATGAGGCTCAACACACTGTACATCTGGAAATAAAATAAAGTTTGAGTCTAACTCAAATTTAAAAAGTTAGTTCAAGAGATAAAAATCTCTCATGACCGCGATACAAATTGTCATCCCACCCACCTATGTGGAACTCTCAATACTATTCTAGTGTGACTTAGCACGTACTCAATAGAATAATGCACAAGCTGATTTCGGCAATTGTCAATAGGAATAACGATGAAGAAAGAAGGACATTAAAGTCATTTCAGGAAACCAATAAGACTGAGAGAGATGGTGTAACAAGGAGGCTCAAAAGCGGTTTCTATAGACCCTATTAGGGGAGCAAAATTCTCCAAAATCTTGTTTGGTTTCGCCGAGTCCAATTTATTTTGTAACCCTTAGTTGAAAAAAAGTCATCGTCTTCTTTATTTTTCTTATCCTCTTTAAGAGACCCTTAGCTTTTTATAAATAACGAGTTAGCTCTCCTTGGTTTTATAAGCATACAATTATCGTTAGTTCTTATGGGTCTATTAGAACAGTCTCTATCTGCGTACTGAGTATGTTGTTGTTGTTGGGCTTTGAAGGATTTTTTGTGGAGCAAAAAAACCATGCTTTTTTGTTGGTGTTGGAGTTCATTTCATGGCTTACTCTAACAAAAGCAATGACCCATTACAAAGTAACAACAGTCAAATATCTTTCAGCCACCACCATCAGCTTTTTCATGGTTATCATCAGTAACATGAGCAGAAAATGGAAAATAATCAGATTTTTTTTGGATTATTACAGCAGTCAACTTCTTCATCATCTGTTAATCCTGAAAACATCATGTAATCTTTTTTTTCCTCATTTCTTTTTACATCATTTTTATTGAATCTTTTCTTTAATAATTGTGAAGATTGAGTCAACTTGTGTGTACCTATTTTCTTCCACCAACACAAAATATCGATATCTCTGTCCAGTGAGGGTTGGACATGTGAATAAATGTCAAAGGATGCGTCTAAAGAGGAGGCATGCGCCTTCTAAGTTGATGACCACCTTACACACTAATGGACTATGAGGGGAAGGCGAACGGAACCGACCGAAAACCCGAATCACTTGACTGACACCTTCATAGTCCATTCATTAGGGTTGAAGATGACTAGAACCAATTAGAAGCGCAAATCACGCAAGTGAAATCTAGTATTTTTGCTTTTATTAGAATTGAAACTGAGATTTCATAATTCCCGACTGATCACTTTATTAACCACTAAGTCATGTCTTGATATTTTCTTTCTCTTTTATATTTTATATATGTAATTCAAATTTTTTTAGTCATGTTGTATGAGCAGAAGCAAAGAGAATAATGGAGCTTATGATTTAGGTGAACTAGATGATCAAACACTTTTTCCTTATTTTGATGGATAAGAGCCTTCTTCAATCCAAGGTCATAGACGTATGTGAGCTTCTTTAATTTAATTCTTTTTGTCTGATCAATTAAGGACTTAGCTTTTGTTTTTATTTAATTTTAGGTCTATATATTCTATTGAGATTCTCTCTTGGGAATATATAGTTGCAATTTTGGTCATGAGAAAAGCATGTTGTCGACAAATTAAAATCTGATGGAGTAGTGCTTACTTTGACCAGATCCACTCACAATTCACAAGCAAATAAAGATTTTTTACCATTCCTGATTTTAATCCAAACTGTACAAAATGAAAAGATTTTATGTTTTCTCCTTTTTCGCAAGCTTTTACTGTCCCATTAATTTGTCCCTTCTTTTTTCTGTAAATTATCTTTATATATGCTTACAAAGATCAGCTAAAAAAATGCATGAATAGTCAGAAAGACAAAAAAGTAATTTCTTTTTCTGTGATATAATTGCAGAGAATAATTCTGGGATTAGGCCACCAACTCTCAACATTTTTCCCTCACAGCTAATGCATATTAAACATATTACCAAATGGATACATATGAAATTATATATTACGTTTTCAAAATTAAAATATAGGTTTGATATCAGAGCTTGAAAAAAAAATCAAAATGAAGAGACATCCGTCATTTGAACAAATTAATAGATTAGATAAGATAAAATGATTATGTAAAGAATTAAGACATCTCTTAATAGAAAGAAGAAATCAAAACGAAATAATAATAAAATACCAAAATAAATTATTATCATTAAAAAGATCAGAAGACATGATAGAAGATAATATAAGAGCATATAGAGAACTAATAAATCTACACAAAGAAATAAATATACAAATCCATTTTATAGCAGACATAAACACAGACTTATGGATGACTACAGGTCATTATGGATGAAAATCAACTTCAAAAGATAGCCGAAAAATCGTTTACATATAATAAGGATATTAACCAACATATAATGAGCTGCAGAATGAGTAGAAATCTTATAAAAGAAAGAGATCAACGTTTGAAAGATTATTCCCAACAGATATGTGAACAAGAAAATATTATTAAAACCCTAAGAAACATGTTAACAATAAAGGATGAAAGATTACGACAAAAAGATGAAGAAAATATGAAAATAATAAGAAAGGATAATTTAATAAAAGATCAAAAAGATGTGATATTAGAACAATATAAGTATATTGACAGGTTAATTAATGGATAAAGGAAAATAAATAGTAGATAATTCAAATGAAACATATTACTACATGGATACATATGAAGTAGGAATAACACAAACTTTAAGCTTTAAACCAGAAATATATCAAAAAAATACAAGATGAAAAAGAAGAATTATCGATTAAGAAAATATTTAAAACAGAGTGGTTTGAAAGAAACAAAGAAGTAAGATATATAGCACAGAAATATGAAAATATAATAGACACAACTAGTATTAATGAAAGAGCAAAAATAAGTTCACTAAATGATGAAATAATAAAAAGAGAACTAGCAAAATTATCTACTAAAGAAGCTAAAAAGTATAGAAATATATACGTTGGAGGAGTAGAATTCACCATAAACGCATATTTTCAGAAAAATATAGATACACCTATACAAATATACATATTAGATGATAGAATATTAGAAAATTTACAAGATGCTTTGATATCGGTAATAAAAGAAAATTTAATATATCAAAAACTGAAATTTACAGTACAACCAGATTTTAGTATTTCATTAAAAGATTAACATAAAGATTTAGCTTTAACATTATATTACAAACTAGATGGAATAAAGATGTCACCGGGTAGTAAAGTCATAAACATAGAAACAAAAATGATATATGCCTTACCAGGAAATCATGTAAAGAAACAACACAAAATGAATATTTTAGTACCAAAAATGTATCAAGATATATTAGAACAAATAGAACACAAAGAAAATGCTAAGATAACCATACCAGAAGAAATACATATGAATTTTAGTGCTAGAATCATAACACCATCACAAAGGATAAGACCACAAATAGAGGGATCTAAACTAATAATTAAAAAAGAATCAATGATAACAAGATAAAATAATTTAATATTTAGACAACCAAGAACATTATATCTAATAAATAACCCAGTAATAGATTGAGAATTAAAGTAATAATATTCAATGGAGTGATAACAACTGATTGCATAGCTGAAATAAATACAAAAGCTATTAAGAGTTTTATACATATAAATAAGATTAACGAAAAAGATTGTAACTTAATAGAACCACAAACTTATAGCTATCCTGAAAATGAAAGAGAAATAATAATAATCAAAAGTATTAATCTAAAATTCAAAAAATCCAAGATTTAGAGTAGGGGTGATTGAATATGATAGTTTCAATGAATTATTACTAGGAAGTGATTTCTTAACTATTATAAATTACAAAATTAATAATGAAGGAATTGAAATAAATGTTCAAGAAAAAACAAGATTTGTAAATAAAATATGAATATCCAAGAAAAAACAAAAATTGAAAAAAATAAAAATAATTTTATTAGAAGAAATAATATCTCAACTTAAATATCTAGAATACAGTGCAAAAGAAATGGAATTGGAAAATGATATAAAACAATTAGAGCAACAAGGTAATAAATTTAATAAAATATGGATAGATGTAGGAAATTGATGGAAGAAAAGGATAAATAATCATGAGTAATGCTAACGAGAAGATTGATGCAATATGGAAATAAATAATAGTAAAAGAACAGATAAAGAATACCCTAATAATAATGGATGAAACAAAAGAAAATCAGACACAAATACAAGAATTAATAAGAGAAGAATTGACAAAATTATGAAATGTATCTGAAGTGCCAACATTTAAAATAATACTAGAAAAATTTAATATATTAGTGGCAGATATAAACAAAGGTAAACAAGTGATAGAAGAAGGAATCAACACGAATCCAGAAGAAACGATTAATAAAATAACCCCTAAACAATAAGAATTAGTACCAATAGATGCTTGGAGAAGAAGTAAAGAACCTATAATGGTATATATGAGTGAAATAAAACCTAAATTATCAGAATCAGTAGAAAAAATAATAGATAGTCTAGCTATATTACATAAAAAGGGATAATTTTAATGACAGATCAAGAACCTAATGTAATAACATTCCTTAAAATCGTGGACAAAATATAATAGAATAGAACGATATAAGTATGAACCCATAGGAAAGAAAGACTCTAAAAATACACCAAATAAGAATGATAACGTTTCAAAAGGTGAAAATACTTACCTAAAAGATAATGAAAAAAATAGTATTTTTACAATTACAATTAGACAAACAAGAGCAACAAATATCAGAATTAAAGAAAGAAAATGTAAAATTAATATCACGTGAAAATGAAGAATGATTAAGCAAATATAAAAAATACAAACACAGTTTCATAGACACTAAGAAAGAACTAAAAAAATCATAAAATAGAACTAAAACAAACAAAATACGAACTGAACCAAGTGAAACAAGAAATGGAAGAATTAAAAGAAGAATTATATATACTACGAACAACGATAACAAATTTAAAAGGAAAGCAGAAAGTAAATAAAATATATGAAACAAGTGATAAAAGTTTAGATAACAGAACTAAAAAAGAAAATACTAACCTCATAAGAGAAGATGAATTAGCTATAGAAACTCAAATACATCAAGGAATAAAACTAACAAGATTCATAGAAGAAATAGAAGAGGAAGAAAACTTTGATATCGTGAAAGAAAATAATCAATTAATAGAAGCCCTAGAAAAAATGAAAAGTGTTAATGCAATCATAGAAGAAGAACCAGAAAGTGATATAGAAGAAGAATTTAATAGACCTGTAGAAACAGAAATAGAAACAGAAGATATAATAAACGAAGATACAAATGACTATCTTGAAGAAGAACTACTAGACCCAAACCTAGAAATAGTAGCAAGAAGACGTAATAAATTACCGGAACACATACCAATAGGACAACAAGCAAAATTTAAAGAATTTATAGGATCAATGTCACAAGGAGTAAGCCTTAACTGATATTTTTTAGATTTATATAATGTTTATGATGAACAAGAAGTAAGCAGAAGAATAAATGACTGGAACCTTGGAATGTATATAGCATTAATGAATTTTACACATACTGATAATCTAGACTATATGTATGATCTAATATCTAAAACATTAACTGGAAAAGTAGCATTTTGGATCGAGTCTATGTCATATCAGCTAAGAGGAGAAGTATTTAGTCATGCAAAAGATTGGAAGACTATGCTAACAATATTTGATATTATATTAAAAAGAGAATTCTTAGGAGAAAAATGGTTTGTAGCAAGAGAAACAGTATTTGCAGAAAGAAAAACTGAAATTATAATGAATTTAAATAATATGATGAAATTAATAAACTGCCAGAATATACAATAAATTTTAGTAAATTCTTCTATAAAGCAAGATTCTTGCCACAGGAAGCCTTAATATACCAACAACTTTACTATGATCATCTACCAGTACCATACTATTGAAGTTTCTAAAGAATATAGTTAGTTAGAACCAAAAGAAAACACCCTAGGAGAAAGAATAAGAGTATTAAGAGCATATTTAATGAGGAAATGTGAAGAATATAGAATACAACAAAAAGTCAAAAAGGATAACAAACTAAGATTAAGAGAAATATGTGAATTTACTGAAAGAAGACTAGTATTTGGATGTGATGATAAAAGAAAAGAAATGAGATATAAGAGACATAAAAAGAATTATAAGAAAAGATATAGAAGGCATGATAATCACAAAGATAAATATAGAATGAATGATAAATATACTAAACCATATTATAAAAATTATAGAAAAAAGAGATTTAGAAAATATAGAAATACTCTAGAAGCCAGAAAAAAATTTAAACATAAAAGGAAATTTAGAAAAAGAAAATATATAAAACCCTTAGAAGAAAAAAATTCAGTGAATGTAAATGTTGGAATTGTAATGAAAAATGACATTATGCTAATAAATGCCCAAAACTATAGAAAAGGTGTAAAATATATAAATACAACACAATTTATTATGAATCTAGAACAAATAAAAGAAAATAATAATAAGTGGTATGAATACGAAGATTTTTATGTTAGCCAAACTGAAGAGGAAAGTGAAATAGAACCAGAAAATATTAGCTTTGTTAAACAAAACTCAGATAGTGAAAGTAGTTTAGAATAAGATGGAATTGCAAGAAGAAGAAAAATGTTAGAAGAAAGAGATTACTGGATACAATGTGAAAGAGAATATGCCTATAAACTTAGTACAATTACTAGTGAAACATGATATAAATATTATCATAATAGATATAAAAAAGTTACTAAGAACCTTAATAAAATAAAATAAAAGATTGAATGAAATAACATGTCAAGAAATCCAAAGAATAGATAGTATAATAAAAGAAATAGAAACACAAGATACTAATATTCAACAACCTGATTAAATGGTAGCAATTTATTAGAAGCTCATATAGAATATAAGCATAATAAAATGATAAAACAAAAAATATTTATAGATAGTGGAGCAGACTTATGCCTAGCAAGAAAAGAAATATTAGAAGTTTAGAACCACACAAATGGAAAAGATCTAAAACACATATAATAAGAGTAACAGGATTTAATGAACAAATGAATGAACTAGACATAATAGCAGAAAATATGAGATTAATATTAGGTAAAACAATGTTTAGATTACCCATGATATATAAAGCCATGATGGACTCTTATGGTAAAGATACATATGGCATACGAATTTTGCCTGGTTGGAAAACCTATAGTAATTTGTCAACTTTTTAAAATCGGAAAAAATAGTAACATCAGTGGAGATGATGAAGACCTGAAATGAAAATACCTTGTACTATCGAAAAAATTTAAGAATGGTTGAGTATAAAAAGAGTTATAGGCCTATTAACCCTGAAATCTAACATAGAAGACATGTTAAGAGCAAGAAAAGCTTGTATTATTGGAACAACAAAAGGAGGAGAAATCGAAGAAATTATAACTCTATACTACAACAATGATATCGTATCACAGGATACTATCGAACTTACAAACTTGCATGATCGAATCATGAACCTGAAACACAAACATGCAAAGAAAATCTTAGAACAATATCAGATGTTGACTGGCCAGAAAAAAATGCATGTAATAAATACTAAACATGCTACTACTACTATTAGCACAATAAAAAAAGAAGGATGTCATGATCCTTTTGCTTGAAGCATGTAAACCATTACACTATGATACATCTCAATATAGTATAACTACAATAAGCCCATATTACAATCCATATTACTCTGATGAAAACCATGAAACTATGATGACAATATCACTAAAAGGAAAGTCCAAGATAACTGGCGAGATACTTTTGACAAAGTAAGAAAAATCCAAGAATGTGACAGACAAAGAAGATGAAAGTTGGCATCAACTTTTGACAAAGCTGCAACGAGACAATCAACTTTAGAAAAATCTGAAATTATGGCAGACAAGATACTGTACACTTTTAGACTTTCGAAAAAGTAGTACTTATCTCTTTAGACTTTTGTAACGTAGCAATAATGTAATCAAACGAGCTTATCTATATAATGAGCCTCTTGTAAACATATGAAGCAGGCAATCTTTGAATAAAATCTTCCTTTGAAAATTTTCTATGTCTAGCTAAACACTCTCTCATTCTATAACCTTTGCCAAGAAAAATATCATAAGAACAGAGAAATCACTTTGAAAGATTATAATTAAAACTATATTAGTCCATAAAATCACATCTCAAAAAGAATTTTAGAAAGATTCTGTCGAGTAACTCCTAGCACCTAGGTCAATTATCCCGTTGATGTTCAGAGTAAAGAAAAAGGGAGTCAGTGTCAGGGTGAGTTGAATATTTCGGTGATCTAAAAATTATGCTAGAGATATGATTTTTAGACTATATGTTTTTAATTATAATTTTGATACGTGAATATCTCTATGATTATGATGTTCTTATTGGTTAATGGTTATAGATATATGGTTAATGGTTATAGATATATTAAAAATCAAAATGAATCGCCTTTTTATAACAAATGCTTTAATACTACTCACTTGTTATCTTTGTATATTATTTTTCATATGAAATTACCATCTATTATTTTACCCTCTTTAGGGTCTTTAGATGATGATAAGATTCGCCTTGAAATTGTGATATAATTGCAGAGAATAATTCTGGGATGAGGCCACCAACTCTCAACATGTTTCCCTCACAGCTAATGCATATCGAGCCATCTTCAACTAAGGTATATTGAGAAAAAAAGTGAGAAAGGCTTTAAGTTTTGTGCAATAACGGTATACTTATATTTAATTTATACCATCAGATTAAGTTGATCGATAACAACATACTATAACTTTTTATAGCAAGACTGATGTAAAAAGTTTTATGTGTATAACTTAAACCTTAACGGAGAATCAGTGGAGTAAGAGTTTTAAATTATTCTTTATATGCTCAAATATTTTTTTACACCCTCCGGTTAAATTGAACTAAGTACGACAACAAATATGTTTACATGTATAGCTAGAAAGACCGTTAAAAGTGTTTCATATTCTTGCTGTTAACTTATACTATGGTTTTCAATTAACCTTCAAATGGAGTTGTCATCTCTTTGTTTGGTAGGCAAATAATGGATTAGTTTCAAGGGGTTACAAGAAATCATCTCAGCCGTCCATTGCCAAAACTGATGTTCCTACTGCTGCATCTGGACCTGAACAACCCAAAACAGCGAAGGTATCATTTCTCATTTTCAAAACCTACTTTTATAAGTAAGGTTTTATATCACTTCACCTTGATAATGATTAATGTCCTTTATTTATTTCTCATTTTCTTTTGTTTCTAATTACCTTGAAATCCTTAATTATTTCTTCCAAATGTGGTCTTAGCGAGAGGGAACACGTAAGGGTACAACTTCAAGTCCAGAGCAAGATGCACACAACACCAGATCCCAAGGTGGGGGACATATATATATGTATATAACCGTATTTTTTTAAAAAAAAAAGAAAAAAAAAAGAAAGCCACATTAATATATTTTGAAACAATTAATTCTAAAATTCAATGAAAAGTTTTTATCGCCACACAAATATTATGAGATATATATAGTAAGTTCAAAAATTATCCTTTGTTTATTAATTAAATTTCTTGTTGAGTCAAACTACGTACTCCTACTTCATATAAAAATAGTGTATTGTAACATGTTATGGTTCTCTTATTTTGAAGTTACTAATTTTACTTATAGTGTAAAAATGGTATATTGAAGTTAAACTCAATATTAGTTTTGCTTTTTTGTTGCAGATATTAAGGCGACTTGCTCAGTATAGAGAGGCAGCGAGGAAAAGCAGACTTAGGAAAAAGGTTCATTATCATAACTCTATAATTATGCTATAGTTTTTAGTGTAGCTGTTGAAATAATGGCATCATAGTTGAGATTTTTTTTTTATGGAAACTTTGTTTTCATTCTAGCTGTTCCTTCCCTTACAGGCTTATGTACAACAACTAGAGTCAAGTAGAATAAGGCTCACTCAATTAGAGCAAGAAATACAAAGGGCCAGATCTCAAGTAATTTTATTTTCTATTCCCAACTCAATTGTAATTCTTAAAATTTTAGCAACAAGATATGCGGTAATTAATTTTCAATGTTTATGTGATTTGAACAAACAAAATTGCTTAATTTGTGAAGGGATTTCATGTTGGAGGAAATGCTCTTCTAGGAGGAGACCAAGGTTTTCAAGATAATATTTGGAATATCAGCTCAGGTACTATTTTTATTCCAATTTAAACATGAACTACAGCTCTCATTTTGCACTATTCTTTCACTGACATATATGTTAAATTTCATACATGCATGAAGATTAACTTTATTTACTGTTAATATATAAGAATAAGAATTTTTGCATTATCAGATCACTTAAGGTAGATACAAAAAATCAATCATTATACATGGACGTGCTATCTTAGGTGAAATTGCACTAATAAAATTAAAAAAAAAATTATCCTACAGGACACTACAAGAAAGTATAGAATTGACAACAAAACTTTAGCAACAATAAATATATTGTTGCTGAAAAACTTAAATTTGGAAACAAAAATTTAATATATTGTTGCTTAAAAACGTAAATGACAACAAAAAAACAAACTCCGATGCGAAAACTTTTCGATTCGGAATTTATTGCAACGGCATGCAATAATTTTTGTTGTTGCGAAAAATATTTTTGACAACAACATCCAACATATGACAACAAAAAATGTTGTCAAATGTCTTTCTTCTTGTAGTGAGGTGGATAAATGTTAAATCTCATGGGTTTTAACTTTATACACCATAAACACATACATACTTCAATTTTATATTATCAGGTCACTTAAAATGGATGAGTTACACGTAATTACCCAAAATTTAGAATAAGTGAAACTTTTCGTGAAAAAAATATACTACACATATAACTTGATACGTCCGGCAAAATTGCTTCGTTATACCATCCGTGTATATATATATTGAATTCTTTTAATTAGATGCTGCAGTTTTCGACTTGGAGTATGCAAGATGGCTGGCGGAACACCATCGACTCATGTGTGAGCTTCGAAATGCAGTACTAGAGGAGCATTTGCCGGAGGACCAAATTCGTATTTACGTCGAAAATTGTGTGACACATTATGACGAGATGATAAACCTCAAGGGCATGGTTGCCAAATCTGATGTGTTTCATCTGGTTTCTGGCTTGTGGAAGTCTCCGGCTGAGCGTTGCTTCTTGTGGATCGGAGATTTTCATCCATCCGAACTTCTCAAAGTACGTATACTTAACAATATACTCTGTTCGTGTAAAAAATATCAATATATATTTTAACATGTTACATATACCTGATTCATTTTATAGGTCACTAATCTCACTTTTTATGAGTGATTTAATTACTTGTAATAATCCTTTAAATGACTTGATAATTTGAAATGTTTTATACTGTGTTAATTCTCTGTAAATGAGGATTCATCATGAGTTGATAACTAGTACGTAGAGCAGGTGATATCCGCTATATGAGAATAAATTTTAGACTTGTTAGAAAACTTTTCTTAATAATAATAATTATTATTATTTATATATATTTAACTTATTTTGCACTTTCATTTTATTTAGTATGATAATAATATGAAATTAGCGTAAATGAAGAAATAAAAATTCATATAATCGATTTCAACTTCTTTTGGACTGAGGCATAATTTTATACTATTAGTTCATAGAAGCTATACTCATGTAAGAATAGTGAAGATCACCATTCATGATCACTTCTCTTTTAGTATAAGTAGGTCATACACAATGTAAATTTGGATTAATCGAGTCGATTCCCAATACCGAATGACTATAGAAAAACACATAACTAAAGTACGATATGCACACCTTAGTTTGCATGAGATATACATGTGTTTCGTCGTCATCTTCTTTTTTATCTTTCTTTTTCCTTCTCAATTCTACTTTTGTGTTGAATATTTGGAGGGACATCATGAGAAATAGAAGATGTGTTAAATCAATAATGCAACCTGTCATGATGTTGTGTGACTTGTGTGTAACAAATATATTATGAGAGAGATCCCAAAACTTTCCCTTATAGAACCCTGTTAGATATATTTCCCTACTCAACCATAAAGCTATGTATGTCTCTTACTAACTTTTCTGGTCCTTAAATTTGTCCATCTTTCATATTGACCCAAAGAATCCGATCCGTCGTGCTTTCTTCTAGATCATCTATTTATAACTTTAGCTGGTATTCCTATGAAGTACAACAAGAAACAAACAAACTCTTGTACTTTATATTTTATCTCCAACAACCACACTATTTGTTTTTATAATTAACTAATTATGGTTATTTTGATATCGTTGTGGAGGCTTATAATTGGATTTGCTAATCTTGTTTGGTATTTTATGAATCGATTTAACTTATGTTAGTGTAAGTTAATTCAATTTTTTAATAGTACAACAAGTTATCTGCTTTATTTCTTGGATAACTAATTTTTGGCTTAGTACGAGCGATCACAAATATATAGTTATCTTTTTAGACGACTTAATATATAGTAGAGGTGGAGCTAGAGTTCTTCTATGAGTTCGGTCGAATTTAGTAACTTTATTCAAAATTTTATATTTGTATCCAGAAATCCCCCGAATATATATATAAATAATTCATCCAGAATTCAATAATAAAGCAGCATTTTCTAGAATTCAAAACTCATATACTAAAATTCTTGATCAGACTCTGCTTAATTAATAGTGTAATAACTCTCTTATCAGACGACCCTGTAGCTAATCATTGTTTTGGTGTTTTATGAAATTAAATTGATTGAACAGATTATACTCAATCAGATTGAGCCATTAACAGAAAACCAATTATTGGGAATTTGTGGGTTACAACAATCAATACAAGAAGCTGAGGATGCTCTATCACAAGGATTACAATCTTTAAATCAGTCTCTATCAGAGACAATAATTGCCTCGGATGCATTATTACTGGGTAATGAGAATATCATGGGACAAATGGCTCTTGCAATCAACAAACTATCCACTGTTGAAGCCTGCAGGTATATTATATTACGAACACCTTACAAGTTATTAGTAGTATTTTTTTTTATAATATCTGATGTCTAGGTCAGTTTACGCATATCTCTCGATTAATTTTAAGAGTACCTATTACTTCTCATCACCACAAGTACCGAGTAATTCTGTATATCAAGGCTTTGACAAATTTGAAATCGCCTAGAATTTTTCTTTTCGTACTTCATTACTTTACTTTCATAAGTTTAAAATGTTTATGAAAATCTAGTTTACCTTTGAAGATTACAAATTAAATGAACTTTATAATATGCAATTGAGATAGAATCGTGTAAATTTCTTGATGATTGGTAGGACCAAAAGAGAATATGATAGGCTCCCGAACTCGTGCTCATGGAAGGTAACATGCCGGGACGGCGAGAACGAGAAGAAGGTTCTGAAAGAAGAAACCCTTTCCTATCTGGTGTCAGCTGATCCTTCAGTCCACTATGGCCCATTTTGGTGTGATGTCATAAGTCATAAACCTCTTGACAATTCAGAGTCAGACCCTGCTTTAACCATAACTCCTAAGTCGGATGAGTTATAGCGATGACTTCTTATTTCTAACCTTCAAAATACTCTCAAATAAAAGAATAAACAACCCTTCAAAGTACTCTCAAATAAAAGAATAAACAACCCTTCAAAGTCAAGTATATGGTTTAACTTATTATTATTGACTCTAATTAAAGATGTATTAATTAAGAAGTCCCACATTGCGTGAGATGGGCACTTGGACTCCATATATGATTTTGGCAATTTTTACGTTAAGTAAATTTTATGGTTGAGGTGGGTTCAAAATTTATTTCTTTAGTCACTATATCAGAGCTAGAAAGACCCATCCTAATTCTTGTCTAATATGATGTTGGACTACCATTTATATTGTCTACGCTCCGGATGTCTAGTTTCAGTGCGGGAGAAAGGGGGTTGAGTCCCACATCATTTATATTGTATGGTAGATTTTCACCTTAGAAGCTAATTTTTATCATTTAATAAGAGCCAAGGTTTATTTCTTTATATTAAATGAAGAAACAAATGATTGTTTTCTCTTACATGCCGATAATTTGAGGCACCAAACGATTCATCGGCTGCACCAAATCTTAACAACTCATCAAGCCGCGAGGTGTTTCTTGACAATCGGCGATTATTTCCATCGGCTTCGAGCTCTCAGCTCGTTGTGGCTGGCACGTCATCGACACGAATAATAAAAACCTTTAATTAATTAGCTAGTTAATTAGCCTTCTATTTATCTTAATTTCTGTCCCTATGTTTCCCCAAATTATTTCCTTTTTTTGTTCCACTCTAACCTATCCTTTTGGTAGTGTTGTCTAGATAGATGATAAATAGTATAGTAGTAGAAGTTTTTTTTCCTTCTTCTTTTGATTTTAATTCATTTCTTCGTTAGTATTTAAATTTGGGTATTAATCATCAAGATAGGTGGAAAGGAGAAGTGATGGAAGTTTCATCATATATCGAAAACAAATAAAATATAGATAACGATTTAAATTATATACACTAACCCTAGTTATAATAGGTTATTCTATTTTTCAGGTTATCATATCATGCTTGCGATGAAAACGTACTTATTCTAGTATACAGTGACAGTACAATAAACCTAAACTCAATAAGGATTTGAATATCTATTGGTATTGGAATCGCAGTTTAATTTGTTGTTAATGAAAACGCTTATAATACATCCTAACATTTGCTCGGATTTGTTGTAACACACATAACCTTTATGGGGTCCTATTACCCCTATGAAAATATTTTTAAGGAATTTTTTTGGCATTTATCAAGTGAGCTAGATAACAATTCAAATACGTGCTGAACAAAAGGCCAAAAAACAAAGGAGTCCGGTCATTTCACTCTTCGAACGAAACAAAAAAGAGCTTCTCCTCTTCTACTAGAGAGATTTCGATAGAAATTGCTTTCATCTGGAATGTTAATAAAATACATTCAATCCAAGATGCCCAATGAATTCCTAATTGGAATTAGGGGATTTTTTTTAAATTGAGTTTTTTATAATTCTTTCCTACACTTTTAATTTTTTTCATGGATAAAGCAGTTGATTCTCTTGAAATTTGATCTTGTGAATCACTATATTCTTTCATAATCGAGTTGTGGCTTGTGCCGCATTGAATTTCCGTTCGATTTCAGATAAATACAAAATAAATGCTTTAAAAATATATTCAGGATGTAATATGACCACCGTAAAGGTTAGATGTGTTACAACAAATTCGGACAAAGATTAGGATGTATTTAGGCATTTTCCCTTTGTTGTTATAACTTTCACTTCAACATAATTTCAGAGTTCTAACCATCAAAGATCATATCCCTCTTCTACTTTGTTTTCCCTGAACCTAAAGAAAATTATGAAAATTTATATAGATATTTCTTAATTGAAATTCATGTTAGTTGACTCTATTAAACTATGAGCCATCTAGAGGAAATAGTAATTATTAAAACAATGTCAAAGTTATAATTGAATAAGCAAGAAAATGTTATGTTGTCCTTTTCAAGATGACATGATTTCACAGTAGTCATGGACTCATGGTCATGGAGGAGACAATTGACGCCATTAAGAAGAGATTAGGTGATCTAAATTTCTAAATGTATTTACATGCTAATACAAAGTCAAACAATACAATTAGTAGTTATATTCCAAAAGACGAGAGATGTAAAGGCATAGGTAAATCTAGAATTGTTTTTTGGTAAGGTAAATCTAAAATTTAAATTTTAATATTTTAAAGTTTTTACCATTAAATTGTTGCACGTATAAAATTCTAAGTTCAAATTTTAATATTTATTAAAATATTTTATATATAAATTTATGTTCTGCATCAATATAATAGCTTCATTTGAATCCATCGCTTTCCAATCCATCGCTTTCCAGTTTCATCTACCTAGGAAACTGTGAAAAACGAAGAAGATATTAGGATGTAGTTGGTAGATAGTAGAAAAATTCAAAAGGTGCTACTTTAATTTCCTTTTCTTATTTAAGCGACAAAGTTGAGGAAATGAAAATGATTAGAGAGAATATGAATATTAGGACGAAACGTATGTAACCAAATAAAAGTATTGGCAATGTGCTTACGATCCCTATATATATAAATGGAGGGGGGGGGGGTCTTTCTCTTTTTTTTTTCTGATATTTCTCCTTGTTACGGTGAAGAAAGCACTAACGACTCGGGGCGAGTCTTCCTCAACTTAACAAGAGACAGATTAATGGAAAAAACTGTTACACTATCGAAGTAGTTGTAACCTATGTAATATTATTTTTATCAAGTTATCAGGTAATGTCTGTTATAAAGATTAATTGTCAGTACTTAAGCTCATGACGGTTAAGCAGCTTCACTTTCTTTTTTTTCAACAATAAGCCATGAATGATCCCCAGAGTTGGCAATTACATTTAGAATAGACTTCTCACACATGAAGTTGTTCCAGTTTCATGAATACCGTTAAATATACCAAATATACATGAGATATATTTGGTATATTGATGGTCACGGTTTTAGGTAACATTAGTGTACAAGGTTTTGTATAGTTGTAGTGTACCTTAATTAGTCTTGTACTCTCACCATAATTGTATAGTTACCATAATTGTATAGTTCATCTCTAAATAGAATAAGGTTTTAGGAATAGAATAGGAATAAAATTCTCCTATTATGGAAATATGTAACTTGTATAAATAGTCTTTCAATTAATGAAAATAATCAAGAGATTATTTCTTTTAAATACTTACATCAATCACATGACACTAGTTCTATGCATGTAACACAATATTGTCCTCGACTTATGGGGTCTTGGCTTCCAATCAAGTTAAAAATGTATGCATAGATAGGGATAGTTGAAGGGGAATTTGGCGAAACAATAAAGTTGTCACTCTATGATCAAGTTATGAGTTCAGACGTGAAAATAATCTTTAGTTTCATACAATGAACTTCACTACGGTGTGTCTCTTTTGTGAACCCACACATAGCTAGAGAATAGTACACTAGGTTACCTCTAAATAGGGTATAGTTCCAAAATAACAAACAGTAGCCATAGAACTGCATCTCCTTTTATCAGACATTAAACAGCACCCAAGTATGAAACCAACGTCAAATGCTTATGTACATATTCAAACGCATATCTCCAACGTATGATGACAACATAACACAAAAACTTCAGCAGGATGTAAAAGTCAATTCTACAAGGTGAAAGTATGTATGTCCTAGAGACAATCATTATTAGGGACAAATGTAATTGAACACATTCGTATTATTAATAAGATTAATATTTATGGTATTTGTAATTATTGAATTATTATTTAATTGTTTGTAATTATTCATTAATGTGCATCCCTTGAGCTTACCTCGTCATTAATAGAGTGAGATATTGATGATAGAGCGTAACTCTGAAATAGCCTCGATTAATGATCATCGAGAATGTGATATCGATGATATGTTATAAGTCAACATGTAGTCTGCGTCACATTCTTAGAGAATGTACTATGTCTCACCTGCTACTAGTAATGATTACTAGTGATGGACATATGGATACTTTTGGAAAGTATTGGTATACCCTGCTGATAAATTATTTGTTATACATGTCTAAAGTGTTATTAGCGTGTGAGAGATGAATGTCCTTTGACTTGAGGTCAATACGCACCTTGTTTACAGAGTAATGTATTTTGATTATGTCCTAAGCTTAAACTCCTTATAGGATAAGATACGGCTTGTGTTGGTGCATTATGATGTAAATTAAGGTGGTAGTTGAGCCAATAATAGGATTCATTCATCGATTGGATATTCGAGAGAACACTCAACTTCTCAGTGATATTAGGTCGATCAAGTCATTGGTCAATGCAAGACACATATTTAGAATATGATATAGTTGTCAACTAATATATGTGAGATAAAGTGATTAAGCCATTTGGATAGACACGTGGCAAATCCTAAGCTTGATCGAGTGTGTCGCGAATGAAAGAAATTTATCATCTCACATAAAGGTTATGTTTGTTGGATTCATGTAAACGTACTTCATATATTGAGTTCGTCGTCTGACGCAGTCTAAGAGTTCCATATAGACCTTAATTGGATTAGTGTCGATATATGAAGGTCTATATGGTCACACTATGTCGATTGTATCTTCGATCTAAAGATGTATTGAAAAAGTATTAAATATTTGATTTAAAATCGAGATATTTAAATTGATAATAACTCTGAAATAATTTATATTAGATGGAAATTATTTAATTAAATCAAAATTGGATTTTGGATTTAATGTGCTGAATATATATATATATTAAATGAAAACGGGAAACATAATTTTACGAGAGCCAACGCTCATAGTCGAGCCGCTGGGCCGACTGACAAAGGAGCCCAATCGGACTGACCCACTACACCTCGGGTTTTGGGTCAGGCTTAAGCCTAACCCTAAAACATTTTCTAACCTAATTGTAACTATAAATACAACACTAAACCATTGTTATTATACACCAATTCTCACCGTAACATTGTGCTTGCAGTCGAAAAGGGAATCGCGTGTCCACCCGTGTTCATGTTTTATGTTACAAGTTTTGATTTTCATATAACCATACCATAAGAAATTGTTGAGGTAAGTAAGAATAAAAAAATTAAACTTACTTTGTGTCTTATTATGTGTTTTGAACTCAACAAAACCTACACAAGTTACATTCTAGTTCCAATTACTAACATGGAAACAGAAAGACATCGAAAAGATATCATAATTCGTCGAAGTGTTTGATCATCAGAAGATGATCCACTTTACCTCCTCGGTCAGCTTCACTGCCTCCTCTCCTTCCCTCCAATATACCAAGCCTGTGTGCCTCAACCTTGATTGAGTTGGACATCGAATGGAAAATCACCGCATGGACATTAAAGTTTTAACTCTTTTTTCTCTCTCTTGTTTCCTAGCACTTGGGGTCCTCTTCAATTTATGCAGTTCTTCCTTCACATCTTTCTCAACGGTTTCGATTGAGTTCAGCAGCTTTCTTTGTGGTGTGAGGCAATCAGAGTCTCCAGAACTATCCTGATTGGTGATATCGAGCAATATTTTTGGCACTTTACCAACAGATTTTGGATAAAACTTGCGGCTTCTGGTTTTTATACCTGGAGTGATCATAGAAATATTGTGCTCAAGTTGAGCCCCTGATGTGGATTCAGCAGAAGGATCAAGAACAGTATGGTCCTGGTGTACAACACTCTCAAGTTGTTCGCCGCCTTCACTTTCTCTCAAACGTGCTCTTGTTCTTTCAATGGCCTGTGGAGGGGATCCAACTACAATCAGGCTCATCCAGTTTACATGATAACAAAACTTCCCTTAGAACTATATAAAGCAAAACTTAACTTGAGGACATTTAGCTATGCTAAGATGTAATAAAATATCAAATCCTACCATGTATCTAGATACGCAAAAAATGTGCAACCGCAATTGAAGTCCAGCCCAAATAGTTTCTAGCTTACAGTAAAACCTGGGAGAGCTCATAGAGGTGAGCTCGAATTGTGCTCATACCACTTTTGCAGTAATAAGGTTTTTAAGATTCTTAACTGGCATAACAGCGCCACAAGCTTTCTTAGGAGAAGGTTAGGCAGCTACTGATATTGATTGGTCTTATTTTGTCTATTTAAGTTGGGTAGCTGAACAGTTGAGGTAATGAGATACATCTGGGCCAGTATAATGCATAGATAAAACTGAAAAAAGGGGAAAATAAAAAGAAACAAAATCTATCAGGTGGAACTAATTGATAAGTATTGCATTAGTTCTTATACGTGAGCATAACTTAATCTTTGTCATAGGGGTATTGTTATATTGATATAGCTACTTTCGCCTTGCACCCACCACGCTCAATAATAATGGTCCCTCTGTATCTCGACTCTTATCAAACCCAATCAAACTCTTAACATCTAATAAATGTTACCATATAGATAGGCAGAAAAAAGAGTAGCTTAATCTTTGCACATAATACACTTTGTATGTACTACTTGTTTAAGTTACTGCAAGATAAAAATTCTTTTAGGAATGTCTAAACACACTAATTCAGATTGGGTACAGAACACTATTCATGATGGTTACTTATATATAAAGAGTGTCTAGACATTCCTAAAAGGCTATTGCAAGTAGTGGAACTTCCTCTATTGAGCATAGACATCTTAATGCACATAGGCTATTGCAAACAAATTGAGAAGCTTAAATTGTAAACAGCTTGCCCGTCTATTGATCACTTATATACTCACCAAAAAAACAAACAGTGGAATAGAAGATAAGAATTGAACTTCTCTTTTATCTCAAAATGACCAAAACATACTCTTGCTAGAACTATTAATGCTAGATGAATCCAAACTCTATCAGGCAATCAAATGTTGACTAACAAACACAAATGTAAGTCACTGTGCAGCCACTACTTTTAAATTCTAAATGCATCTCTGATGCAATATGAATTTGGGAGCTATATTATTGGGAGATGAGCTAATGCTTGGGGTAGTTGTACAGGGTGCAATTGGTACGATACACAGCTGCTGGAAACTTGATCTTCGGAAGGACACAACTTTTGTTAATTACATTCAGACCCCTTAGTTTAGTTCTTTAAGTATGCATTTTGGCCCAATTCTTATTGTAATAGTTTCTTTTAGACCCATTAGCTAACTTAAGATTCTTTAGTATATATTTTGTTGGTGCAACCATTTTAGAGTTAATCAAAGAAATTATCCCTTACCTTCCTTATTGTAGTTTATCTTTAGCTTAATCCTTAGCTAGAGTTCTTCCCAAATTCATCCTTGCAACAATCTCTCATTATAAACCAGTTACTCCGGTAGTTCGTTGGACCAAATATATGAGAGTTTAAGTATATATAGCAAATCAAGATTATGCCCACGAAGCTCAATTCACTAAAAAAACTTAAATAGGCAAGAAAGTATTGACCCTGACAATGATTACTTATATACTCACCAAACAAACAAACAGTGAGATAGAAGACAACAATTGAACTTCTCTTTTATCCCAAATTGACCAAAACATACTCTTGCTAGAACTATTAATGCTAGATGAATCCAAGCTCTATCAAGCAGTCAAATGTTGATTTACAAACACAGATGTAAGATAAGCAACCTAAGAACAAGCAATGTTCAATTCTAAATCAATAAATTGTTGGAAATTTGCCTTTGGCGGGAGTTGCATCCAACCATCTTTAATGACTTAAACACTAGTGTTCCGCATGTTGGAGAATTTGATTCTTCACACGTGCATAATCTACTAAGTAAGTTAATGATCATAGGGCCAAGATCGTCAAATTTCGTTGAGAAATGAAAGAGATATTGGTCCACGAAGTGAGTGTTTGAAACATGAAAATGTGGTATAGACCAATTCTCCCTCATCGGTGGGGGAAGGAAGATTTGTTTAGTTTATAAGTCTCAAAATTGGCTAAGGGTTTGGGACCCCAAGGGGTAACCCATGTGTTTTGTAGGATGGATGACCTAAATGTGATTTGGTTCGAGGCTAAGCCCACGCGCACCGCCGCCGCCCGTCCGGTCCGATCACGGGTCATGGGCTTCTTCTAATATTATTTTTTTGGACCCAAATTGCTTCATATTTATATTTTGGTCCCTGAAGTTTCAGATAAGATGAAATTGGATAGAGAACTTGTGTCTTTTGCTGTTGGTTTTGGAACGTTAACCTCCATTATTATGCACGTTAATTCAGTCATTCATTTGGCTGAATTACTACCTCTCTAATTGTCATTACTTGGTCAGTAACAACAATTATGTGGGCAATTGATAAGTCCCATCCTTGCACTATATAATGAAGCATTTGGCTCACTTGTTGAGACTACACATAAACGAAAAAACAGAATTTTTCCTACTACTTTCCAACACCATTTCATTACTCCAAGTTCTTCAAAATAACACTTGAGTTTCCTTTGCTCATTTGTTGAGTTGTTTTATCTTGCGAGACTATTGTCCAGAACGTAGAAAGGATATATACAGGGCAATCTTATCTTAAACACAGAGTGTCATCACTCGACCCAGCAAATCAAAGTGCTTGTAATCTCAGTTTCTTGTTTTCAGTTTATTGAAATTTTAGTTCTTGTAATTTTATTTTCTTGTAATAATTAACAATTACTTATTTCCGTTTCCTGCCACCATTGTAATCGACATAAACACAATTCCAGTTTTCAAAGTACCATTAACTTTTCTCTAAATACTACTACTTTTTATCAAAATTCACTTTTTTATGTCCAAACGCCTAGTCATTCTTGCAAGAATCTCTCATTATAAACCAGTTACTCCTATAGTTCGTTGGACCATATATATGAGAAATTAAGTATGAATATCAAATCAAGATTATGAACAAGGAGCTCAAATGTCCAAAACAGGCTTAAATAGGCAAGAAATGTAGTTACCCTGACAATGGAAGTGATATCACGAAGAGGAGTTCTTGGATACCAAGCAGGAAGGACACTGTGACGCCCTCGATTTCGCCCCTGACCTGTCGGCGAAATGTTCTGACGACCAATCACCCTGGCCGGAGTTCCATACGAGCTTCGTCCACGCCTATTTCTTGGCGACCCAAAACCAATTCTTCCAATGCCACCACGACCACCACCAGCCATTCTCCCCGTTGCTGCTGCCGGAGTCCATATAGGAGCTGTGGAAACGCTGTCTGGTGATCCATCCTCGAAGATCTCAATGCTACCTCTACCAATTGATAACCTCCGTCGGCGACTGTAGACTTCTATTGGGTCTTCGTTCCTAGTTAATCTGTCTCTTCCCTCCGCCATTTTTTACAGAATATTCAACTGAACCACCAAAAAAGCAAACAAATAAATATTATCTATTTTAGCCATTCAATCAACTACATCAGTGATGATTTGTATCATCTAACTATGCAGTTCTATTTGAACCCATTTCATTTCCAAACAAATAAATGTTAGTTTCAGAAAGAAAAACAGATATCAAAATTATCATTAGAACCAACTTGAGAAATCAATTTCAAATACCAGATTGAATCTTTTATGCAAAAGAAGAAAAAATCCAGTGACCCAGAAGACAATTTTAGCCCCAAAATGTAGCTAACTGATAGCGAATGCATTAATTTCAAGTATCAGATTGAATCTATTATGCAAAATAAAGAAAAATTCAGGTGACCCAGAAGGCCCTTTTGGGCGGAAAATGTATGCAACTAATAGCAAATGCATCAACTACATATATCAGAATGACCCATATGACCATTTTAGCCTGAAAACGTATACAACTGATACCAAATGCATCAATTTCATATATCAGATTGAATCTATATGCAAAATAAAGAAATATTCCAGTGACCCAAAATGTAGCTAACTGAACATCGAATAGTAAAATGGGAATATTCTGGCGATCAGGTAGAAGTAAAGCAAAGTAAAATAAATCAATTTCAAATATCAGATTTAATCTTTTATGCAAAATAAAGAAATATTCCAGTGACCCAGAAGACCATTTTGGCCAGAAAATATATATAACTAATAGTAAATGCATCAATTTCATATACCAGAGTGAATATTCCGATGACCCAGAAGACCATTTTAGTCGGAAAATGAAGCTAACTGAACATCGAATAGTAAACTGCGAATTGTCCGGTAATCGGAAAGAAGTAAATAGAACGAAAATTACCTTGAAGATCTTGTTGGTTTGTATTAGGGTTCTTCAAAGTTTGGTGTATTAGTGGAAAATGAGAAGAGATAGAGAGCAGAGAGAGGGAGAGAGAGGCACATTGGCAAATTTTCAAAATGCATTTGGGCGGTTCTTTATAACCAAAAGTGAAAATTTTAAAAAAGAAATGAAAAGTTTAAAATGGTGAGCACGTGACGTGAGATTAAATTATTTGAATTGGAAATTAAAAAGGGATGGGAGTTTAATGGTGAGCACGTGACGTGTTATCAGATTCAAATTTTGGCTCAGAAGCCGTTTTAATCGTCAAATGGGCTTTTTCTTCTGTTTCTCAGGGCTCATTCGCACAAATGTTGTTATATCGGTGGTCTTTAATTTTTAGCACTCAATTTTGTAATTTTGTAATTTTGTAATTTTATTCTTCAAATATTTTTTTGGCGCGGCATAATTTAGATTTAACAAATATTATTTATATTTAACTTCAGCATATGTATCATAAAATTCACACAAATTATGTTGAATAAGGAAAAACTTTCAACACTTAACATAATCTGAAAAACGGCTTTATATTTTCGCTCGACATAGTTTATGTTTACTTCTGCATATGTATCATAGCACCCAAACAAATTATGCCCGATAAGGAAAAAATTTCAACACTCAACAAAATTAATGCAGCATAAGTTAATTCCTACAAAATGTATGCCGAACGAGCTAAAAATTCAGTTTTTGAAGATAAAAATATTACAGAAATTATGTCTTGCGAAACAGATCTGGATATTTTTATTAAATAAGGAGCAAGGGAAAAATTTAAAACTACATATGTGAGGGGAAAAAAATTAAAGACCAGTGCATTTGAAGGGAAATCTGTTTTCTTAGATTGGTTTACGCAGATTCCATTTTTTAGGCCATCATTTAGATTTTTCCCTATTTTAAAAGTTGTGCCAATATAGCTTTTGGGGCTGATAAAATATATTAAATTGTTATCTGACTCTAGATCGTTGTCTAAAAGATCTATAAATTATATGCGAAATTAAAAAAGGAATACTTACTAAACAACTTTCCAAAAATGAGAAATGAGTGAAAATTTATGATCTCATTTGGAATACTTTTGTGCTGCTGTCAATTTTGATATTTGTGCGCAAATGATCATTTTAAGTTTAATGAAAAAAAGTACTCTTAAGTTGAGCAGCAGTGATAGCGGTGACAAGAAATGATAAAATGTGTCATTGCAAGTTATGACAAATAGATATGACTTAATGTTATATTGAACGAAATTATCATATTGGATTACTCACAAACCACACCGGATCGTCACAACTTCAAAGATACATGCCAAAAAGAAGGGAAAAATACATTTCAGAACTGTGTGTCAAACAAATTACGATAAGTCGGTATGACTTCATGCTATATTCAACGTAGATGTTCTGTCGGATTACTCAAAACTATATAAGATAGTCACGATTTCAAAGCTACAAATAAAAAAGTGAAAAAATAAATTTTAAAATAAAAATATATAAGTCATGATAAATTGATAGGACTTCGAAACATTTGCAACAACCATAATTACCCTTCGAAATTTGCATTTTTCTAGTAGTATTACATGATACGTAAATTTTTCTCCTTTACATAATTGTGATAGGAGAGCCAAATCATACTATAGTAATTTATCGGTCACTACTATTCTCCGATTTATAAATCTGCTATCATTGCTGAAAATCACAGTGATTGTGTACTCCTCATTTGTCTATCTCATACTCCTAAATAAATTTGCATTTCTTTTTTCATTTTTTTTCTGCATCTTTCTTTAATTCTATTCATAGGTCGTCAGCTTCGTGTTAAGGTTTACCATGATTTTTCTATCTTATTTGAATTTTATCATAATTATTTTTACTTCAAAAAGATTTTCTTCGTGTAAAATGATTCTATCATATTTACCTTTTTCTTGAAGGAGAAGTTTTGAAATTCTATAAATAGGAGATCATTTCTTCTCATATACAACACAATAGCATTCACAATGTAGTCATTAAAGAATTTTGTTTAGAGAAAGATTATTCTCTCAATAGTTTTAATCTTTCTTTTATATTAGTTTTTGATATGTAGGCCAATTGGCCAAACCATATTAAATATTAGTATGTTTCTTTTAGTATAATTTTTATGTCGTCTGATTTATCACCGTCAATGTTCGCAATTATGAGCTTTCTCATGACGCCCTAATTATTGTGATCCAACACTTAGCGCAAATAAATTTATTTTTCATAAAACAAGTCAAGAACTTCACGCTTTATGGATTGGGTAGAAGTTGGAAGGGCACAATATTCTTCAAAATGAAAAGGAACATAGAGAGATGAATGTTGAGAATCCACTAATTTAGAAGGTGTCTCCACTTTCCCATTTCTTGGTCCTAACACAAAAGTGTAATGGAGCATCGTACTCTTGGTTCATTGCATTGTACTATATGACTCACATTGCAAATTCTTCAATTGCTCAATGCCTAGCACATTATATTTAAAATACATAATATCAAAAAGGGTTGCTAAAAATCATAAAAAAGGTATTAAGACAGATACAAATAAATAGGGGTGTCCACGGGGCGGGGCGGGTCCCGGCGGGACAAGGAGGGTCGGGACCCGGGCTCCGGTGGGATTAGCGGGTCGGAATATGCGGTACGGGAAGAGGTCCCATCTCATCCCACATCCCGCCGTAAGAGGGGCCGGAATTTGGGGGGATGGGACGGGACAGGTCGGGTCGAGATCGGGATTTGGAGTTTTTGTTTTGCCACTTAATTTTAAAAAATAATATTTATAAAAACACTTCAATAATTGAACAAGATAGTGTAATACAAACATCTCAAGACTGTTTTTGTGCCTCTTATATTATTTAATAGAAATATTGATTTTTGTAATATAATTTCAAAATTGCAACTTTGTGGTGTTATTCAAAAGTTGCAAATCACATAGTAAAATTGCAATTAAAAAAACTACATAGTTAACCATACTTTTTTCTAATTTTCTCACAATGTCTTGAGGATCTTCGATTGAAATTGAAATTTGTTTGTCAAATTGTTCAACGTCGCTTCTTGTTCCCTCGGACAAGATTTCATTGTAGTTGTAGTCTTCTTCTTCGTTGATAATCGAGGGAAGTTCTGGAAACTGCTCACCCTCATTTGTTCGAACAGATCGATGAAGAAGAGCAGAGCACCGATTCGAACCTTGCAAGCCAACATCCTGTTAATAATCCCATGGGCCTTGAGGACAAGGCCCATTTTGAAGGGGAGTGAATTGTTGTGGGCCAACAGTCAGCCTATCGTCCAAGCCCAAGTGAGAAGCCGAGCATGAGGCCCAAACGAACCAAACAATCCCCAAGTTGGGTCAAGGATTTTCAGCTTTAATGGTCCTTTTAATTAGGCAATTGTTAATTAGTGGCAGTAATAGTAGTTAGGTTAATTCATTATTTTAGTATTGTTAATTAATGGGTGTTGTTAGTTGTTAATTAGTGGGCAGATAATTAGATCATGTGAAATTAATCCTCCACTAATAGCATAGTGGTAGTAGTGGGTATCTATTAACTATGTATATAAATGGGTGTGTGTTATAATGAAAAGGCTCATCTTTTTTTGTTTGGCCACAAACATTACGTATTCATTTTACGTAATTTAGGAGTGCCAATTCCTCACTTGAAATTGGAATACCGATCCCAACAGTTAACGACTCATCTTTTTAATTACTACGGTGAGTAGGGTTGAATGTGATCATTTTATTCTTAATCAAAGATTTTGAATTTAAATTCTTAAAATGATGAGATACTTTCCTTAAATAAGCGTGACTTCAAGTAAGTCCGATCGATATGTTTCAAATATCAATACTTACATTAGTGTATACTAACTATATCACACCTTTTAAAATGTGTCATTTTTTTTAAATACTATTAAAATGGGATGCTTTGTGTACCGATAAATTTCATATACTAGATTATTATAAAATGTCATAAATAGTGTATCTTTTCTAGCGTTATCAAGTGGTGGGTCAAATAGGGAGCAAGATGGCATCACAAATCCACCTATTTATTTTCATATTTCAGTGTCACCTTTTTAAGGAAAGTGCCTAATCGATTCCACCGACAAAATTAAGTACATATATCCCTTGCTAAGCAAACTAGTCAAAATTATTGTTGTGGATTAATACTGTTTTTTTTTTTTGTAATCAACAAAAAATTGCAGAAGAATGTGTCTTTTTAATTTTTTTATTTTTAAATTATGTTACCAAAATTTGATTTCTATTAGCTAATAATCTTGTTGTGCATGCTTTGTCTTCTTGATTTTTCTCTCTTTTTTTAGGTTTAAATATTTGACTTGTAGCATTTTGGTTGTTGGAATTTGACTTTAATCGTCTTTTTTCTTCTTAAAACAGCAATTCAGGCACACCAGAATATTACATGTTCAGTGAGAATTATTGTCAATTAGATGCCAATAGGCAGCAAATAGCCTAAAGTTTTAAAAAAATAAAGAAACACTTAAATATGAGATAATACCAATTTTAGCACTTTTAATATTAAAAAAACTAGTAGTAGTAGTTGAGGATGGTGATAGTCTAAAGTTAAAAAAATAAATAAAGAAACACATCATGGCAGTGACCTAATAAAATGTTCCATTCCCCCACCCTCAAGCCCCTTGTGAAATGATTAAAGGGCAGGCAGTGAATTCATTTTATTTTTTTGGGGAAAAAGTTTGTTTTGTTATATTTTCCCTCATGCATACATTTCTCAATTTGTAATAATTCTATCTTGATTGCCATATTAATTTACTGGTCTAATGTTGCTTTTCTTGACTATGCTGTTGTTTGCTTGTTTTCCCTTAGTAATTTTAATTTTATATGTTAACAATATAAGTTATTTTTACAATGTTAACGTATTTTAATATACTATAGCATATTTAGTTATTACTTTTTAGGTACTCCCTCAGTCCGATATTACTTATCCACTATCCCCTTTACACGTTCTTTAAGAAATTATAAATAAAATTATATTTTTTGTATTATTATTATCTCTCTCCAATAAATTACACTCTAATCAATGTTAGCTACTTCAAAAAATAATTAATATAAAGGACAAAATAGATTTTTTTTACTTAATTTTATCTAGGTTTTATAACTTGACAAGTATTAGAAGACGAATATTTTTAGTAATGTCGACAACTAATATGTGACCGCGGGAGTAGCTAATAAGTACTCCCTATGTCTCAAATTATCTATCATTTTTTTGTTTTACACGCTTCTTAAGAAATATTAATTAAAAAAAATATTTGATCTATTTTATCCTTATTTATATTTAAGTTATAATCTCTCTTTATTAAATATTTATTTTATTTATCTGTCATCTATTAATGATAAAATTTTAGTGAAGGTAAAATAAATAATTTAATACAATTTTTTTAATAACCATAATTGATAATTCGAGAGAGAGAGGGAGTAATTGCTCTAACAATAATATTCTTGTTAAAATGCGAACTGGTGCATTATGTTAATAGCAATGTCAGCATTAGAATCGATTTTTTGCTTCATTAGACTTGTTTTCTGTGTGCCTTAACTTCCCATTAAACTAATACTCCCTCCGTCGCAAAATATTTATCATCCTTTTTTAAAAATATTTATCATTTTATTAACTAAGATAAAATTAAATAACTTTTTTTATTATACCTTATATTAATTAGCAATATTTAAGAGGATAAACATTTATTGAGGAATACATGATGAAATATATTAAAGGTAAAATAGTCAAAATATTATTCTTATAGATACTTTTTTTACGGGTGTGTAAATGAAAATACAATAAATATTTTGATAAGTGGAGTATATGTGAGATATTGCCCATGGGCATATGCGAGTTGATAAGTCGCAAGGTGATTGGGTACAACCACTCCGACGTCGTGGATTCAAATTCTTGTGGTGACAGTCTTTGCTGAAATATTACAAGAGCTGTTGCTAGGTTCGTGTTTGTTATTCCTCTCACTTGCAAGCTGTTACTTGCGCATATCCCGATTTACCTTCCATCTCGCGAAAGGTCTTGTACATGTGGAGGTTTCACCTTCGGACTTCCCCTTCACAAAGTATATATGTGAGATATTGGCGAATCCAATGGGGCTTTACTTTAGTGTTGTTGCTTTCCTAAATCTTAGCCCCTACTAGAGATCCTCCTTCTTCGGGCCCTCTCATTTTATCTCTCACAAACACACGTACAGTTAAGGATAGTTGCAGCTCTTACATCATAATACAAGTACAGCTTTGTCCCACTTCTTTCAAGCCCATACTTCAACAATCTCAAACACCCAAAAATCTTCTTCTTTTGCTGGGCTGAAGTCAAGATTTGCTTTTGTAGTTGTTGCAGGAATTTAAGTGCTGACCCTTAAAGATTTGCCTACATTTTGAGTTGGGTGAGTTCAAGAACTTGTTTAAGTAACAGAAAGATTGAATCTTTAACTGTAATTTTAGCACTGAAAGATTTGCTTTAGTTTTAAGTTGGGTGAGTTCAAGAACCAGTTCAATTAGCAGAAAGATTGAATCTTTAACTGTAATTTTATTGTGAAGTGTAATGTTTGCTAAAGTTTTGAGTTGGGTGAGTTCAAAAACTTGTTCAATTAACAGAAAGATTGAATATAGAGAGTAATGCTGCCTAAGTTTTGAGTTGGGTGAGCTCAAGTACCTGTTCAATTAACAGAAAGATTGAATCTTTAACTGTAATTTTATTGTAAAGTGTAATGTTTGCTAAAGTTTTGAGTTGGGTGAGTTCAAAAACTTGTTCAATTAACAGAAAGATTGAATATAGAGTGTAATGCTGCCTAAGTTTTGAGTTGGGTGAGCTCAAGTACCTGTTCAATTAACAGAAAGATTGAATCTTTAACTGTAATTTTACTGTAAAGTGTAATGTTTGCCTAAGTTTTGAGTTGGGTGAGTTCAAGAATCAGGTCAATTAACAGAAAGATTAAATCTTTAGCTGCAATTTTACTGAACAGTATATTTCTGGTTTTAGGGGCAGAATGGAGGCTCAGAAGAGTGATACTGATAACAAGTCGAAGATTGATGATTATGAAGTGATAGAACAGTTGGGAAGAAGAGCTATTGGAACTGCATTTCTTGTTCTCCATCGAGCTGAGAAGAAGAAGTAAGCTAATAGTACTAGATCTTTTTTCCCTTATATTACTTGTTTCTGTCTGAAATTTTCCGCTTTAGTTTGGATTTGAGAATTTGAGCACAAATTTTTAGATATTTTTGCTTTGTATCTAACAAAGTTTCTGACAAGCATTTCTGCAAATTATTGAGTTTGGCATCTGCTTTGCGTATACCATTCCTTGTATTTGTTTCATGTTTTGGTAAAAATTTGCATTTATGGAACTTCCATGGGAAACTTTTCAGCCAAATATATAGGCTGGTCCTATCTATGAAAATAAAATAGAGGAAAACTTGTTTTGTGCCAATAATCTTTCTTCTACTTAAAGTTTGTTTCCGTTAATTAGTGTTCATCAAAGAACAGAAACTAAGGAACTCAAAATGTAGTGTACTTGAAAATAGAACCGTTAACGATCCTATTTCTTACTTATGTGAAGTTGCACAGCATGGTAGAACAGGACCTGTCGATATTAATATCCAAGTTGTTGACTTTTGTATCATAGAAAGATTATATTGATTTATCATTCTGTCAAAATGTGACTACTTTGACTTGAAGACAAGTAATGTAAATCCAATTTTATGGAGTTCTGATTTTCCTTGTAGGTATGTTCTGAAGAAGATACCATTAGCAATACAGACAGAAAAGTCCAAGCGCACTGCCCATCAGGAGGTCATTTCAAGTGCTTCTCATAATTTTTCTCTCTGAAAAATTAGTACTATGATTAATTGAAAACCAATTATATTTTGGTCGTTATTCTCCTAAGTTGCTGAATTTTAAGTTGGTTGATCACAAACTTTAGCCACCAACAAAATATCCCCCATATCTATGACATAATCCAGTGATTCAAATCAGCAATGAAATATTTTTCTTTCTAGTTTCGATAGCGAGCTACACTGTATGAGGTGTTCCATCTTAAAGAATTTGATAAACTGATTGTTATTGATGTACTTATCTTATTCTATCTCTTTTTTCTTTTACCATTTTCTTAATGGTCTAATGGTACCGACAAATTCAATGGCTAGTTATTTGTCTTCACATCTCTCCTAATCAGCCTCATCAATGTTTCTCTAACCACCCTTAATGTGATTCCTCAAGCTAACTTTGTTTTCTACTCCAGTTGCTTCTAACATGAGACAATATTAAGCAAAGATTAGTAGTTTAATTTGCATGACAGTCTTCTATTTCAATTTGTCTGTTTGTCGAAACGTCTAATGCCACATCATTCTTCCATTGCTATTAACATTTGCACGATTTAATGTTTTCGTACATTTGGAGGGGTGTTTTTCGTGATTGAAACTGAAGTAGAAATTTAGAACTTTCGTTTGGGGGTCATAAGTAGATTTTCTTGCTCTTAACAGAGCAGAAAGGAAGAGCCAGTGTGAGTAATAACTGGAATTTCACTCCTTGCTGACAGAATTAGGGATGATACAGAAGTAAAGATGGAAATTTTTGTTGGAAATTAGCCTTTGGCGGGAGTTGCGACCGACCAACTTTAACGGCTTAAACACTAGTGTTACGTATGTTGGAGAATCCGGTTCTTCACACATGCATGATCTACTAAGTACGTAGATAACCGTAGGGCCAAGAATCGTCAAATTTCATTGAAAAATGAAAGAGATATTGGTCCACGAAGTAAGGTGTTTGAAGCATGGAAAGTGTGGTATTGTGTTCAATTCTCCCTCATCGGTAGAGGAAGAAAGAATTGTTGTGTATATAAGACTCGAAATTGGTTTGGGGTTTGGGACCCCAAGGGGTATTCCATGTGTTTAAAGGAGGGAGGACCTAGATGTGCTTCGGTTCAAGGAAAGACCACGCGCGCCGCCCGCCCGTCCGGTCCGGTTCCGGGTTCACGGGCCACGGGCCACGGGCTGTGGGGCCTTCTGATATTATCTTTTTGGACCAGAGAACTTTGCCAGAAGTACAGTTTGATCCCCAGAAGTTTCAGATGTACAGTTCGGATCAGAATTCTTTCAGATGTACAGTTTGGTCCCTGAAGTTTCAAGATGTACAGTTTGGTCCCTGAAGTTTCCAGAACGTCAGAATTTGGACAGTCAAAGCAGAAACGCCAAGCACTCAATTCAGCCATTTATTTTGGCTGAATTACTCCTCCTATAATGGCCAAATCCGTTGGTCTTTCACCGTTTATGTTGGTGACTTTACTACCTCCATAATGACCATTATTTGGCTATTATGGAGGCAGTTTTCAGGCCCTCCATCACCTATATAAACACCCCCTTACACCATTGTTGAGCACTAAGAACATACATATATGATACACGAAAATACAGAAAAATACACAAGCAAAACAGTTTCTTCCTACACCTTCCAAGGCATCATTTCGTTACTCAATATTCTTCACGGTAGCTCTTGAGTTTCCTTTGCTCAAGTGTTCCATTGCTGTTTTATCTTGGGAGACAAATTGTCCAGGACGTATAAAGGATACATACGGGGCAATATTGTCTCAAGGACAGAGTGCCACACTCGACTCAGCAAAACCAGTTTCCATTTTTCCGCCTTCAACAAAATTGTAATTTCAGTTTTGTGGTTATATTGTAATTTTCAGATTTCTAGATGAATTATTGAATCTTTGTTTATCCTTTCGAATACTTGTAATAGTTATATACTTCCCGTACTGCTTTATAAAGTACCATAGAGTAAAATCTCCCAACAATTTTCATACGTGTAGATGGAGTAGGAGAAGAAGTAAACTAGTGTGAGATATCTATGTGGGACCATCCAAACCAAAATCATAAGTTGAAGCTAGAACTGTTGACCTTACAATGACAGCAAATTCTTATAGTGTGATTGTAAACCTTTGCTTACCCGCAGAGCTCATATTGGATGCTAAGATCTCTTTATTTTATTTTACCATGTTAAGTGCATTTCAAACTTCATATGATATGAGTGCCGACTTTTAAGAACTTTGTACCTTAGATTTTCCCTATATGAATAATAATACATCTCTCTGCCAAATATTTATTTTGACGTTTAAATGTCGAGTGAAAGAAGTTATGTCCTCAAATAGTTACTTCAGTCTTACTTTCGAACCCAAGCACATTTAGATACAAAATCTTCAACTCATCTTATTATTTATTACTACTTGGTGGCAAGATATGTCTGGAAACTATTCTTCTATCTGATGATAGACAGTTATTTTTCTGTTGCAGATGAATTTGATAGCTAAATTAAGCCATCCATATATTTTGGAGTACAAAGATGCTTGGGTGGACAAGGTATGCTATCCAGTTCTGTTGTTACAGGATCTGAAAGTGTTACAAGTAGCCTTTATTAGTTGCAATTATTGCGACATAAGCTGCGCCCTAGAAAAGTTGACTTTCTTTTTCTTCCAGGGGAGCTGTATATGCATCGTTTCCAATTATTGTGAAGACGGAGCAATGTGAGTGGTTAGAGAAGAATACTATATATACAGTTCTTTTTATCGTTAACAGAATTTTTAAAATGTCTGAAAAATTTGCCGTCAAAGAATTATCTATTTGCTCTCCAAATAGTAATAGCGCCACTGAAAAGGGGGTATTGAATTTGAAAGTAAGAGATGTATGTGATGATTATGGAATTTCTTTTTGGTGTAATCTGAGGATGGTGCCAATTTTGTTTTTACGTTTTTCAGGGCAGAGATCATAAGGAGGTCTAGAGGAGCATTTTTACCTGAAGAGGTAGTTAAATGCAATTTCAAATACCTACGAAGCTTTTCTTTGCCTTCCTGGTAGCTTAAAAGATAGCGTGTTTTCGTTTTGTGTTCTTTCTTGCTTCTATAGAAACTCTGCAAATGGATGACTCAGCTATTGTTAGCTTTGGAGTATCTGCATTCCAACCGTGTTCATCATAGAGACCTCAAGGTACAAACATTTGCTGTAATCGGTGAAATAGGAAAAGCCTTCTTAGTACGAAATGTTTTAACGTGAACTATTTTGAATGCAGTTATGTAACATATTCATCACAAAGGACAATGACATCAGGTTAGGTAAGAATGCCCGGACCAATTGCTTTATTGGGACGTCTTTTTCTTCTTTGTTATCCTTGATCAAGTTCACTTAATTTTCACAGGTGATTTTGGATTAGCAAAATTGCAAGATGCAAAAGGCGTTGCTTCGGTATGAATTTCTATAATGGCAAAATTCACTTCTTGCTTACTAGCAAGCTGTGGTAGACTGGTAGTCATCTTTCGTTACATTTTCAAAAAAAAAAAAAATTGTGGTAGTCATCATATTACAAAGCTCCGACCGCCACCCCATCCAGCTTTTTGCATTTGAGAAAACCACGCCGAGTTGTACAGTTAATCCTTAATTTTGGAATAAGTTTCATGTAATAGCTCTCTTCACTCAAAACAGGTAGCTGGCACTCCAAACGACATGTGTCCCGAGCTCTTTGCCGGTATACCCTATGGCTACAAATCTGATATATGGTCGCTTGGTAAGAAAGTTGATTAAGCAATGTATTTCCTGCTCTTCACATCATGTCCCTAATACTGGAATAACACTTTAATGTTTATTTAGGATGCTGCATGTTTGAGATTGCTGCACATCAACCACCATTTAAAGCTGCTGTAAGTTGATTTTACCTTGAAAAGTTATCTTTTTACGGAAAAATAAAGAGGCGTTCTTTATCCTGATATTTTCTGTATGATATACTGACAAGATGTAGATCCAACAGGACAAGACTGGACTTATCAAGAAAATAAACCGGGGTTTGTTCTCACCACTTCCGATTATATACTCCTCCACCTTGTAAGTACCTTCCTTCTCATCGCACCATAAGTATAACATATCAGTCAATTGACATAGCAGATTTAATGCTTGCAGGAAACAGATAATAAAAAGCATGCTAAGGAAAACTGCAGAACACAGACCTACAGTGAGTGCAAAAAAACTGAAATTAGCTACGAACTTTGTCGCCAATCCATTTCTAAATTGCTCGTAGCTAATAGAATTTTATGATAATTCATCACTAAAGAGTATTAGCTACAGAGTTTGCTTTTTAGCTACTGAATTTGTCCATTGCTAATTCTTGATTTCTTAGTAGTGAAATTGCATATGTTCAAATGTTATTAAATTAATATTCATCATTCATCTTGATATCCTTTTTACCTCAATTTATAGGCTGCCGAGTTGTTAAGGCATCAACACTTGCAACCGTACCTCCTCTTATGTCACAACCCTTCGTCTGTCTTTCTTCCCGTGAAGTCCCCAAGTAGCACGAAAGAGAAAACAAGACCATCACCTGGAAAATCTATCAGTCCGAGAGATAGCAGCGCTAGACAGTTGAAGCTAAAAGAGAAGAGAACTGTCCTTTACTTTAATGAAAGCGATAACATTCAGCCAAGAAACTTGTCAGACAATTATAACACGTTCAAAGCCAAACTTGAGACTAAGAGAGTTGATCCAACAAGCTACTCAGTTAGGATCTCTCAAGACAGTGATCAACCGGAGACAATCTCGCAAACGGAAACTACAATTACACCAAGCTCTTCGAGTTCAAGGGCAAAAATATGGTCCGAGGAACAAGAGCATGCTTCTCCGGAGCATGTTAAACAATCCGAAGAGGGTGATAGGAAAAGTTGCAAAACAAAAGAGCTTGAGGTGTTAAGCAGTCCACTGGACAATGAGAAAACATATATAGTGGAATGTATCTCCGGAAGATCCAACTATAAATCACAATCCTTTGATGAAGAAAGCACTTCATCAAATTCCCAGCCGGCAAAACCAAGGTTCTATGCCACTGAAGCTGAAAATGGTAGTGAGTGTAGAGAACTTGCTATTGACTGCATGTCAACTGAAAGCGATGGTTCACTTCTACATAAAGACGAGCTAGAAAAGAAAGCAACAACGGTTTATGACACCAAACAAGCTAAGAAAGACGCTCTTCAAGCACTGGATGACAAGGTTTCACAGCTCAAGTCACTAGCCGCATTAGCTGGTAAGGATGACAAAGACGATTGGGGGAATCCCACTCAACAAAGAGCTGAAGCTTTAGAGTCTCTTTTGGAGGTTTGTGCACGACTACTTAAGCAGGAAAAAATCGATGAGCTTGCTGGTGTGCTGAAACCATTCGGGGATGATGGAATGTCGTCTAGAGAGACAGCAATCTGGTTGACAAAAAGTCTCATGACTGCACAAAAATTGTCCAAGGGGTCATGATGTTGCACAGAAAGTGTTTCCTATTTTACGTAAATCGGCATGTTGTTGGACTAAATAATTGCTAGAGGCTCGACGTGGTTGAGGTTCCTTTAGTTTTGATTCTATTGTTGTAGGACAGTTGATGGAGTTGTGAAGATTATAATGTACTGTTAAGTTGATTTCTACTCTGATATTTACTACATTCTTGTACTGTTTGGTTGTCTCTCCAAAACTACCAACAGAGAAAGATCTTACATTTCTTCAGCTTCTTAGATATGATTGTGTTATTATAGCTGCCTTATTTTCTTCTATCTCACGTCTCAAAGAGAGTGTATTCAGACTCTCTGTCATGTCAATGCTATCAACCTGCCAAGTTCACGAGGGTAATTAGGACAAAAAGTAATTTAGGTGTGCCTCGATAAACATGGCAAGTATAGGGGGAGTCCAGAGATATTATTCAGGTGGTCCCAAGGTTAAATTAGTCAAATGTTAGTTTTTAACATTAATAAAAATAGATAAAGAGGAATTTCCAAAAAAGAAAATTAAAATAAGGGAGGTAAGTATAATATCGTAAACTACTAGGGAGAGAGATAAGTGTAATATCGTAAACTATTAGGGAGATCAGTGCAATAATAGAGTGAATATGAGGGAAGGTCTTTGAAATTATACCTTTTAAATAACAATGTTTAGATGTTTTAATAAAGTTTACATATTTAAAACATACATAAAAGTGTTAAAAATCAAAATATTATATAACTAAAAATACTTTTAAAATATTTGAGATTGTAGTTAAAATAAAACGTGCAATATTAGAATAGGTTAGGTCTATTTATGATAATGTAAGATTTAGTAATTATGGTAATATAGGATTTGTAGTCCTCTTAAAATAAGGTTATCATTTACCCTATTAGATTAGAAAAAAGAGGATTTTATCTCTATATAAGGAGGTCATTATGATGAATGAAAAGTAGAAATAATTCTCCCATTATTCATGTCTTTCTAAATTTTCGTCTTTGTCTCAATTTTAACATGGTATCAGAACCACATTAAAAAGAACACAAAAATCCTAAAACAAATGACAGGTGACGGTGAAGAAAACAAAACCCAAAGAAAAATAATATCTCCCTACGACATTACGTCGAATGATAACCCTGTAATTGTGGTGACACAAGTCCAGTTGGGGGGGGGGGGGATTATGAAGAATGAGCTAGATCCATTAGGACAGCCTTAAGAGCAAGAAAGAAGTACGACTTCGTCGATGGTACAATCAAGAAACTGGACGAAGGATCGTCGGACTTGAAAGATTGGTGGACTATAAACTCACTGTTGATGTCGTGGATTCGCAACACCATAGAACCAACGCGACGCTCAACAATTACACATAAAGAGGAAGCAGAAGAATTATGGACGAGCATCCGAGAGTGGTTCGCCATTATTAACGGCCTGCGGATGCAATAACTAAAGGCGAAACTAGCGGAGTGCATTCTACACACATTGCAAAAGATTCCGACACGTTGTAGACGAATGTTTTCGACTCATTGGTTATTCAGATTGGTGGCTAGAAAATAAAAAAAGATGAGAAAATCAGAGAAAACAATAAGGACAACAACAACAACAACAACAGAGGGGTGGACCAATATCCGATTGTGGAAGAGGCAATTATCGGGCTAACACCGTGATTGTGAAAGAAGGAACTCAGGCGGAGACAGGATCAGTGAACACAGGTGGGACATGACTTCACAATTTGAGCGATGAAATCCGGAAGACTATGATTCACATGTTGAATTCCCAAAGAATAAACCCGAATGGGAAGATGAATAATAAGACCGAAAATTCATCCTGGATCCTAGACTATGGAGCTACCAATCATGTGACAAGTAATCCGGAGGAACTAAGCAATAAGCGAGACACTCATAAGTGCCCGATTGGTCTTTCAGACGGAAGTAGCTCGGTGGCTACAAAAGAAGGAATAATCAGGCTGAATGACAGGATATTGTTGAAGACTGTTCTTTATGGTCCGAATTTGACAAGCAATTTAATTTATGTATCACAACTAGTTGATTATTTAAATTGTGATGTGACATTTAATAAAATTATATGTGTTATACTGGACTCCACCAAGATAAAGTTGATTGAAAAGGGTGAGTGTTGAGGTGGACTTTACTATTTTCGGAATGAGCCATTGATACAGGCTATGAAGACAAAGGCAGTTGATTGGTTCGATCTTTGGCACAAACATTTGGGTCATCATTCAACACAAGTAACGAAGTTTATCATGGCATTAGGCTTAAAGAAGAGTGGTGATAGATTGGATAGAGAATGTGATGTATGCCAACGAGCAAAGCAAATGAGAAATGTTTTTTCTTTAAGTGATAATATTGTTTCGGATACTTTTGAGATAATCCATTGCGATTTATGGGGATCATATAGAATCCTTTCCTCTTGTGGTGCTATATATGTTTTTACTATTGTGGATAATCGTTCACAAGTCGTGTGAATCTTTCTCTTAATTGTTAAGAAAGAAGTGTCCCAAACGTTGAAGAATTTCTTCGCTCTTTTGGATAGGCAGTTCGGAAAAAGGGTGAAGATAGTTAGAAGTGATAACAGAATTAAGTTCACGTGTATGAAAACTTACTTCTTCGAACATGAAATTTTGTTTCAAACATCTTGCACATGGACACATCAGTAGAATGAAAGAGAACAACGTCATATTCTTAATGTGGCAGGAGCATTGAGATTTCAGGGCCATCTTCTGATTAAATTATGGGAAGAATGTGTTTTGACTGCGTGATATTTGATCAATAGAATACCGTCTTCGATTTTGAATGGAAAAATTTTCTATGAAATTTTGTACGGGAATGCATGCAGGTATGATCACTTAAGGGTGATAGGGTCACTATGCTACGCACGCACAAAAAAAAGAACGAGGGACAAGTATGAGAGTCAGAGTTGTAGGTGTGTCTTCTTAAGATACCCATACGGAAAAAAGGATTGGAGATTGTATGACTTAGATAACGACGAATATTTGATCTCTAGAGATGTGGATTTCTACGAGATTAAGTTTTCCTTCGATGTAAGACCGAGCAACATAACCGACATCAGAAAAGCAATATATAGTTATCATTTAGCTAACTATATATTCTGTGATAATTTTTTTCCGCAACACCAAAGATTTCTTGTAGCAAGTACCACAAGAACCGAACCAAAAACCTTTTTGGAGACAATAAAAAAAGGACATTGAAAAGTGGCCATGCGGCAAGAGATCCAAGCGTTTGAGGATAATGAAACATGGAGACTAGAAACTTTGCCACCAAATAAGAAAGCACTCAGATGTAGATGGGTGTACAAAATCAAATACAATCCTGACGGCACAATCGAGCGATATCAAGCTCGGTTGGTCATCTTAAAAAATAAACATGAAGAAGAAATTGACTACAATGAAACTTTTACTCTGGTTGCTAAGGTAGTAACTGTTCGGACCTTTCTGGCTATTGCGGCTGAGCGAAATTGGGAGTTGCATCAGATGAATGTGCATAATATTTTCTTACACGGCGAGCTTATGGAGGAAGTTTATATGAAATTGTCACTGGGATTTCGTGTTCCTAATTCAGGGCAAGTATGTCGACTCCGGAAATCTTTGTATGGTTTGAAACAAGCTCCAAGGTGTTAGTTTGCGAAATTGTCAAGTGCTTTGATAAAATATGGGTTCAAACAATCGTACTCTAATTATTCTCTATTCATTATGTACCGGGGAGGTATGCAACTTAACGTCTTAGTCTGTGTGATGACTTGATTATCACCGAAAACGATCATAGTGACATTGAATGATTCGGAGACTATCTCCGCACCTGTTTCACATGAAGAATTTGGGCCCTCTGAAGTACTTTTTGGGAGTTAAAGTTGCACGTGGACCAACTGGGTTGTTTCTTTATCAACGAGAATATGCCTTGGATATAATCTTTGAGTCCGATTTACTGGGAGCTAAACCAATCAATACTCCTTTGGAGCATAATTATGATTTGGCGTTGGTCAAGAGAGCTACTTTATGAGATCCAGAACCATACCGGCGTCTGGTTGGTAGACTAATATACCTCAATTTCACGAGACATGAGTTATCGTATTGCGTGCTTTCTGTCCCAATTCTGCAGCAACCAAAGGAAGCACACTAGAATGCGTCTCTCCGTGTGGTGCGGTACTTGAAAAAGAATCCAGGATAAGGCATTGTGATGAGAAATAATTGTGATCTCCAGTTGTACGGATAGTGTGATTCGGACTGGGTCGGATGTCCGTTGACTCAAAAATCACTTACCGGTTGGTTTATATCCCTCGAGAATTCACCCGTATCATGAAAAATCAAGAAGCAACACATCGTCTCTCGCTCGTCAGCAGAGGCGGAATATCGGTCAATGGCAATGACAGTCTGTGAGTTGAAATGGTTAAAGAAATTTTTACATAGTTTAGATGATGAATAAACACTAGAAAGATTTTTTTCATTATTCTTTTCTCTCTAAATTTTCGACCCTATCTCAATTTTAACATATAACAATAGATATAGTGTCAATTTTTCAGGACAGATGCTACTCTCTCTATTCTCTCGCGTTACAAAGATAAAATGATCATTGAAAGAAATTCAAGTGTAAATTTCTATTGTTGTGACGAGGACTACTAGAAATTTACTTCTCACCAAGTTCCCAATAGGGCGCCAATTGTTGTATCCACGTCATTGCATCCAGCTCCTCATGATGTTCAGTTTTAACCGGCAAAAATAGAAAGTTAAACTTCTATACATGAATTAGTGTGCAATTCTATTACTCTACAACGTCATTTGAAAACTAAATTACACGCAATTTTGCACAATAAGAGAAAATATTAATCTGAACCAACAAAAATAACTACACTTCAGTTCCAACCAAATTAGGCAAAATTTGCATCGGAAGTATAAAAAAAATTATTACATCGTGTGAATATAAGTGAAAGGGGGATTTCATGATTACCGGACAAAATAAAATATGTACTTACATGTACGTGTTTATAAAATTCGCCCAATAAAAAATTACACAATGACAGATTATAGTTATATAATGTGTATTTTTGGATACTATAATTTACATTTTGTATATTTTCATAATACAACGTGTGAATACCTACTGAAAATTTTATAAATATTATGTAAATAGATATGAAGTGTAATATTTTTAGATAAACATTTTCGCATAATTTTATTTGGCCGCCTAATACACCAATATCCCAAGTCAAATCCAAAAACAAGGTAGAAAAAAGAAAGCATAACTTTTTATTGGACCCAATAGGTCACGTTAATAGAAACTAGATGCCAAAAATGACAAACAGTTAAAATGTAAGGTTTCATTGGAGCCCCACAGTAAGATGGGAGGCCTACTGCTCACCTGAGATTCAAATTGTGATCCCCACAAACCGTGACAAGAAAGACTATACCTTAAATTTCACCCAAAAAAACAGAAAAACGAAATGAAATAAAAATGGGATAATTACACTTTTGATCCCCAAATTATTGATATATTCTAATTGAGTCCTTATAATATTTGACTAAACACATTTAATTTTTAATTAACTAAAATATGTGTTTGCTTGACTGCAAAACCCACCTGTCGAGAAGGGATAAAAGTCGGCCTTAGTGATCCGATGGTACCAAGTGGAAGGTTCGTTGTTTGCCAAATAAAAGTTATTCTAGCGATGACAAGTTGATCTTCCCCAAGAGCTCACATCGACGGGAAGGTTTGGCACCTCGATGTCGGCTCTTCGCCACCTGGGGCAGTAGATATTTCAAGGGTTGGGTTGTTCACTCATTAAAGCGGTACGTAAACTGGGTTCAGAACGTCGTGAGACAGTTTGAGTTGATTAATCTAAATAAAAAATACGTGATATTTAGATTATTTTTAGAACTAGATTATACTCAAATATGGAGTAATAGTACGACTTTAGCATAACACATCAATAATTTCTTAAATTTGTGAAGACTCATAGACAGATAGATTAAAAGTGCAAATATATAAATTAACCAGATGTTAAATGTGCTTAATCCAAAATCAAAGGACCAAAATAAAAAAATTGCCAATAGTTGAGGGACAAATTCGCTAATTTCCCAATAAAAATTTAGTCTCTTTTGCCAATTAGAGGTATAAATTGTGGTTATTCCAAACAGCAATTATTCGAGCAGCTGCTAGCCCAATTATTCCATTACTACAAAGCAAAAATCTTGTTTGCAAAAAATGGCACAAAATGGAAACTCAATTATGACGTTTTTGCTAGCCATAGCCATGGTGACAATTATGATATTTTTCTCATCAGCTGCTATGGCACAAGACATTGCAATGGCTCCAACACCGCCTATGGAAACCGGATTGGACACGGGCGACGGATTCGGGTTACCCGTTTCTGAGGCATTGGTTTGTTTTTCAGTGCTGTTTTCTATGATGGTTGTTTTATTTCATTGAATCGTTCTATGAAGAGATATTATATTGCTGCTGAAGATGTTTGAGTTTGTACTATACTTTTTGTATAATGTTGTTGTGTTGTAGTATATGTGCTTGTATTGTTGTTGTTATTAAAACACTGTATAAATAAGTTGATTGGCTTTAATTCTTCGTTATACTTTTGTAAGTAAAAGATACGAGTAATAGAATTACAAACTAATGTGTGTAACGAAAAGTTAAATGTTGTTATTGGTATCTTCTAAAAACTTTTGGGTAGCGATAATCTTGAATGAAAGAAATAATTTCTTGATTATTTTTATTAATAAATGAGTATATATATAATTTATAATTTTCATAATATGGAAAATTCTATTCCTATTCTACTCACAAAACCCCATTCTATTTGTACAAGAATTCTACAATTATGGTAAGTGTATAATTCTAATTATAAATATGTTACCAAAATAGGATATACACGGTTGTGTATACCGTGTATATCCTTGTATATTTCCACACCCCCACTGTCATAGTGGGCGGTCGTCGTACGCTGAGACTGTCCCTAAAATCTTCAAAGAGAACCGAGGGAAGACCCATAGTGAAGATGTCTGCGATTTGGTACCTAAAAGGGACATGGCAGACGCGTACTTGTCCACGGGCTACCTTTTGTGAATAAAGTGGATATTCATCTCAATGTGTTTAGTGCGCTGATGTTGAATCAGATTACTAGAAATATAGACCGCACTAATATTATCACAATAAACCAAGGTAGCTTTCTGAATGGGACAATGAAGTTCTAAGAGAAGATTACGTAATCAACATGACTCAGACACCACATTGGCTACCCCTCGATACTCGGTCTCTGCACTGGAGCATGATAATGTAAAATGTCGTTTGGCAGACCACGAGACCAAGTTATTAGCAAGAAACATACAATAACCAGACGTGAAGCGTTTGGTATCTAGACAGTCACCCCAATCAGCATCTGTATACCAGACAAGTGTAGAAGTCGACGATGGATATAGATGCAATCCATAGTCAAGTGTTCCCTGGATGTATCGAATAATGCGTTTGAGCGCATTTATGTGCTCAACCCTAGGATCATGCATAAACAAACACACCTGCTATACGACATACATAATATCCGATCTCGTGAAAGTAAGTTACTAAAGAGCCCCTACAAGACTGCGATAATTGGTGGGATCCTCGTAAGGTGAGCCAGCTGCTACACCCAACTTGGGTTTAGTATCAACTGGAATGGAAGTAAACTTACATGAGGACATACCAACTTGCTCAATTATCTCAGCGGCATACTTCCTTTGTGATAAGAATAACCCACCTGTATGACGAGTGACAACAATCCCCAAGAAATAACTCAAGGGCCCCAAGTCTTTCATAGCAAACTCAGAATTGAGTAGTGTCATGATAGACTTGTGTAAATCATCAAAAGAAGTGGTCAAGATTCCATATATAAGAGAATATAAGCCAGGGAAGCACCACGACGATATATGAACAGAGAATTATCAGACATGTTGTGAGAAAATCCAATAGTAGATACATAGTCTGCAAATCGCTTATACCAAGTCTGTGTAGCATGTTTAAGGCCATATAAGGACTTCTTCAATAAACATACATGGTGAGGATACGTGGGGTCTCAAAAACCCAAGGGCTGATGCATGTAGACTGTCTCCTTAAGATCACCATGTAAGAAAGCATTCTTCACATCTAGCTGATGAATGGGCCATGACTTGGAAAGAGCAAGACTGAGAACAGTGCGAATGGTAGCCGGTTTGACCACCAGACTAAATGTCTCACCACAATCCACGCCAACCTGCTGAGTCTTACCATCTCGTTCGAATTGGGTCCGGATGAATGCTCTAAATTTTAAGAATGTGGAAAAAACTTGTGATTATTTCGCTAACGGAAAGGTCCATAAAAATAGAATAATCATCCAAAAATAGGATACAATAACGATGGCCCACAGAACTGAGAACGGGAAAAGTCCGTAAATCGCAATGAATAATATCAAAAGGCATCAAAGTACTAGACGTAGAGGCTACAAATGGTAATCTAACATATTTTTCTAAATGGCAGAAATGACAACGTGGAGTACTACGCGTACCCTTACAAGAAATAACATTATTTTTATGCAAAGAAGAAACAATAGACGACCCATGGTGACTCAAACGTGCATGCCACAAGAAAGGAGCTAGAGCTGCAAATGTCGATGGCATGGCTTGACTCGAGAAACTTGAGGCGGGCGTGATTGAATAAAGATCTCTCCTACTATTGCATCTCATGAGAGGTATTCCCGTTTTGAAATCCTTCACAGAAAACCCAAAATGATCAAAATTAACAGAAACTCAATTATCAGTGGTGAATTTTCGGACACACGCCAAATTTTTAATTAAGTTTGGGGCATGAAGGATATTTTTCAAGACAAGATGTGGATGTGGGGGAGACAAAGTTGTATTATCGTAACAACGAATTGGAATTGTATTGCCATTACCAATAATAATGTCACAATTTTGCTCAAATTGGAATAAGACGAGAGAGTACCTTGGTCTGACGTCATGTGAGAAGTGACACCGATATTCATGTACCAATTAGGGTCTGGAGGATTTAATCCAAGCGTATGCATCACAACCTCAATAATTGTCAGAGTCGGTGTGGGGCCCACTGCCTGGAATGCCTGCGGTGGTCAAGGCCCAAGGAAACTGGCCTGCGGCCCCGGCGTAGAAGGAAAACTGCTGCCTGAAGCTAGACCCGAAAAACTGGGCCTGACCTGTTGCTGGAACTGTGCCTAGTTACTTGGGTAAGGGCTGGGAGAAAAATAGCCACTGTTGGGCCACAGGCCACTGGCCCAGTTCCACTGCCAGGGGGCTTACTACTGAGACCAATTGTGCTGCTGCCCACTGCCCCGAGGCCCACCGTCGTTTCCACCACTGTTTCGGCCGTCGCTGTTGTGGTCGAGCGTAATTTTTGCCATTATTTTTACGGTTTTGGCCCTTCTTGCCGCCACAATTGTTGCGGTTTTGACCTGAATTGTCAACAAAACCGTGAGAGTTATCGGATGAAGTCATCATTGCCATGGAACTGGCGCATGTAGCCGCCTTTTTTCCAAGTCGGCTTCTTCTAACGTGAGCATCGAACGGGCTTGATAAAAAATGGGAGGTGGATTACTTTGACGAAGGAGAGTCCCAATGCCATTATAGGCCTCAGATAGGCCTGCAACCATTTATAGAACAAAACGATTATTGGTAACAGGCGCTCCAACATTACGAAGTTGGTCCGCCAATTCCTTGAGCCGTTTACAATAGGCCGAAACATTGAGGAAATATTCCATGCTTACTTGTGAAAATTCTTGCTCAAGGGTGACAACTCGGGAATGTTGGTTGTCCTGAAATATATCACACAATCTATTTCATGTAGCCATAGCCGTAGTATCTGGTTCAATGATTGTCTGTAAAAGGTCGGTAGAAACAGTGGAGTAAATCCATTAAAGGACGATAGCATCAAGAGTGATCCATAACTGAGGATCCCCCGCCAGTGGAGGGACTGCGGGAGGAATTATGTGATGGAGGTCTTGATGTGAGATTGCGTGAATTTTGAACAATTCTTCCCACGTCGCATAAACCATCTCAAGAATAATAGGGATGTGGTTCTTGATGTTGGAAACAGTAAGGGCAGAATGAAACATGTTCTTTGACGTAGACATAACGAAAGAACAATAGGTGAACGAGGGATTTGAAAGAAAATTTGGGAAGAGAGGAGGTAAGATGCACGGTTGCTGAGAATTTGACACGAAAACCGAGGCAGCGGAAGAGAGGAAAATCGGTAGAAGCACCTAGACTTCTGATACCATGAAAGAAATAATTCATTGATTATTTTCATTAATGAATTGGGTATATATACGATTTACAATTTCCATAATATGAAAAATCCTATTCCTATTCTACTCCCAAAACCCTATTCTATTTGTACAAGAATTCTACAATTATGGTAAGTGTACAATGCTAATTATATACAAATAATATGTTACCAAAATAGGGATATACACGGCTGTGTATACCGTGTATATCACAGTCTCCCACTTGTCATGAGTTTCCGTGATATACACGGTATACACAAGTATACCGTGTATATCCTTGTATATTTTCATTGAAGGCATGTGATTTCACATTTTATTTAACTTTCGTTTGATAAAATAAAAAATCAAGTTGCAATTCTAGAGTTTGATGATTTAATATGGTACGTAATTGAATGTTTGTATGGTAGTCTTTGTTATAATTATATTTTGATAAAGTTCAATTTTGTTAAAATAGAGTTGGAAGGTGCCTTTTCATATCATCAATGACACATATTTTGACGGTACATCTTTCTCACTTAATCATAATTAATTTTATTTTATTTTAATATAGAATTGATATGGGAGACAATCAAAGAATCAGTCTCAACATCAATAAGAGAAAAGAACTGACTGACTGTTGTCTGACTGCTAATCAAGAGAGATTGAATGGCTCGAACTTTTTGCTAGTTTTGAAATATGGACAGAAGATAAGAAGAAGACCAAACAAAATCACTATCAAAGCAAAGGAAAAACAAAATACCAAAAACAAATCATTTAACCATAATATTTACTTACACGATTTGATACTGTATAAAACTACCTATCATATAAAGTTTTACCATACAAAAATAATGAGGTAAAAACTTAACAATTTGCATGCTTTTTGTGTTTCTTTTTGTCACTATTCAAACATCAATACACACTATTCACAAGTCTATGCCACCTAACAATGAAAAAAATGTTCATTTAAACTAAGAGTGTGTTTGGTGTGGAGCCGTAAAAGATTTTCTAATTTTTTTATGTTTGATTGTCGTAATGTAATTTTTTTTTAAACAAATAAATTTTTTAAAAAAATCAGGAGAATGACTTCTTTAGTGAAAGAGAAAAAAACAAGCTTCATAAATAACATTCGATAGTGATGGTCTCCCCTTACACGTCCATGTCTCACCCCTCGCCTCCGGCCCACCCTCACCCACGCTCTCTTGACAGTAGGACTGTTCAAAATCGAACTGTAACCGATCATCCAACCGTAAAATAGGTTTATTGATTTATTAATATTGAGTTATCAGATTAATAGATGGGGAACAGTTTGAAAATTTATAGTTAATGACTTAATGGTGCGGGGTGCGGTTTACTCATTTTTATATTGATTTAGCCGTTAACCCGTTAAGAATTATTACATTTATAAATATACCCCTACCGTATATGTTACATTTGGACTTTCTACTTTTACAATTCCCACTTTTCACTTGGACTTCTTTGCTTCCTTTTGTTCTACTGGCCTCGCTCTATAGTTGACCACCAATTGCCAATTTCTCAAACGTATATTAAAGGTTGGTTAAATTAGCACCACAGTTATAGGATTCTATAGTATCTATACATAGGTTGATAAATAGTAGTAGTACTTCTCGTTTTCTAGCAGTTCTTTAACTGGGTGCCCAAATTCAAAGGGGCTCAAGGAAGCAGAAAGTCTAATGGTAATTTTTAAATTCTTAATATGCGAAGAGCTCCCGCTAGAGCCGCATATAGCTTGTTGATTAATCGATACATCGCTCGATAACCGTCCGATAATTATTAATCCGATACCGAACCAATCAATATGTTATCGGTTGACTAGCGGATTAGTACATTTGAAAGTCGATATCCGACAAGCCAAACCATTAAGCGTAATTATCCGTCTGATCCTTCCGATAAACAATCTTACTTGACAGTCATAATGTTTGTCTAAATTAATATAAATATTTAATAAATACTAACATTTTATTTTTGTGAAAAATATAGTCCTTCCTACCAAACACTGCCAGAGAGAAAAAATAAATCTCTAAAAGATCATTTAATTATTTTTCTTAAGTAAAAGTAAATTATAATTAAAAATGAAGTGAATTGTTGATTGTGTCATAAAGACTCTTATATATATATTAAAATTGTTCTGAGGTGTCAAAATATTTTAAATCGCAAACAAATAATCGGAAAAGATGGGACAAAATTGGGTGTCAACAATGATGTTGCTGAATCATGTTGGCTCCGTAATCTCCTACTGGAGCTCCATTGTCCGATTGAAAGGGCAACAATGGTATATTGTGACAATGTGAGTGCGATCTACTTATCTGGCAATCCAGTTCAGCATCAACGCACGAAACACATTGAGATTAATATATTATTTGTCCGCGAAAAAGTTGCCTGTGGTCAAGTTCGTGTTCTCCATGTACCGTCTCGTTATTAGATAGCTGACATCTTCACAAAAGGTCTTCCGCGCTATTTTTTGATGATTTCAGGGCAGTCTCAGCAACTAAGAACCTCCAGCTAAGACTGTGGGGGGCTGTTAGAGTAATTATGGGGATATCACATAATTACCTCTCATTTATTATAATTGATAATGTAATATATTGTAATTATTATGATTGTAATTAGTATCTTATAATTTAGGTAAGGTAGATTAGTCTTCCATTATTCAAGTCTAGGATGAATATATATATATATATATATATATATATATATATATATATATATATATATATTGTATCTTTGGGATAATATTAATCAAAGAATCATTTGCCTATAGTTATGGCCTATGGGGTAGTTTTTCTCTTAACGAAACAAATAACTGTACCCGAAAATTACAATTATAATCCAATATAAAAAACACAGGAGAAACAAATAACACGAGAATTTTGAGCTAATGCTCATATCTGTGAAATCTTTTAAGCATTTGGAAATTTACTTTTTAGACTTTTGCTTTTGGATGGTTATATTGTATTCCTGTTAATTTTAAACTTTTGGTCATTTCTGTCAAAGTTTGAGCCCTACCAAATACAGTTTCTCTACTTTTTTGCGGATGATTATCAGATACAGTTTTTCCACCTTTTAAGATAAGGTTCTACTTAATAATGTTATTCTTGTTTATGGTAATTTTAGTGTTTTAGTAGATTAGGTGAGTAACTTTTAAGTATTTCTATGGTTCAAAAAAAATTTAAGCCTAAATCTTTGATTTATTGAAGTTTATACTTTTGGGAACGAACTACTAAGAGGTAATTAGCATTCAAATGCAATAAGTTCAAGAAATAGTCGTAGAACTACACTGGGTTGGATTATTGTATGTCAAGCTTATAGTAGTTGTTGATTTAATCCAGCTTATAGTAGTTGTTTCAAGAAATAGTCGTAGACAAGTAGAAGTTTATACTTGTCTCGCTTGAATTATTGATTCTTATATCAATTGTTGATTTAATCCAGCTCAAAATTACTCTTAATATAATTTTTTTCTCACAAGATCTCCTTCCATCAAGAATAATATCATTACACCTTGAATTTAAGTGTTTAACTTATTTTTCTTTTCAACAAACAATATTGTAAATGACGAACCCAACAGATTTAACTATATTGCTACCATACCTTGAATGAACTACACTCCTTTAAATGTTACCTCTTCCGTCCCAATTTATATAAAGATATTTGACCGGATATGAAATTAAAAAATGAAAGAAAGACTCTTGAATTTTGGTAAAAATTAAAATATTTATATGACTATAAATTATCTTATTAAATATAAAAAAAAAATATATACTATTACTATTAAATATAAAAGATGTCGTTCTCTTTGGACTGCTAAAAAATATAATTAATGGAACGGAGGGAGTATTATTTTTACAACCACAATACCTTAAAACGAGAAACTTTTTTACCTGTATGTTTTCGCAAAATTGAACAATTTAATTAGAAAAAAAATACTCCAATCACTCAAACATAGACAGAACAGAGAACTAATTCCCCCCTCTTTTCCTCCGGATTTTATTGCAACAATAAACAAATAACACATGTCACTTTATTTAGCTTCAGTTATTAATACTTAACTATAGTTAATTATCATGTATTTTGCACATAATCCTAAATATAATAATATAAATAATGCTTATTAATCTTGTTATTCTCCGCTGCTGTTCTTTGTGCGCCACACTTTCCAAGCCATTACTGGCCATTGCGATGCTGAAAGTTTTCCTTATGATGTATAATACATGTATATTTATGTTCTAGTGACAATCTGTATTAGGATAAATATATTTTATACATATTCGTATTATTATTAATAGAGATTAATATTTTGCCATTTGCAATTATTGAATTATTAATTGATTGTTTGTAATATTCTATAATATGCATCTCTGGAGGTTACACTATTATTAATAGTGTGAGATATTAATATTTTAACGTAACTCTTAAATAGCCTCGACTAATGATCATCGAGAATGGGATATCGATGATATGTGATAAGTCGACATGTGGTCTGCATCACATCCTTAGAGGATGTAGTATGTCTCACCTGCTACGAGTAATGGCTACTCGTGATGGACACATGGATACTTTGAAAGTATTGGTATACCCTGCTGATATACTGTTTGTTATACTTGTCTAAAGTATGATCAGCATGTGGGAGATAGAAGTCCTTAGACTTGAGGTCAATACGCGTCTTGTCTGCAAAGTAATGCACTTTGATCCCGTCCTAAGCTCAAATGCCTTATAGGTTAAGATACGGCTTGTATTGGGTACATTACGATGTAGATTAAAGGTGGTAGTTGAGTCAAGATTAGGATTCATTCCTCGAATGTATATTCGAGAGAACACTCGGATTCTCAGTGATATTAAGTTGACTAAGTCGTTGGCCAACGCAATAGACATATTTAGAATATGGTCTAGTTGTCAACTAATATAGATGAGATACAATGATTAAGCCATTTGGATAGACAGTTGACAAATCCTAAGCTTGATCGGGTGTATCGTGAATGAAATGATTTTATCTTACCACATAAAGGTTAAGTTTATTGGATTCACGTAAACGTACTTCACATATTGAGTTCGTCTTGCGGCGTTGTCTAGGAGTTCCGCGTAGACCTTAATTTGATTAATGTCGATATGAGAGGGCATGTAGGGTCACACTATGTCGATTGTCCGTTTCGATCTAAGGATGTATTGAGAGAGTAATTAAAATGTTCGATTTAGAATCGAGACATTTAAATGAATAATGATCATTTTAATTAAGTCAAAATTGGATTTTGGATTTAATTAAGAATGCGCGGGAAATAAATCAAGACAGTGCAGAAATTCATCGAGCGTCGTGGCGCCCATACCCTAGGGCCGCGGCGCCTCTGCCTCGAATTTTGGGTCAGGCCCAAGGTCAAACCCTAACCCGGTTTTGACCTTTTTTCCAACTATAAATAGTGACATTCTTTTCATTATTTATACACCAATTTCATATTATCATTCTAAGCCTTAGAGACTTAGAATTAAACTCTCTCGAACCTCTGCCGGATTTTCTAACTTTCCGAAAGAGAAATACATTGAAGCTTGGAGCTTGCAATCGGAAGGGCAACCGCGTGTGCACCTTATAGTAGATAAAAACTCCAGATATTCTAACCTGTAAGTTTATGCTTTATGTTACAGGTTTGATTGTTGTATAACCATACCAGAAATGTTGTTGGGGTAAGTAAGAAACAAAATTTTAAACTTCTGTTGTGCCTTACTTATATGCTTTGAACCCAACAAAACCCTTTAGTATAAACATTTTTAATTTCAACAAAAAGAACACTTACCTTTGTATACCTCAAAGGTAACACATCAAAAGATTACTCATATGAAAAATCACAGAATTGCACTAATTGGCTTTGCATAGTCACACTGTTACATGTTTAATAGCTTAATCTAAAATAAAACTTCTACTTTGTTTTAACAGCTTTTTCTTAAAGACAATAAAAACATTAATGAGCTTACTAACTAAACTTTAAGTCTAAGAGAATTTCTTTCATGTTTTTGTCAATAGATTAAAGTTTTTTGGCATACATTAACAAATAATAAACTGGATAATACGTGAAAAAAATTAATATCCAGGCATCTCTTTACTTACAAGATTAACAAGAATTATTGAAGAGAAAAAAAGTAGGAGAAGATGCTACATCTACTTGTCACTGTTAAACAAATGTAATTTACCTGTGATATACACTGAATATACAGCAGTATATATCACAGGTATACAAAGCAGTGGCCCAACAGCAAAGCAGTGGACAGCCCAGCAAAGCAGTGGGCAGTGGCCCAAATCACTGAGGCCCATCACGGCTTTGGGCAGCAAAGCAGTGGGAAAATTTTATATATTAAGGAAAGTATATTTTGTGTATATTGTAGTGTATTTGTTACCTTGATTAGGATATACACTTACCATAATTAGGATATACACTTACCATAATTGTATAGTTAGAATTATGGTAGAATAAGGTTTTAGAAATAGAATAGGAATAGGATTCTCCTATTATGGAAATATGTAACTTGTATATATAGCCTTTCAATTCATGAAAATAATCAAGATACATGTGATATACACTGAATATACAACAATATATATCACAGGTATACAAAGCAGTGGCCCAGCAACAAAGCAGTGGGCAGCACAGCAAAGCAGTGGGCAGTGGCCCAAATCACTGAGGCCCATCACGGCTTTGGGCAGCAAAGCAGTGGGAAAATTTTGTATATTAAGGAAAGTATATTTTGTGTATATTGTAGTGTATTTGTTACCTAGATTAGGATATACACTTACCATAATTGTATAGTTAGAATTATGGTAGAATAAGGTTTTAGAAATAGAATAGGAATATGATTCTCCTATTATGGAAATATGTAACTTGTCTATATAGCCTTTCAATTAATGAAAATAATCAAGGAGATTATTTCTTTCATGGTATCAAGAGACTAGGTCTAAACAAAAGTTTTTCTCTCAACTTTTGTCCTCTCTTTGATTTCGGCCGAGACACCCCACCCCCCCTCGGGTTTCTCTTCCAAAATTCGTCTTCCGCCGTCAAAAACACCTCTCTTAAATTTCCCTTCCTTATTTGTTCTTTCAATATGTCTAAGAACAATTATCACCCTGCCCTCATGGTTTCCAATAACAAGAGTTGTATCCCTATTGTCCTTGAGATGGAAAACGTCCAATATGCGACGTGGGCGGAGTTGTTTAAAATTCACGCTATCTCTTATCAAGTTCTTCATCACATCATTCCTCCCGCTAGACCCCTTCCTGCGGAGGATCCTGGGTTATGGATTACTCTTGATGCTACCGTTCTCCGGTGGATCTACGCCACTATTTCGGTGGACCTTCTACAGACGATTATTGAGCCGGATACCACGGCTATGGCTGCATGGAATAGATTGCGTGATATATTCCAAGACAACCAACATTCACGTGTCGTCACACTCGAGCAGGAATTCTCTCTAGTTCGAATGGATGAATTTCCAAACGTTTCTGCATATTGCAAGAAATTCAAGGAGTTGGCAGATCAACTCCGTAATGTTGGCGCACCGATAACTAATAATCGTCTCGTTCTACAGTTGGTTGCCGGTCTTTCGGAGGCCTATAATGGTGTTGGAACTCTCCTTCGCCAAAGCAACCCTCTTCCCGACTTCTATCAAACCTGTTCCATGCTTACTTTGAAAGAAGCCGGTTTGGCTAAAAAGGCGGCTACCGGAGCAAGCCCCGTCGTCATGGTGGCGTCCTCTCCGAATTCTTCGGGTTTTGTTAATAATTCGGGCCAAAACCATAATCATGGTGGCGGCAAGAATAATAACAAAAACCGCGGGGGCAAACGCGGCGGTTCCGGTGGTCAGCAAGCAGGCGGTGGGCCCCATCTAGAGAGCAGTGGCCCACCACCCCCTGGTCCCAGCAATGGGGCCCATGACAGTGGGGCTGGGGTAGTGGGCCGTGGGCCAGCAGCCCATCTACTCAGGCAACAAATTCCAGCGGCGGTGGTGCCAGCGATTCAGCCCAATACCCGGCGGTGGCGGCCCGGCTGGCGATGGCCCAACAACAGCTCCAGCAGCTATGGCGCAACTCCATCACGGACAGGAGTTCTTGGGCCCCGACCTCCGCAAGCCCATCATGCAGCAGGCCCCACGCAGACCGATATCGAGGCCGCGATGCACACGTTGGGGTTGACTCTACCTGACCCAAATTGGTATATGGACACCGGGGCCACTACTCACATGACTTCCGAATCATGTACTCTCTCCTCTTATTCCAATTTGAGCACCCCTTGGAGTATAATTGTTGGTAATGACAACTCTATTCCAATTCAGGGTTATGGTAAGAAAACGTTGTCTCCCCCCAATCCACCCCTTCTCTTGAAAAATACTTTACATGCTCCTAAATTGATTAAAAATTTAGTGTCGGTCCGAAAATTCACTACTGACAATTCTGTTTCCGTTGAATTTGATCCTTTTGGTTTCTCTGTAAAGGATTTCAAGACGGGGAGTCATCTCATGAGGTGTGATAGTAGGGGGGATCTGTATCCTATCATGCCTGATTTTAGTCCATCGAGTCAAGCCTTGCCATCAGCTTTTGCAGCCATCTCTCCCTCCATGTGGCATGCTCGTCTAGGTCATCCGGGATCTTCTATTTTATCAGTTTTAGATAAAAATAGCTTTATTTTCTGTAAGGGTACGAGTCGTACTCCACTTTGTCAATCTTGTTCATTAGGAAAAATTATTAAGTTGCCATTTGTAGACTCCAATTCTCATACTTCAAAGCCATTTGATATTATTCATAGCGACTTATGGACGTCTCCTGTTCTTAGTTCATTGGGTCATCGATATTATGTTCTCTTTTTAGATGATTATTCTAGATTTTTGTGGACGTTTCCAATTGCGAATAAATCACAAGTGTTTTCCGTCTTCATCAAATTTAGAGCGTTCATTCGTACTCAATTCGAAAGAGAAATAAAAAATATTCAATGTGATAACGGGAAAGAGTATGACAATAGGGAGTTTCGGGAATTCTGTGCTACTAATGGGATACATTTTCATTTTTCGTGTCCTCATACATCTTCATAAAATGGGAAAGCCGAACGCAAAATTCGTTCCATAAATAACATTGTCCGAACTCTCTTAATTCATGCCTCCATACCTCCATATTTTTGGCACCATGCTCTACAAATGGCCACATATCTTCTTAACATAATTCCTTCTAAAGGTCTGACATATTCTTCCCCCCTCAAAATCCTATATAATAAGAACCCTTCTTATTCTCATCTTTGGGTTTTTGGGTGCTTGTGTTATCCATTATTCCCATCCACCACAATTAACAAACTTCAGGCTCGGTCTATCCCGTGTGTATTTTTGGGTTATCCGTCGAATCATCGTGGTTATAAGTGTTTTGATTTATCCTCCAAGAAAATCATAATTAATCGCCATGTCATTTTTGATGAAACCCAATTCCCTTTTACAAAAGGTCATACTCCCGAGCCTAAGTCGTATAATTTTTTGGATGACCAAATATCCCCGTATATTATTCAGAATTTTTCGGACATCTCCCGCACCCAAAATCCTCCAGCGGGACCATCGCTCACTGGACCCCACAAGATCGCCAGCCTCCAGTGACTAGATCGGGCCCCAACAATTGGGCTACCCACCACCTGAACTGGTCTAGTTGATGAGTCATTTTTCCGATTTGGGCCAGCAGGCCCACTGTCTGCTGGCCAGTCCGTCCCGAGCCCAGAAAATTTCCAAAATTCCCTCGATTCTTCCTTGAGTCATAGACTGGTCACTCGTAGTTAGCGGAGTATTTTTACACCTAAAATACATTTTAATTTACATTCTGATGTCTCTAAATCCCCCTTACCCCGCAATCCTGTGTCCGCATTAAATGACCCTAATTGGAAAATTGCTATGACTGATGAATATAATGCTCTTATTGATAATAAGACGTGGGAGTTGGTGCCCCGTCCATATGGTATTAATGTTATCAGGTCTATGTGGATTTTTGCTCATAAGGAGAATTCAGATGGGTCATTTGCTCTACATAAGGCACGACTTGTTGGTGATGGTAAGACTCAGCAGGTTGGGATAGATTGTGGTGAGACATTTAGTCCGGTGGTCAAACCGGCTACCATTCGCACTGTGCTTAGCTTGGCTCTTTCAAAGACTTGACCAATTCATCAGTTGGATGTCAAGAATGCTTTCCTACATGGTGATCTCAAGAAAACAATCTATATGCATCAGCCGTTGGGTTTCAGGGATCCAAACCGTCCTCATCATGTATGTTTGTTGAAAAAGTCCTTATATGGGCTTAAGCAGTCTCCAAGGGCCTGGTACACGAGGTTTGCTGACTTTGTTTCAACTATTGGGTTCACTCACAGTAGGTCAGACAATTCCTTGTTCATCTACCGCCGTGGTTCGTCCTTGGCCTACATTCTGTTGTATGTGGATGATATCATCTTTGTTGACACCCAATTTTGTCCCATCTTTTACGATTTTTATTCGTAATTTTTAATATTTTGACACTTTTAAAATAATTTTAAAATATAGGCATATATGTGTGTATCTTCGTATTATTATTATTATTCGCATATTTTATATCATTTGCATTTTTTATAATAATCATAAGTTTTATCCGAAAATTCTATGTTAGTTTATTCTCGCAAAATTGCATCGCATTTCCTTTTTTTAAGCATTAAACATTTCGTAAATATTATATTTTTATTATCACATCGTTATGTTATTTTAAATAATTCACAGCTTTTACAAAAAATATATTTTTAATATTAAACCCCTCTTATATATTTTTTAAATCCATAACCCATTTTTATTTCCTAACCCAAAACAAATTCTACCCAAACAAAATTCACAAGCCCAAACTCCCCAATTAAATTCCCTTATACCCAAACCCAATACAAATTCTACCCAAACAAAACAAGCCCAAACTCCCCCAATTAAATCCCCAATCGCCCAACCGAACCAGCCCACCACATCATTCTCCCTTTCCCAAGCCCATCCCACAATCCACCAAAGCCCACCCGTCGGCCCCAAACCCGAACCGACCCAAATTTAATTCCCATTCCCCATTTTAAACCCCCAAACCCAACAAAAACGGGAAAAAACAAAAAAAACCAAAAAAAAAGGAAACGAACCCTACCCAACCAAATCGCCGCCGACCCCACACCCATACCGCGACCCCACGTCGCGGCCACCTCGCCCGCCACCACCAACCCCGACACCACCAACCCCTCTCGTTACGCCGACACCCGCAAAATCCGCGACCCATGCCCCTCAAATCCGCGATTTTTACCTTTATTTTGAATTTCAAACTCGAACGTTGAGGGGTGCAAATACACCTATAAATACCCCCATGTTGTTCTTCATTTAAGGAGACGAAAAAGGAGATTTCGGGGAGAGAAAAAGAGATTTTCGGAAGGATTTTCGGAAGATTATTCAATATATACATACATATTTTGTTGTGTTCTTGATTTTAGAGTATTTGGCTTCGTTGTTGTTCCAAGAATCAAGTCCGAAAAGGTTTGTCATCCCCTTTGATTTCTCTGATTTTTTTCACTGATTTCGGGTCGATCGCCCGGCCGACCCCCGGTTCGGGTATTATTTTCAGAATTCTTGCATTTCATGTTTATGTATGTTGGTTATCTGAATTTGGTGTAAGATTCGATTCGGATCACTGATGTCGGGTCGGGTCCCCGGTTTAGATTTTTCCAATTTTCCTACATTGCTGTTTGTTGTCATTGGTTATCTGAAATTGATGAAATTATTTGACTTCGGGTCGAACCCGAAACCGGGTTAAACCAGAAGTTGAATGGTGATACATTCTCGAGCACATGAAGTATGAAGTAATTTTCTTCCTCGATTTAGTTTTATGTTATTTCTCCAGTTCTGTATGTTTTAAATCTCATGTAGATTGATCTTTGGTTTCAGTTTTGTTATATGTTTAGTCTGCTTTGTCCAAATTATTTATGTGTTAAGCATGAGCTAGGTATTCAATCTCCTTTTAACTTTCTTGTTTCTTGCTTTTTGTTCTACAGGTGAACATAACCAAAGATATGTTTTGGCTAAAGCTTTTGAGACTTGAAACATGTAGCATGTGCTAAGTTTGTTTTGACATATATGACTCGACTTGCATCTATTTTGTGCTTAGGCGGTAAACAATGGTTATTCTAAATTTCATTATAGTTAAAGGACAAAAATAGTTAAATACCTAATGGTGTTTCAAGTTTAGTTCCTTACTGTTTGATTTTCCCCAACTACCAAGTTCCCATCTCAAACATGAAAAACAGTTCAGTTTCTTTCTAAGTTCCTGCCTATATTTGATAAGCTAATTTGTTGAAGTTTTTTTAGTTAGTTTTGCTGTATGCTTAAGTGCCTTTTGGTTTATATTGGAGAGTAATAAAATGCTGAAAAGAAATATTTGACTGGTTGGATCGCTAGGATTGTATTTGATCATTTGTTTGGTTTGAAGATGATTGCTGCAAGCTCATTAACTGGGATTAAGTGTTCATAAGTCTTTAACAGTCCCATTTTGGTGTATGTTGCTTTGCAAATGTTGACATGTAGTTTGTAACTCTCCATTGCATTTCTTGTTTGGAATTAACTGAATTAAAATATTTCGAGGCCAGATAATGTACTCATTATGAGTATACTTGGTCAAAGGGTGGATATCTTGGAGTATTCATCCTCCCCTTACCTTGTTTCTGGTCCAGGAACTTAGATCATTACCCCTTCCTTCATCCCGTAAATCTATGGACAGATCTGTCTTATTTGTTGTTATTACCTTTGACCTTAACTTTACGAATCCAGTTCTTTATGCTTGTTTAAAAGGGAGTCATCCGTCTAGAAAAAGATTTACCAAAGCTTTATTGATTAAATACATCTATTTTTAGCCCATGAAATGTAGTGTGCGCTTATTTGAGCTTTTCTTCATTAAGAATCGTGGTGAAGTCGCTGGAGGTTCATCACTTAGCTTCGCTTTTAAGGGGCAAAATGAATGTGCATTCTGCTTGGGAACAACTTATTCATTAGAAAGATTATCTCTTATGTGTTATGTTCCAAAACTTGTGATTTAGCATGATTCAGGATTTTCCTTTAGTAGTCTTCTTGTTATTCTCATATTGTTTTACCGAATGAAAGTTAAGGAGTGCATTAGGGATTGGTTTAGCCTCCTTCGATAGCTGCCATGCCTAAGGTTCTAGAAACCTTTTGAATCTTGTTGCGGCATCGGAAATGAATGGTGGTAGCCCCTTGTCTTCTTATCTTTCAAATTTGAGGTTTAGTTTGATTAGTCTTTAAGTTTACCTTTCCTTTTGTCTTGGGCTGGTTACTTGGGCTGACATCGCACTCTTGAGCCTTTATTTTGCTCTTTGTGTTTGTCGCAAACAGCTGCCGCAATCTTGGCCATTTACACCTCCTTTTGGGAATGTTTTACTGCCGCATTCCACTAAGATTAGGGTGCTGCTAGCTTGTTAAGCAATTGCTGTGATTTTCCAAGTCTTAAGGCTACAATTCTGATATCAACAGATGCTACACTTGATAAGAATAACTACGGTTACATTCTTGAAAGAACAGATTACGATATTTGATAAAGATTTTACTGATTTGAACAAATACTACACTTAGGCCGATGAAATTGAATTCGAGGCCGCACTTTTTTTTTTGTTTCTCTGTTTTATTATTTTACTGATTTGAACAAATACTACACTGGCCGATGAAATTGAATTCGAGGCCGCGCTTTTTTGCTTCTCTGTTTTATTATTTTACTGATTTGAACAAATACTACACTGGCCGATGAAATTGAATTCGAGGCCGCACTTTATTTTCGTTTCTCTGTTTTCGTTCTTGTCGCTTTAAACATCCATGCAACGGATATTTATCAAGCATCGCTTTATCGCTTTGAATAAATACCGTCTGCTCGGGCGCTGCTTCGCTTCGCCATCGCTTCTGATTCAGTTTATTCTTTTTACTGTTTTTACGTTTTTTACTGTTTTAAAATAAACACCGCATTTTTCAAACATTGCTTTCTATTTCGATTCATCGTTTAAGATTCAAATATTTGTTCTCTTGTTTATCGCTTTAAACTAGACACCGCGTCATTTTCGAAATTGTTTTTTCTCACGCTGTTTTCGCTATCGCTACCGCCATCAAGCATCGGGCCGCTATCAAGTTGTTATTGTTTCATTGTTTTTCGGTTTGCTTGCTCCCATTTCAGACATCACATCGCTTTATCATTTTTACTGCTTTTAAACCGAACACCGCATTTTTCAAACATTGCTTTCTATTTCGTTCAACTGTTTCAACATTCAAATATTTGTTCTACTGCTTTCTTGTTTTAAACTAGACACCGCTGGCCATTTTTTGGAAACTGCTTTTTCTTCTTCATTCGCTACCGCCATCATTATCGCTTTCATTTTTTACCGATTTGAACACGATACTACATCGGGCCGATGAAAAATATCCGCCGATTTTGAGGCCTACACAAGCTTGCAAAGACGGAAATATAACTTCTGGGCAAGGATGAAGACTTAAACCTTTTATCCGAGATCAACATGTTTAGTAGGCGAGGTGAATTATATATTCGCAGCCACGACGTGATTATAGTGATCTTTTTTATTCCACCCGAGAGACCAACACGTTTAGTAGGCGAGACAATCAAAATAAACTACATTAGTCATATGTTTGCAGCCACGACGTGATTGGAATGTTCTTTTCAAAATTTAAGTCTGAGCCCTCCGCGATCAAAACATTCACTGTTTTGAATACGGATATGAAGTTATTTGTATTTAAATGTTTCTAACCGTTTGTTCTTGACAGCTTGCAGGGATTAAAGCAAAATTACGACAAATATTCCTCGGAGTTTATTTATTGTTATTTCTTTCTTTAATTCAGCTTTTATCTCGCTTTGTATTGTAATATTATTTATCGCACTTATGTAATTATTGAAATGCTTAGAATAGGCAAACTTAGGATTTATTCATAGGTTAGTTTAAGATTTGAAACCCGTCGCTAGCTTATTTTATTTGTAGGCTCGCAAACTTAGAAATCCTTCGCTAGTTTATTTATTTTAGGCTCGTCACGCTTATTGAAGATTTTTAAAACAACTCTTGTCATCTTTATTTGCTTCAATTAATTGTACAAATAAGTTTATCTTTTATTATTATTTTTTGCAACTTGTTGATTTTCGAAAGATTCGCTTCTTTGGCATTATAAAGAATTTATTGTCACAAATGCATGTTTTCTAAAAAACTTTACATGTATCTTTCTTTTATGTCATCCGAATACGTACTTGTATAAAATGCATCATATTTTGCAAACATCTTTTTATCTATCATATTTGTAAAACATGTATTTTCTAGCAATAATTAACCTGAGTTTTACCGGATAACCGCAAGTTAGCGGATCTTAAAGGATGCCTAACCCCTTCCCTTTAGGATAATAAAGAACCCTTACCTAGAATCTCACTAGTTTCGCAGACCTTAAAATTGGAGTTACATGGCAGCATTTAGTTTAATATTTAGGTGTCCTAATTCACCGTAAAAATAATTAGGTGGCGACTCCTCAACCCTTTTTACCCAGGAATTACCTCCATACGTCCGAGCTCCGCTTTGACCCGAGCAGGTCGAAAAACGGGCGCGACAGCATGGCGACTCCGCTGGGGACTATTCAGGTTCTTAACCATAACAAGTTCAGGTTAATCATTATTGTACTTTATATTGCTCCTTATTTGATCTATTATTTTTAATTATTTTCTGTTGAAATTTTGTATGCATAACTGCTTTAATTACTATATTCTCTTACTGCTTTCCTTAAATTGGCATTTCGCTCATATTTCTTCCACTCTGGAAAATTGACAATATCACACACTACACGCGAGGTGTGTTTTGCGCACCCGCAAACTTCTTTCAAATTTCCAAATTTTTAGGAGAGTTGGTATATGCGCGGAGCGTCCGGACCATCCGGTTGGCCGCGTAGCCTTCTCACTCGAGTAGTCCGCTCGGGAACCTTGTGTCTAGTCAGCCAAATCTTAGAAAATATAAGATAGAGCTATACCACCCTTTATTTTAAGTCATGCATGCATACACCTTAGGTGGGTCGATCCTTGGTATCGACTCCACAATTAAGAAATCCGCCAAAGATGTCTACGGGTCTCACAACCCAACGACCAATCATCATATTATGTGTAGCGTGATAAGGATAGACTAATCCAAGACTAATCATGACATGCTGAAATTGGAAAATGTACATTCATTTTGTCTCATTTCCGACAAAGCATTGCAGTTTAGCAGCTTGGATCAAATCTGTCAGAATCCCGCATATCTGGCGTTAGGCCCACCTCCCATAAGGAGGCCCCATGCATATTAGGATGCGCATTTAATTGTCTTACAATCAGTTTGTTATTTTCTACTGCTTTCCACTATGTGTATATTATTTGAATCAATAATTACTCACCTTATACTAATTTGGTTTTCTTCATTTTTCAGGAGATTCATTTTGCCTTATTTATTTCCCCAAAAGTTGATTCGTGTTGACTAAAACTGGCGGAGCACCCCATCTGTTATTTTTCAATCATGCCTATCCAAATTGTATTAGTACTTAATGAAAAATGCAATTTAAATTGAGGCCTGAATCGCATTTATGCATTTTAATGTATTTTTGCCTCCACCTTTTGAAAGCTTAAAATGACAAATCTACATTGCTTTTGCTATTTTAAAATCTGCTTTGTTTAATAATTCTCTTTTCTTTTTTCATCATGCAAACTAATTTGTCGGCAGTATGTGACATATAATGAAACAAGCAAACAAGGTCCAAAACAAGCAAGGCTTCGAAGAATATAAGGAGGACTCACAAGCGGAAGAATTGAGGCATTTTTGGAATAAGTCAAAGCCAGATTCGGACGAAACATCAAGATGGTTGATAGTTACAAGCATTGGCACAGACATTTGCCATTTGTAATCTTGGGCTACCACATTACGATCAGGATTTCTACTGGGGCAATGCTATTTCTTTCGCAACCAAGTGAATACAGAATCATTTACTAAGAGACTGATTGATGAAAGCAGATGGACGCAGTTGTCCGGGGCATCTTTATCGGAATAGAATGGCCAAAAACCATCAATGCAGATGCAGTGAAGAGATACCATATCTAAGATTAGTTATTCTCTATGTAATGCATTTCTTATGTTGTAAAAATTGCGCTCCCAGGCGGGATACGCAAAGGAACCCATGTAGGGTTCCGTTTCTTTAGATCACAAATTTCCCCAATCTCTTTTGCTTACCTGAACTACGTTATGACCTGATTCCCTCGGCGGGATACGTAGGCGGCCACATCGGCTTCGGTCCCATCTTTAGAAAAATCCTTACAATCTCCTTTGCTTACCTGAACTACGTCATGACCTGATTCCCTCGGCGGGATACGTAGGCGGCCACATCGGCTTCGGTCCCATCTTTAGAAAAATCCTTACAATCTCCTTTGCTTACCTGAACTACGTTATGACCTGATTCCCTCGGCAGGATACGTAGGCGGCCACATCGGCTTCGGTCCCATCTTTAGAAAAAAAAAAAAAAACCTTACAATTCTCTTTGCTTGTAATGAACTACGTCACGACCTGATTCCCTCATGGGGATACGTAGGCGGCCTAAATCGGCTTCGGTCCCACCATTAGGAAATATTTTCTCCTTTATCTCACAAAAGACAAAATGCACCCATCTGATCACCCTGATAGGACATGCAAGCAACCTGCATAAGACTCGGTTGTCCGCTTAAAAGATCATCATCCTCACATATCGGAAACTGGGCATTTTTAAGGGATCACCGCCAGAGGACGCCGATAAACATGGAAAAGCATCGGCAAACTAAGTCTTCAAATTTAAGAGGATTTTGGATAAGACGTTTGCTCTGCTTTCACCGCATGTCACCTGCTCGATGTATATTTACATATATGCATACTTTCTTATAAGCAATTTATTTTTAACAAATATTTTCCATTAGAGTTCGACAGAACTTTTTACATATATGCCTACTTTATTATAAGCGATTTATTTCCACCAAATATTTTCATTAAAATTTGACAAGATTTTTATTACTAATATGCATACTTTCTTATACACAGTTTATTTTCACCAAATATTTTCATTAGAGTTTGACAAGATATTTTACATATATGCCTACTTTCGTATAAGCAAATCATTTTCAACAAATATTTTTCATTAGAGTTCGACAAGAACTTTTAATGATAAGCATACTTTCTTATAAACAACTTATTTTCAAGCAAATGTTTTCATTTAACGGTTAGCCAAGACTGGAACCAGGCAGAGCTACAGTCCAAATCGCAGGACATGCAGCCTATCAAGAGCCAAAGCTATCAAGTCAACGCGAATCAACCGCCTCCCCAAACTCACAAATTTTCTTTGAGTACGTGTTCTTCAGGTTGAAAAAGCAGAAGCCACATCGCTTATGATCAATTCCCCAAAGAATTTCGGCACTACAACTCACTACAAGGATTACGTTCTTGTTCGCATTTATACGAAGACATCATCTTGACCTACGGGTCCCGACTATTATGTCCGCACAAAGATGTTATTTCGGATCACAAAGAACGACAACAAGGCAAACCCGACGGCAAAGACGTCGCGTGATCACATTTTCGCCTCGTGCCAGGACGACATTTCAATTCACATGAGTTTGGATCGCGTAAGATTCAAGACAACGTGGAGCCCTATTACAAAGAACCGACGGCAAGGACGCCACTTACATCTCTTACAACAGACAACATTACAAAACGTCATCGACAAGTTATGGCAAAGACGACAATTATCTTTTATCAAGATCTCGACGACGCCAAATGACGTCTTCAAACGCAAAGAACTATCTTTACGGCAATGCAACAACTATCTTTATCAGATCTCAACGACGCCAACAAAGATTACAATGACGCCTTCAGCCAAGCAAAGAACTATCTTTTACAACAACACAACAAATATCTTGTACCGCGTCTCAACGACGCCAACAAAGATTACAAATGACGCCTTCAACGCAACAACTATCTTTTACAAAGAACGCAAAGACGACAATTATCTTTTATCAGATCTCGACGACGTCAAAATGACGCCTTCAAACGCAAAGAACTATCTTTACGGCAATGCAACAAATATCTTTTACCGCTGCCTCAACGACGCCAACAAAGATTACAATGACGTCTTCAACGCATCGCCTATCTTTACGGCATTACAACAACGCTATTGACGTTCTTCGCAAAGACATCAACTATCTTCAACAAAGATTACAACGACACCTCAAGACAACAAATTATCCGCAATAGCAAACATCATTACAACAACGCCATCGACGCATAAAGAAAGACAACAAATATCTTTACAGATTGCAACGACGCCAACAAAGATTACAATGACGTCCTCAACGCAGCAGCTATCTTTTACAGCATTTACAACAACGTCATTGACGTAACTGCAGCACATCAACTATCTTCAACAGCATTACAACAACGTCCACGACGTTACGGCAGCACGACAACTATTTTTACAACAACAACGACATCAACAACATTACAATGATGTCGTCAGCAACACGCCCATACAACGGCGTCATCAACAACACGCCTACGCAACGGCGTCTTCTGCACAACATTTATTTTTACAGCATTACAACGACGTCAACAACATTACAACGACGTCTTCAACACAACACGTCGATCCAACGACGTCATTTCAGGCTCCCACCTTATAATGAGGGTATTTTAATTTCAGTCAGGCGCCCACCTTATAACAAGGGAATTTTAATTTCAGTCAGGCGCCCACCTTATAACAAGGGAATTTTAAGTTATTTTCTCTACAATTTTTTCTCAGCAGTTATACACTAATTATATCTTAAGCTTTAGTTTGCAGGAGTTTTTAATTTGCGTGAACTTCATCACAAATGGGACTATCTCTTCTACGAACCGAGGCAAATTGGTCAACGACCTACTTCGAACGTCGATCCGCATTTCCCATTAGTTTCTCGCATCAACGACCAGTGTCATCCTAAGTCGACACTGGGGCATTGTTGTTTGAATGTGCATCATCTTTTTTCAAACTTCTTCCCCCGGGGATTCTATTTCTTACCACGCAGTCCCGATGATCGGGACAAAATTGGCTACTCAGTCAACTTCTTTGGCCGAAAACTCTTTCATCGTCTCCGTCCAAAGAGGGGCATCTGTTGACACCCAATTTTGTCCCATCTTTTACGATTTTTATTCGTAATTTTTAATATTTTGACACTTTTAAAATAATTTTAAAATATAGGCATATATGTGTGTATCTTCGTATTATTATTATTATTCGCATATTTTATATCATTTGCATTTTTTATAATAATCATAAGTTTTATCCGAAAATTCTATGTTAGTTTATTCTCGCAAAATTGCATCGCATTTCCTTCTTTTAAGCATTAAACATTTCGTAAATATTATATTTTTATTATCACATCGTTATGTTATTTTAAATAATTCACAGCTTTTACAAAAAATATATTTTTAATATTAAACCCCTCTTATATATTTTTTAAATCCATAACCCATTTTTTATTTCCTAACCCAAAACAAATTCTACCCAAACAAAATTCACAAGCCCAAACTCCCCCAATTAAATTCCCTTATACCCAAACCCAATACAAATTCTACCCAAACAAAACAAGCCCAAACTCCCCCCAATTAAATCCCCAATCGCGCCCAACCGAACCAAACCCACCACATCATTCTCCCCTTTCCCAAGCCCAATTCCCACAATCCACCAAAGCCCACCCGCTGCCCCAAACCCGAATCCCGACTCCAAATTTCACCCATTCCCCATTTTAAACCCCCAAACCCAACAAAAACGGGAAAAACAAAAAAACCAAAAAAAAACGGAAACGAACCCTACCCAACCAAATCGCCGCCGACCCCACACCACCCATACCGGCGACCCCACGTCGCCGGTCACCTCGCCCCTGCCACCACCAACCCCTGACACCACCAACCCCCCTCTGTTACGCCGACACCCGCAAAATCCGCGACCCATGCCCCTCAAATCCGCGATTTTTACCTTTATTTTGAATTTCAAACTCGAACGTTGAGGGGTGCAAATACACCTATAAATACCCCCATGTTGTTCTTCATTTAAGGAGACGAAAAAGGAGATTTCGGGGAGAGAAAAAGAGATTTTCGGAAGGATTTTCGGAAGATTATTCAATATATACATACATATTTTGTTGTGTTCTTGATTTTAGAGTATTTGGCTTCGTTGTTGTTCCAAGAATCAAGTCCGAAAAGGTTTGTCATCCCCTTTGATTTCTCTGATTTTTTCACCGATTTGGTCGGTCGACCGACCCGGGCCGACCGCCGGTTCGGGTATTATTTTCAGAATTCTTGCATTTCATGTTTATGTATGTTGGTTATCTGAATTTGGTGTAAGATTCGATTCGGATCACTGATGTCGGGTCGGGTCCCCGGTTTAGATTTTTCCAATTTTCCTACATTCTTTGTTTGTTGTCATTGGTTATCCGAAATTGATGAAATTATTTGACTTTGGTCGAACCCAAACCGGTTAAACCGAAGTTGAATGGTGATACATTCTCGAGCACATGAAGTATGAAGTAATTTTCTTCCTCGATTTAGTTTTATGTTATTTCTCCAGTTCTGTATGTTTTAAATTTCATGTAGATTGATCTTTGGTTTCAGTTTTGTTATATGTTTAGTCTGCTTTGTCCAAATTATTTATGTGTTAAGCATGAGCTAGGTATTCAATCTCCTTTAACTTTCTTGTTTCTTGCTTTTTGTTCTACCTGGGTGAACATAACCAAAGATATGTTTTGGCTAAAGCTTTTGAGACTTGAAACATGTAGCATGTGCTAAGTTTGTTTTGACATATATGACTCGACTTGCATCTATTTTGTGCTTAGGCGGTAAACAATGGTTATTCTAAATATCATTATAGTTAAAGGACAAAAATAGTTAAATACCTAATGGTGTTTCAAGTTTAGTTCCTCATCGCTTGATTTTCCCCAACTACCAAGTTCCCATCTCAAACATGAAAAGCAGTTCAGCTTTCTTTCTAAGTTCCCGCCTATATTTGATAAGCTAATTTGTTGAAGTTTTTAGTTAGTTTCTTTGTATGCTTAAGTGCCTTTTGGTTTATATTGGAGAGTAATAAAATCTTTGAAAAGAAATATTTGACCTGGTTGGATCGCTAGGATTGTATTTGATCATTTGTTTGGTTTGAAGATGATTCTTTGCAAGCTCATTAACCGGGATTAAGTGTTCATAAGTCTTTAACAAGTCCCATTTTGGTGTATGTTGCTTTGCAAATGTTGACATGTAGTTTGTAACTCTCCATTGCATTTCTTGTTTGGAATTAATCAATTAAAATATTTCGAGGCCGATAATGTACTCATTATGAGTATACTTGGTCAAAGGGTGGATATCTTGGAGTATTCATCCTCCCTTACCTTGTTTCTGGTCCAGGAACTTAGATCATTACCCTTCCTTCATCCCGTAAATCTATGGACAGATCTGTCTTAGCTGTTGTTATTACCTTTGACCTTAACTTTACGAATCCAGTTCTTTATGCTTGTTTAAAAGCGGAGTCGCATCCGTCTAGAAAAAGATTTACCAAAGCTTTATTGATTAAATACATCTATTTTTAGCCCATGAAATGTAGTGTGCGCTTATTTGAGCTTTTCTTCATTAAGAATCGTGGTGAAGCTGTTGGAGGTTCATCACTTAGCTTCGCTTTTTAAGGGGCAAAATGAATGTGCATTCTGTTTGGGAACAACTTATTCATTAGAAAGATTATCTCTTATGTGTTATGTTCCAAAACTTGTGATTTAGCATGATTCAGGATTTTCCTTTAGTAGTCTTCTTGTTATTCTCATATTGTTTTACCGAATGAAAGTTAAGGAGTGGATTAGGGATTGGTTTAGCCTCCTTCGATAGCTCGCCATGCCTAAGGTTCTAGAAACCTTTTGAATCTTGTTGACATCTAAATGAATGGTGGTAGCCCGCTTGTCTTCTTATCTTTCAAATTTGAGGCTTAGTCTGATTAGTCTTTAAGTTTACCTTTCCTTTTGTCTTGGGCTGGTTACTTGGCCGACATCGCACTCTTGAGCCTTTATTTTGTCTTTGTGTTTGTCGCAAACAAACGCCGCAATCTTGGCCATTTACACCTCCTTTGGGAATGTTTCTTGCCGCATTCCACTAAGATTAGGGTGCTGCTAGCTTGTTAAGCAATTGCTGTGATTTTCCAAGTCTTAAGGCTACAATTCTGATATCAACAGATGCTACACTTGATAAGAATAACTACGGTTACATTCTTGAAAGAACAGATTACGATATTTGATAAAGATTTTACTGATTTGAACAAATACTACACTTAGGCCGATGAAATTGAATTCGAGGCCGCACTTTTTTTTTTGTTTCTCTGTTTTATTATTTTACTGATTTGAACAAATACTACACTGGCCGATGAAATTGAATTGAGGCCGCGCTTTTTGCTTCTGCTTTATTATTTTACCGATTTGAACAAATACTACAATCGCCGATGAAATTGAATTCGAGGCCGCACTTTATTTTCGCTTTCGCTTTCGCTTGTCGCTTTAAACATCCATGCAACGGATATTTATCATTCATCGCTTTATCGCTTTGAATAAATACCGCGTCTGTTCGCGCCGCTTCGCTTTCGCCATCGCTCGGATTCAGATTATTGTTTTTATCGCTTTTACGCTTTTCTTGTTTTAAAATAAACACCGTGATTTTTCAAACATTGCTTTCTATTTCAGTTCCACTGTTTCAAAGATTCAAATATTTGTTCTCTTGTTTCTTGTTTTAAACTAGACACCGCGTCATTTTCGGAAATTGTTTTTTCACCTCTGTTTTTTCGCTATCGCTACCGCTATCGCTATCACTGCTGCATCTGCTGTTGTTATTGTTTCATTGTTTTTCTTTCGCTTTGCTCCCATTTCAGACATCAAGCATCGCTTTATCATTTTTAATGTTTAAACCGAACACCGCATTTTTCAAACATTGCTTTCTATTTCACCACTGTTTCAAAGATTCAAATATTTGTTCTACTGCTTTTACTGTTTTAAACTAGACACCGCGTCATTTTTTGGAAACTGCTTTTTCTTCTTCGTTATCGCTACCGCCATCATTCGCTTTCATTTTTTACTGATTTGAACACGATACTACATCGCCGATGAAAATATCCGTCGATTTTGAGGCCTACACGATTGCAAAGACGGAAATATAACTTCGGGCAAGGATGAAGACTTAAACCTTTTATCCGAGATCAACATGTTTAGTAGGCGAGGTGAATTATATATTCGCAGCCACGACGTGATTATAGTGATCTTTTTATTCCACCCGAGAGACCAACACGTTTAGTAGGCGAGGCAATCAAAAGAAACGACATTAGTCATATGTTTGCAGCCACGACGTGATTGGAATGTTCTTTTCAAAATTTAAGTTCTGAGCCTCCGCGATCAAAACATTCAACTGCTTTGAATACGGATATGAAGTTATTTGTATTTAAATGTTTCTAACCGTTTGTTCTTGACAGCTTGCAGGGATTAAAGCAAAATTACGACAAATATTCCTCGGAGTTTATTTATTGTTCTTTCTTTCTTTAATTCACCTTTTATCTCGCTTTGTATTGTAATATTATTTATCGCACTTATGTAATTATTGAAATGCTTAGAATAGGCAAACTTAGGATTTATTCATAGGTTAGTTTAAGATTTGAAACCCGTCGCTAGCTTATTTTATTTGTAGGCTCGCAAACTTAGAAATCCTTCGCTAGTTTATTTATTTTAGGCTCGTCACGCTTATTGAAGATTTTTAAAACAACTCTTGTCATCTTTATTTGCTTCAATTAATTGTACAAATAAGTTTATCTTTTATTATTATTTTTTGCAACTTGTTGATTTTCGAAAGATTCGCTTCTTTGGCATTATAAAGAATTTATTGTCACAAATGCATGTTTTCTAAAAAACTTTACATGTATCTTTCTTTTATGTCATCCGAATACGTACTTGTATAAAATGCATCATATTTTGCAAACATCTTTTTATCTATCATATTTGTAAAACATGTATTTTCTAGCAATAATTAACCTGAGTTTTACCGGATAACCGCAAGTTAGCGGATCTTAAAGGATGCCTAACCCCTTCCCTTTAGGATAATAAAGAACCCTTACCTAGAATCTCACTAGTTTCGCAGACCTTAAAATTGGAGTTACATGGCAGCATTTAGTTTAATATTTAGGTGTCCTAATTCACCGTAAAAATAATTAGGTGGCGACTCCTCAACCCTTTTTACCCAGGAATTACCTCCATACGTCCGAGCTCCGCTTTGACCCGAGCAGGTCGAAAAACGGGCGCGACAATCTTGACTGCCTCTTCCGATGCCTTGCGCCAGTCTATCATGACCATGCTCAGTTCTGAGTTTGCTATGAAAGACTTAGGGCCTTTGAGTTATTTTTTGGGGATTGCCGTCAAGCGTCATTTAGGTGGCTTGTTTTTGTCTCAACGAAAATATGTTGCTAAGATCATAGAGATGGTTGGGATGTCATCTTGTAAGTCCATTTCCACACCAGTTGATGAAAACCCCAAGCTGAGTGCCGCAGTAGGTGCACCATACGAGGACCCGACCCGTTATCGCAGTCTTGCAGGGGCCCTCTAGTATCTTACCTTTACCAGACCGGATATTATGTATGCGGTTCAGCAGGTGTGTTTATTCATGCATGATCCCAGAGTTGAGCACATGAATGCAATCAAACGCATCATTCGGTATATTCAGGGGACACTGGACTATGGGTTGCACTTGTATCCTTCATCTACATCCACACTTGTCTCTTACACGGATGCTGATTGGGGTGGTTGTCCCGACACCGCATTTGGCCGACTTCTCTGCCATCAGATGTTCCTTGGCAACAACTTGGTCTCCTGGTAGGCAAAGCGTCAGGCAACTCTATCACGCTCCAGTGCAGAGACAGAATATCGAGAGGTAGCGAATGTGGTTTCCGAATCATGTTGGCTACGTAATTTGCTTTTGGACCTTCATTGTCCCATTCAGAAGGCAACATTGGTATATTGCGATAACATTAGTGCCATTTACCTTTCAGGTAACCCAGTTCAACACCAACGCACTAAGCATATCGAAATGGACATTCACTTTGTCCGTGAAAAGGTTGCAAAGGGTCACGTTCACGTATGCCATGTCCCGTCTCGTTATCAAATTGCAGACATGTTTACAAAGAGTCTACCAGTGGTTCTCTTTGAAGATTTTAGGGACAGTCTCAGCGTTCGAAAACCGCCCTCTATGACTGCGGGGGTGTGTTAAACAAAGGTAATATATCTGTGATATACACTGAATATACATCAGTATATATCACAGGTATACAAAGCAAGGCCCAAAGAAGAAAGCCGTGCGGACAAAATGAAAGAAAGCAAGCAAGTGGCCCAAATCACTGAGGCCCATCACGGCTTTGGGCAGCAAAGCAGTGGGAAAATTTTGTATGTTAAGGAAAGTATATTTTGTGTATATTGTAGTGTATTTTTTACCTAGATTAGGATATACACTTACCATAATTATGATATACACTTACCATAATTGTATAGTTAGAATTATGGTAGAATAAGGTTTTAGAAATAGTATAGGAATAGGATTCTCCTATTATGGAAATATGTAACTTGTATATATAGCCTTTCAATTAATGAAAATAATCGAGGGAATTATTTCTTTCAGTGACTATTGCTCATAACCTGAACTCCGATTTTAATAATCGTGTTTCACAATTATCCTTTTGATTCCAGTGAGAAATAATACTCCATCTGTCTCAAATTATTTATTAATTTTTTAGTTTACACGCCTCTTAAGAATTACTGATTAATTAGGAGGAGTATTTGACATACTTTGTTCTTATTTATGTCTAAATTATAATCTATTTTTATTAAATATTTACTTTATTTATATGGCATATCTATTAATGACAAAGGGTAAAATGAAGAAAAAATAACTAATTATGTCTTAAATTTTTAAAATAATAAATAAATTGAGATAACTATTTTTAATAATTATGATAAATAATTTGAGATGGAGGAAGTAAAATGAAGAAAGAATGATGTAAAACATCGAAATTGGATCAGAATGCTAGGAGATGAACGTATAAAATAAAAGAAAAATAAAAGAAAAATAAAATTGATGGCAACCCTAGAAACTTTAAAGTGTTATTTTAATATGAATTTACATTCTTTTATATTTTATTGTTTATTAAAACTAGGACTTTTAGTCGATTTTAGTTTGTCGTATAATTAATTTAATTAAATTTAAGTAATTTTATGATTTTAATTAAATTGAGTGTTAATCACTAAGTTTTTACCGGATTGAAAAGCAAAAGTACAAAAATGGTGGGATCATTCAATTATGAACCCAACGGGAGAATTCTTCTTAATGTCTCTTTAACGGCAGACAAGACGGTTCTGCAATAATAATGTCCCGACAGTGGCCGTCAAGTGAGCTGTTAGTCCAACGGATCAATTCTTCCGCCAGCTGTCACTTCCTTCCCTTTTCCACTATAAATAACCTCCTTCTCTATCTTCATCTCCCATCACACAGCTCATACTTTCTTCTTTGTTAATTCAATTTTCTAGAAAGTTCATCAGTTTCTTCTATCAATTCTATCGAAATGGCGCAAGTTAGCAGCATCATTAAGGCCTTTATCCTCGCCATCGTTCTCGCTGCCGTCGCCGCCTCAGCACAGGAGGTCGGTCTAGCTCCATCTCCGTCGCCGGATGCCGGAGCAGGATTCTCCGTGCCGATTTCTGGTGCTTTGATCGGAACTTCTCTACTCGTCTCTCTGTTCGCTTCATTGAGGAATTAAAGCTCGAGGCTATGAATTTTTAGGAATGAAATCGCTATACTATCGATTCAATTGCTTTGTTTTGATTGGATTTGGAGGTTTATTGTTATCGAAATGCTACTATTCGATTGATTCTTTCTTGCCTTTGTATGTGGAGTGTTATTGATTAGTATTTGAATTTTCTTTTCAATAATTGTCAAAAAAATTGCCTATGGGATGAGATTTTTGTTTTTGTTTTTGCATATCTTAATTTTTGTTCAATTGTACTTGGATGAACAAACAGAAAATTGTTTCTGGGCTTATTAATGATGAGAAAAAGTTTTTACTAATTGAAGAACAAAGGAATTTATTACTCTGTTTTGTGCTTTAGCAATGTTCTGAATCTAATGGTAAAATGTGAACTGAAGCTCGAGTTGTAGGTGAAGCACTTTGGGAATTTTATTGAATGGCTAATTTCCAATATCACAACAACAAAACTAAAACAGTACTCCCTCTGTCCAAAAAGATTAGATGTTTTTTGTTTTTTGAGAATCAAACTTTTTAATTTTGGTAGTGTTAGAACATAAAATCTTTAAATTTTTTGAAATAAAATTTATATATTTAAAAATTACGTAAAAAATATTATTATAAATCACAATAATTAATAATTTAAAATATTTAAAAGACATTTTAATTTTTTGAAACGAACCTATGCAGAGTCCTATGGTGGACACTAGTATTCTTGCTTTGCTACAGAAGATGCATTAAAAGTATTCAGCGGTTACAGTAGAAGATGATCCAATTAGTGCTGCTACAGTCGTTCACGGAGAGAGATTGCTTTAGCTTTGGCCGATGAAAACCCAAGTACTGTGGATAACGCCGAGGTACATCTTGAGATGTTTCATACTTCGATTGACACAAACCTCCTCCTCGTTGGAAATGATTCGGTTTTAGACGATCAATATTCAGGCCATGTGGACCATATGTTCGATAAATTGCCAGAATCAGCCTACGACACTGGGAGCTCAATGGAGGACCATGTGTTCGATAAATTGCCATGGAGTGTAAGAATGTAGAGCCTTTGGCATTGATTACTGGAAGTATTACTGAGATTAAAACTTTCTGATCCTTTAATTTGTCCGTCTTTCATATTGACCCAAAGAATCTGATCCGTCATGAGTCCCACATCGGATATAGAATAAGAATATAGACTCCTTATATGGACTTGGACAATCCTCACCCTATAAGCTAACTTTTGGGGTTGAGTTAGACCCAAGATTCATTATTTACATAATATTAGAGTCAGACCCATTTCAATTATTTGTTCGTCGATGTTGGACCCCCAAATTATATTGTTCACGCTCTAGTTAACGATGTCTGAGCGTGCGGGGAGTGTTAAGAGTTCCACATAGGAGATGGAATGAGAATATGGACTTCGACAATCTTTACCCTACAAACTAGCTTTTGGGGTTGAGTTAGGTCCAATATCCATTCTTTACATAGAAACCAAAATCGTGTATCTCACGGACAACTTACGTATATTTAGGTTACTTACCATATTTTGTAAAATTCTTGTACAAGTGTAATTAGGATATTATTATTATAGTAGGAATATGATTTTTCATATTTATACTTTGAAGGACATGCAAGACACGTACTTGTCCACGAGCTACCTTTTCGCGAACAAAGTGAATATCCATCTCGATATGTTTAGTGCGCTGATGTTGGATCGGATTCTCATAGAGATAGACTGCACTAACATTATCACAGTAGACCAAAGTAGCTTTCTGAATAGGAAAGTGAAGCTCTAAAAGTAGATTACGCATCCAACATGACTCAGACACCACATTGGCTACCCCTCGATACTCGGCCTCCGCACTAGATCACAATAATGTAGGCTGACGTTTTGCCGACCAAGTTATCACCAAGAAACATACAATAACCAGATGTCTTAAATATTTTTAATCAATCATTTATCGATCGTCTGGTATCTGAACATCCACCCCAATCAGCATCTGTATACAATACGAGAGTAGAGACGGAGGATGGATATAAATGCAATCCATAATCAAGTGTGCTTTATAATGCGTTTTAGCGCATGCATGTGCTCAATTTGTGGATCATGCATAAATAAACACATCTTCACTGCATAAGTAATATCTGGTCTCGTGAAAGTAAGATACTGAAGAGATACTGCAAGACTACGATAGTGGGTGGGATCCTCGTATGGTGTGTTAGGAGTAGCACTCAACTTCGGTTTGGTATCAACCGGAGTAGAAGAGGACTTACAAGATGACATGTCAGCTCTCTCAATAATCTCAGCCGCATAATTCTTCTGTGATAAAAATAGACCATTTGCATGACGAGTGACATCTATACCCAAAAAATAACTCAAGGCCCCAAGTCTTTCATAGAAAATTCTGAACTGAGAAGGAGGAGACAGTCAAAATTATATCATCCACATATAACAGAATGTATGCTAGAGAAGTACCACGACGATAAATGAACAAAGAATGATCAGACCTGCTATGAGAAAACCCAATAGTAGACATATAATCTGCAAACCTTTTATACCAAGCTCGTGGGGCCTGCTTAAGCCCATACAAGGACTTTTTCAGCAAACAAACATGGTGAGGATAATTGGGGTCCTTAAAACCCAAGGGCTGATGCATGTAAACCGTCTCCTTAAGATCACTGTGTAAGAAAGCATTTTTCACATCCAACTGATGAATATGCCATGCTTTCGAAAGAGCCAGACTGAGAACAATGCGAATAGTAGCCGGTTTGACCACCGGACTAAACGTCTCACCACAATCCACGCCAACCTGTTGAGTTTTACCATCACCTACAAGACGGACCTTATGCCTCTCAAACGAACCGTCAGAATTTTCCTTATGAGTAAAAATTCAAATACACTGAATAATATTGACACCAGTCGGACGGGGCACCAACTTCCATATCTTATTTTAAATAAGAGCATTATATTCATCTTTCTACCCTTCCTCCTCTTTCCGGCAGTCCCGCGGCAAACCGCCCTCCAGTCTCGCGTCATGAGACACACTCTCGGACTATGGAAACCAATGTCATGCACATAATTCATAAACCTAAATAGGTGTTTAACCTTTCCGTTTTAGTTATCCCTTTACCTATCCCTCATAACTCGAAGGATGCCTTGTCCGACCCTAATTGGAAAGCCGCAATGATTGACGAATATAATGTTCTTATTGATAATAAGACGTGGGACCTAGTACTCCGTCCAACTGATGCTAACATTATTCGTTCTATGTGGATTTTTAGACATAAAAAGAAATCTGATGGTTCTTTTGAGAGGTACAAGGCTCGTCTTGTAGGTGATGGCAGGTCTCAACAGGTGGTAGTGGAATGTGATGAAACGTTCAGCCCGGTCGTAAAGCCCGCAACCATTCGGACCGTCCTCAACATTGCCATATCTAAGTCTTGGCTAATTCATCAGCTTGATGTCAAGAATGCCTTCATGAAATGATATATATACATCAACCTATGGGTTTCAGGGATCCTATTCATCTGGATTATGTGTTTGTTGCGGAAATTGCTCTATGGACTGAAACAGGCTCCTCGAGCATGGTGCCAATGGTTTGCCGAGTATGTCTCCTCTATCGGTTTTTCACACAGCAGATCCGATCATTCCCTGTTCATCTACAACATCATCCTCACCACATCATCTTATGCTCTCCGCCGGTCCATTATGTGTCTTCCTTCCTCTGAGTTTGCTATGAAAGATCTGGGGGGCCTTGAGTTATTTATTGGGCATCTCTGTCACTCGACATTCTGGTAGTCTATTTCTATGTCAGAAGACGTATTCCGAAGAGATCCTTGACCGTGCAGCCATGACATCTTGCAAACCTTCCCACACGCCTATACACACCAATCCAAGCTCAACGCTGATTCCGGCCCTTCATATTCAGACCCGACTCATTATCGTAGTCTGGATGGGGCCTGCAGTACCTCATATTCACGAGACTAGATATATCCTATGTCGTGCAACAAATCTTCGTGCATATGCACAGTTCGACGGAAGAACACATGCATGCACTCAAATGTATTTTACGATACGTCTAATGTTCACTTTGGATTACATCTATACAAGTCTTCGCTCATTGGTCTCACTGCTTATTCTGACTGGGGTGGATGTCCTGACACCCTGTAGCGCCCTATTTTGACCTCGCTCGGGTCAAAGCGGAGCGCGGACGTATCCGGGTGATTCCTGGGTAAAAAGGGTTGAGGAGTCGCCACCTAATTATTTTTACGGTGAATTAGGACACCTAAATATTAAACTAAGTGCTGCAATGTAACTCCAATTTTAAGGTCTGCGAAACTAGCGAGATTCTAGATAAGGGTTCTTTATTATCCTAAAGGGAAGGGGTTAGGCATCCTTTAAGATCCGCTAACTTGCGGTTATCCGATAAAACTCAGGTTAATTATTGCTAGAAAATACATGTTTTACAAATATGATAGATAAAAAGATGTTTGCAAAATATGATGCATTTTATACAAGTAAATATGATGCATTTTATACAAGTACGTATTCGGATGACATAAAAGAAAGATACATGTAAAGTTTTTAGAAAACATGCATTTGTGACAATAAATTCTTTATAATGCCAAAGAAGCGAATCTTTCGAAAATCAACAAGTTGCAAAAATAATAATAAAAGGATAAACTTATTTGTACAATTAATTGAAGCAAATAAAGATGACAAGAGTTGTTTTAAAAATCTTGAATTCGCGTGACGAGCCTAAAATAAATAAACTAGCGAAGGATTTCTAAGTTTGCGAGCCTACAAATAAATAAGCTAGCGACGGGTTTCAAATCTTAAATTACCCTATGAATAAATCCTAAGTTTGCCTATTCTAAGCATTTCAATAATTACATAAGTGCGATAAATAATATTACAATGCAAAGCGAGATAAAAGCTGAATTAAAGAAAGAAATAAATAAACTCCGAGGAATATTTGTCGTTATTTACTTTAATCCCTGCAAGCTGTCAAGAACAAACGGTTAGAAACAGTTAAATACAAATAACTTCATATCCGTATTCAAAACAGTGAATATTTTGATCGCGGAGGGCTCAGACTTAAATTTTGAAAAGAACATTCCAATCACGTCGTGGCTGCAAACATATGACTAATGTAGTTTATTTTGATTGCCTCGCCTACTAAACGTGTCGGTCTCTCGGGTGAAATAGAAAAGATCACTATAATCACGTCGTGGCTGCGAATATATAACTTGTTGGTTATTTTAATCACCTCGCCTACTAAACATGTTGATCTCGGATAAAAGGTTTAAGTCTTCATCCTTGCCCAGAAGTTATATTTCCGTCTTTGCAACTGTGTAGGCCTCAAAATCGACGGATATTTTTCATCGGCCAGTGTAGTATCGTGTTCGAATCAGAAATTTTAAATCGAACAGAAACAAAGAACAGAGCGATGAGTGATGGCGAAGCGAAAAAGCGATGGCGAGCGATGAGCGAAAAAAAACAGAGGCAATTTCCGAAAAAGACGCGATGTTTAGTTTAAAACAAGAAGACAAAGAAACAAGAAATATCCGTTGCATGGATGTTTAAAACAAAGAACCGAAAACAGAGAAACGAAAATAAAGTGCGGCCTCAATTCAATTTCATCGGCCAGTGTAGTATCGTGTTCAAATCAGCAGAAAATTAAATTGGAAACAAGAAGCGGCAGAGTAAGCGTAAACAGAGAGGCAAGAAGGCGAAGCGTAAAAGAACAGAGGCAATTTCCGAAAAAGACGCGATGTTTAGTTTAAAACAGTAAGACAGTAAAACAGTAAATATCCGTCGCAAGAAATCTAAAACAGCAAACTGAAAACAGAGAAACGAAAATAAAGTGCGGCCTCGAATTCAATTTCATCGGCCTAAAATGCATTATTTAATTCAAAACAACAAACAAGAAACAAAGATAAAGTGCGGCCTCAATTTAATTTCATCGGCCTAAGTGTAGTATTTGTTCAAATCAAGAAATCTTTATCAAATATCGTAATCTGCTCTTTCAAGAATGTAACCGTAGTTATTCTTATCAAGTGTAGCATCTGTTGATATCGTAATTGTAGCCTTAAGACTTGGAAAATCACGGCAATTGCTTAACAAGCTAGCAAAGACTTAATCTTAGTGGAATGCAAAGAAGAAACATTCCCAAAAGGAGGTGTAAATGGCCAAGATTATGCAAATTGCTTATGCGACAAACACAAAGAAGCAAAATAAAGGCTTAAGAGTGCAGAATCACCCCAAGTAACCAGCCCAAGACAAAAGTGGAAAGGTAAACTTAAAGACTAATCAAACTAAACCTCAAATTTGAAAGATAAGAAGACAAGGGCTACCACCATTCATTTCCGATGTCATGCAACAAGATTCAAAAGGTTTCTAGAACCTTAGGCATGGCAAAGCTATCGAAGGAGGCTAAACCAATCCCTAATGCACTCCTTAACTTTCATTCGTAAAACAATATGAGAATAACAAGAAGACTACTAAAGGAAAATCCTGAATCATGCTAAATCACAAGTTTTGGAACATAACACATAAGAGATAATCTTTCTAATGAATAAGTTGTTCCCAAACAGAATGCACATTCATTTTTCCCCTTAAAATGTAAGCTAAGTGATGAACCTCCAACAATTCAGCCACGATTCTTAATGAAGAAAAGCTCAAATAAGCGCACACTACATTTCATGGGCTAAAAATAGATGCATTTAATCAATAAAGCTTTGGTAAATCTTTTTCTAGACGGATGCAGCTCCCTTTTAAACAAGCATAAAGAACTGGATTCGTAGTTAAGGTCAAAGGTAATAACAACAACTAAGACAGATCTGTCCATAGATTTCTGGGATGAAGGAAGGGTAATGATCTAAGTTCCTGGACCAGAAACAAGGTAAGGGGAGGATGAATACTCCAAGATATCCACCCTTTGACCAAGTATACTCATAATGAGTACATTATCTGGCCTCGAAATATTTTAATTCAGTTAATTCCAAACAAGAAATGCAATGGAGAATTACAAACTACATGTCAACATTTGCAAAGCAACATACACCAAAATGGGATCATAAAGACTTATGAACACTTAATCCCGCTAATGAGCTTGCAACAATCATCTTCAAACCAAACAAATGATCAAATACAATCCTAGCGATCCAACTACCAAATATTTCTTTTCAAAGATTTTATTACTCTCCAATATAAACCAAAAGGCACTTAAGCATACAAAGAAACTAACTAAAAAACTTCAACAAATTAGCTTATCAAATATAGGCAGGAACTTAGAAAGAAACTGAACTGTTTTTCATGTTTGAGATGGGAACTTGGTAGTTGGGGAAAATCAAACAGTAAGGAACTAAACTTGAAACACCATTAGGTATTTAACTATTTTTGTCCTTTAACTATAATGAAATTTAGAATAACCATTGTTTACCGCCTAAGCACAAAATAGATGCAAGTCGAGTCATATATGTCAAAACAAACTTAGCACATGCTACATGTTTCAAGTCTCAAAAGCTTTAGCCAAAACATATCTTTGGTTATGTTCACCCAGGTAGAACAAAAAGCAAGAAACAAGAAAGTTAAAAGGAGATTGAATACCTAGCTCATGCTTAACACATAAATAATTTGGACAAAGCAGACTAAACATATAACAAAACTGAAACCAAAGATCAATCTACATGAGATTTAAAACATACAGAACTGGAGAAATAACATAAAACTAAATCGAGGAAGAAAATTACTTCATACTTCATGTGCTCGAGAATGTATCACCATTCAACTTCTGGTTTAACCCGGTTTCGGGTTCGACCCGAAGTCAAATAATTTCATCAATTTCAGATAACCAATGATAACAACAGCAGCAATGTAAGAAAATTGGGAAAATCTAAATCGGGTCGATCCGACCGTCAAGATGACCCGAAATTGTGTGTTCAATCCAAGTCAAATAATTTCATCAATTTCAGATAACCAATGATAACAAACAAAGAACAATGCAAGAAATTTGGAAATTTAAATCGGTCGACTGACCCGTCAAGAACCCAATTCAAAATCAGTGATCCAAATCAAATCTTAACACCAAATTCAGATAACCAACATACATAAATATGAAATGCAAGAATTCTGAAAATGTTACCCGAACCGGGTCGACCCGACCCGAAATCAGTGAAGAAAAATCAGAGAATCAAAGGGGATGACAAACCTTTTCGGACTTGATTCTTGAACAACAAAGAAGCCAAAATGCTTTAAACTCAAGAACACAACAAAATATTTATGTATATATGGAATAATCTTCCGAAAATCCTTCCGAAAATCTATTTTTTCTCCCCCCGAAAATCTCCTCCCCAAATGAAGAACAATCATGGGGTATTTATAGGTGGATTCCCCCCCCAAAAATCGAGTTTGAAATTCAAAAATAAAGGTAAAGATTTCTGATTTTGTGGGTATGGGTCGCGGATTTTGCGGGTGTCGGCGTAACAGAGGGGGGTTGGTGGTGTCAGGGGTTGGTGGTGGCAGGGGCGAGGTGACCGGCGACGTGGGGTCGCCGGTATGAAGGTGGGGTCGTGGCGATTTGGGAGAAGAGTGTAGGGTTTGATTTTTGGTTTTTGTTTGTTTGGGGATTAAAAGAGGTTGGGGAAATAGGGTCAGCGACTGGTCGGGTGAGTGGGCTGGTGGGAGGGCTTTTCGTGTGTGTTTTGAATTAAAAGGGAAAGGGAATGTTGGGCCAGCCGGTTGGGCTTGGTAAAGGAATTAGTTTTGTGGGGTTTGGGTATAAGGGAGTTTAATTGGGGAGTTTTGGGCTTGTGGTGTTGGGTTTAATTGTTTTGGGTTTGGGTATAAGGAATTTAATTGGGGAGTTTGGGCTTGTGGTGTTGGGTTTAATTGTTTTGGGTTTGGGTATAAGGGAATTTAATTGGGGAGTTTTGGGCTGGTCCGGTTGGGCCGAAATAAAGAGGGAGAGTTGAATTGTTTTTTTTTGGGTAGAAATTGTTTCGGGTTGGGAAAATGAAAATGGGTTATGGATAAAAATATAAAACGGGTTTAATATTAAAACATATTATATATATATATACTTTTTGTAAAAGATGTGAATTATATAAAATAACATAACGACGTGATAATAATAAAAATATAATATTTGCGAAATGTTTAATGCTTAATAAAAAATGGAAATGCGATGCAATTTTGCGAGAATAAAATAACATAGAATATTATGGATAAAATGATTATTATAAAAATGCAAATGATATAAAATATGCGAATAATAATAATAATACGAAGATATACACATATATGCCTATATGCCTATATTTTAAAATTATTTTAAAAGTGTCAAAATATTAAAAATTACGAATAAAATCATAAAAGATGGGACAAAATTGGGTGTCAACACACCCGACGCTCCACGTCTGGTTATTGCGTTTTCCTCGAAGATAACCTATTGTCTTGGTCTTCCAAAAGGCAACCTACAATATCCCTTTCTAGTGCAGAATCAGCATACAGAAGTGTTGCCAACGTCGTCTCTAAGTCTTGTTGGATCCGTAACCTTCTGCTTGAGCTTCATTGCCCGATTCAAAAGGCAACACTTTGATAAATATTAGTGCGATATATCTTTCCGGCTATCCCGTCCAATATCAGCGCACTGAACACATTGAGATGGACATTCATTTCGTTCGCGAAAAAGTGGCTCGTGGTCAAGTTTATGTCCTTCATGTTCCTTCCAGTTATCAAATTGCCGACATCTTCACCAAAGGACTTCCGCACATACTATTTAATTATTTTTGAGCTAGTATCAGTGTTTGAGAACCTCCCGATTCGACTGCGGGGGTGTAATAGACTATTTTTCAATATTCTTTCATTAATTGTATTAATTGTATCTCTTAATTTAGGTAGAATTATAAGCCTTTTGTAATTAGGTTAATTAGTTATTGAAATAAGTTGCGGAGATGAGGATGCTGAGATGGATGTATCCCATACAAGGAGGGATATAATTAGAAATGATGATATCAGGGACAAAGTGGGAGTGACCTTGGTGGAGGATAAGATGCGAGAAGCTAGGTTGAGATAGTTCGGACACGTGCAGAGGAGAGACAAATGCCCCAGTGCGGAGGTGTGAAAGTTTGGCTATGGACGGGTACATGAGGGATAGAGGTAGGCCGAATAAGTATTGGGGAGAGGTGATTAGACGGGATATGGCGCAGGTGCAACTCACTGAGGACATGACCTTAGATAGGGGGTTATGGAGGATACGTATTAGGGTAGAAGGATAGTAGGTAGTTCAGTGTATTCCTATCTACGCTTACAAATTAGTAGTTGTAGTATTATTATTGTAGGCTTGCTTACCTATCATATTTGCCTTATAGTCCCTTGTCGTTTGACTTATGCTGCTATGTGTATTTTGTTTGCTTTACTTGCATTTGCTATTGCTTCTTTCTTTTCCAGAATGCGATGTCATGGCCTACGCACTTTGTGTGTCTTACTTTGCTTGGGCTTGGGCTTTGTCTTGAGCCGAGGGTCTCTCGAAAACAACCGCTCTACCTACCAAGGTAGAGGTAAGGTCTGTGTACACTCTACCCTCCCAGACCCACAATGTGAGATTTCACTGGGTATGTTGTTGTTATGTTGTTAGTTATTAAAATAAGACAAGAGAGTACCTTGTGCGGACGTCATATGAGAAGTGGATCCGGTGTCCATGTATCAATTTGCGTTCGGGGATGTAATCCAAGTGTATGCATTGCAACCTCAATATCCGTAGGTGTCGGGATCGGAGCTGGGCCCGCAGCAGTGAAGGCCTGCTTAGGCTCCTGCCATGATGCCCTGGCCAGCACTAAATCGTGATGCATTATTCTGGACCGAGAAACTGGGGCTGGAAGCTGACTGGAATTGGGCCCAGTTTCTCGGATATGGCGTCGGTGGAAAATAAGGGATGTTGGGCCAATGGCCACTGGCCCTGCCCCACGGCCAGGAGTCCCAAGGCTACGGCCAATTGGCCTGCGGTCCACTGTTCCGAGCACCACTGCTGCCGTTGCCACTGTTCCGGCCACCACCACCGTCGATGTTACCACCGTTATTGCCTCCGCAGTTCTTACCATTATTTTTCTGATTTTGATCCATTTTTCCGCCATCGTTGGTACGGTTTTGGCTTGAATTTTCGGAGAATGAGTTAGGGTCGTCTGACGTGGCCATTATCATGACGGATTTTGCTCCGGTAGCCGCTTTCTTAGCTAAATCGGGCTCTTCCAACGTGAGCATGGAATGGACCTGATAAAATGGTGGGAGAGGATTACTTTGACGAAGCAGTGTTCCAACTCCATTGTAGACCTCGGATAGGCCTGCAACCATCTGAAGAACAAAACGATCATTGGTAACGGGCGCACCAACGTTTCGGAGTTGATCCGCTAATTCATTCAGCCTTATAAAATAGGCTGAGACGTTCGGAAAATCTTCCATGTTGACATGGAAAAATTCCTGCTCAAGAGTGACAGGACGGGAATTTTTGTTATCTTGGAATATATCACGCACCCTATTCCAAATTTTCATCGCCGTAGCGTCGGGTTCAATAATCTTCTGCAAGAGGTCTGTAGAGATAATAGAATGAATCCACCAGAGAACGGTAGCATCAAGGGTTGTCCATAACGTAAGATCATCATCGGGGTAGGCACATTCTCCTTTCCAGTTACCGAGGGGATGATGTAATGGAGGACTTGATGCGAGCGTGCGTGAGTCTTGAATAATTCCGCCCACGTCGCGTGTTGGATTTTTCATCTCAAGAACAATAGGGATGTGGTTGTTGATGTTGGAGACTGTAAGGGCAGGATGAAACATGTTCTTTGACGTAGACATAACGAAAGAATAATATGTGAATTAGGGATTTGGAAGAAAATTTGGGAAGAGATGAAGAAATTGCACGAAAATCGAGACTGAGAAAAAAGAATGGATTTTGGGCGTAATTCAACACCAAAAGCTAGCTTGCAGGATGAGAATTGTTGAAGTCCATATAAGGAGTCCATGTTCCCATTCCATATCCGATGTGGGACTCTTAACACTCCCGCACGCCCAGATCTTGTTAACTGGAGCGTGTATAATATAATTTGGGGCCCAACATCGGTGGACAACGAATTGAAATGGGTTTGGCTCTAATACCATGTAATGAATGCTTGGGTCTAACTCAATTCCATGTCCAAGATTTATTCTTTACATTGAAGACGACACAAATTGGGACCGCAAAATCAGTGGAAGCAGATTTGGTACATGAACCTTCTTCCATTACCGAAGACCAGGTGTTCGACAAAATTTCACACACAGCAGTGAGCTTTGACATTCATGATCTAAATGTTATTGCCCATGAGGGTGCACACTCTGTGACTACAGTAGCCAAGGTGTACAACAAGGACGACAATCCACGAGATGATGTAGCTTTGTTTAACAAATCTCCTAAAAGCTCCTAAAAGGGATACATCAGGTTTTCTGGTTCCTTTTCCTTACCAAGGTACTGCAATGTCGAATGTCAGTATGCGAATTGCTGCAATCGAATATCCATTTGATGGTGTCTTATGGCATCGCACTATTTCTTGTTTGCATAGTTCTCTTGAAGAAATGCGTGGGGGTAAAAAAAACCCAGAGTGTCGCCTTACCTTGACTTTAGCTAACGCAAATGCAATTGGGTTGATACTGGGCAAGAACGTAATCTTCCTCATTTCTTGTCATCTAACTAAGCGGATGTGCTAGTTCTCTGCACAATTGTCTCGACACTGGACAGCATGATTTAGATTGTGCGTCTATTGCTAATGAACCTTTAAATACTGCATCGAACTGTTTGAAGGAGTTGCTAAAAGACGTACAGGTTTCACCGCAAAGTTGTATGATTGCGGGTGTGTCGATGGAGTTGAAATTGATATTCAAAGCTATGGTGCTTTCAACACTTCTTATGCAACTTACAATCTACTGGGAGAGTCTATAGAGAATTCATTGATTTGTCTTTTTGATGTTGTTACTACCCATGTTTTGGAGCGATTCAGTGCACCAGTGGTACAATATGATACATGTGCTTATACGAACCGTAACATTCTGGTTTATTCTCTTGGACGTGATACTTTGTTTGGTTGGATAACGAGGTCAAGGACAGGTTCTTTAAGGGTTTTGCCGCACTCTATACTTGCTGTGAAGAGTGAAGAGGAAGATAGTGGTGAATTGATTGGCAAAAAGATAATAATTTCTTTACTGGGAAAATGGAAAGATTGCAGGTCACATCTTTCCTGGCATCACTTATATATACACCAATCTTGAGGCTATGGCTCATGTTAAACCAATTTGCTATGGCTCGCCGAGTAGAAATCTTATTAGTTCTACTTTACAGTATAGTGATAGTCTTAGCCATTCCAGGGAACCCATGATTCTTGTTAATTACTTGAAATCAACTTGGTTGTTGCCATTGAGAGGATTGAACAATTCAAAGAATTCTTACTTCCTGAATCCTTTATTGCAATCACTGGCTTATGCTTCCATTTTGAGAAAGGATTTCTCAAAATGATGTACATAACTATAAAGTGTTGTACAATTGGTGGATTCATTTAGGACTTAATGCTTACAAGCAACATGATGTCCCCAAGTTTTATATTTTCAGATTGCAGAAGATCATACCACAGGACATGGAGCTTTACAGTGTGACACTTACACCATTTTCCTTGAGTCACGATGTAAAGAGTTGTTGCAACATAAGGAAATGGGTAACTCATGGATACATGGTAGCGCTTGCTGGACTGGTCTTACTCTGTGGCTTGATGTTCGCAACTCTTTTTCATTTCTTAAGTCGAATCTTGAGGACAAGGTTCTCATTGAGGAGCGGGAGTATTGTTGTGAACCGAGTTGGATCCATAAGCCTGTATGAGCTAGAAGTGATAAATAAGACTGATTCAGTTGAAATTATTGGGCCGAGTAAAATGTTGGAGGGTTTTATTATCCAGACCCAATTAGCAATTGTTAAAAGGGATTAGAAGTTAGAAAGAACGGTTATTGGTATTGTTGAGAAAAATGTCAGTTCTCTCATCCGCTTTCTCAAGAATCTAAACTTCTCATCTACCTTCTAGTTATCTCCTTCCATAGTTCTCTTCTTCGTTTTACTTGTCGATTGTTGTTATTAGTTCCATTCACTATGTAATTCTGAATTTAGTGACTATAATATATCAGTATTCTTATCGTGAAATTTGGAGTTGTTACAAAAGATCTCATATTCTTGACTCAATCTTTGTCTCTTTAGTGTGACCCACAAAAAAATGCTGGGTTCACGTTAAAATTGCCCAATATTTTTTTGTTTGTTCAATCAAAGAAGTTATAGATTAAGGGCCCGTTTGCATATGGTGATTTGAAATTATGTTGTTTTGAAGTTGAAATTTTGTTTGGACATTTAATTTGAATTTCTTAAATTATATTTTTTCTCATAAACATGTAAACCTCACAATTTGTAAAAACTAAACGAAAGAGCTCATGCCATAAATTGTTAATGAAGACTGGGTCCCCAGTCGCTGACAATTGAGTGTGGCATTCCATGCAATGAAACTATCAAAACTTTTTCAACTTGTATACAATCTTACCAAATGAGCAAATCATAATTCATAAATAAATTATTGTGATTATATCCTATTACAAAATTTTAAAGACACATTATTTTATAAAGATTCAGTTTTAAAAAAATAACAATAGTAGTAACTAGCTATTCTTTAACGTATAATCCTTCCACAAGGTACTAATAATCTATTCACGTTGAGCATGAGTCTTTTTTCACAAAATATAAAATGATGGATCTTTTTTATAAAATATAAATTTATGGGTCAAGTTTTACATTTAAAAATAATTGAAATCACGATTTGAAATTTCAATCCTACTTTTGGAGAATTTGAGATTTGAAATGATAATTCGAAATTAAAGTTGAAATTTGTACAATTTTATAAACAAATACTGATTTAAATCCTCTCAAATCCTATGGCCAAACGCCTACTAAGATGATTTTTTTTCTTTCAGATGTAGTTGTTTGAAAATTTTAGATTAACATACGTTGCTTCAACTTAGAAGTTCTAGATTGACTCTTGTGAAAGTATCGTGCACCACATTACTCCTCTCCTTATGTCCCACTCTTTACTATGACTCCCAAGTGTGTAATGTTTTTGGCCCCCTTGTATTTTAGAAGAAATTATCTTCTATGATCAATTATGTACAAAGATTCTATAAAGATTTTTTGTGTTTTATTTATTAATATCTTATTCTACATTTATAATCTTTTGCGAAAAAAGGTTATATAATTTTTTTTTTAAAATCATTTCCAATGGACCATAAAAACAGATGTCTCCTCTTAAACAACATGGCATACATGTGCTAGTCCAAATTCAATGCTCAATATATTTGATGAACCATAAATCATAATATGGAATCTATGGAATCATGGCAGAAAACATTGTAAACATTACCTACCTGTGCGATTCAAAATAGCACACCCACCAAAATTCTCTACCGTCGGATCCTCACCTATGACCACCTTAGAATTTTCGATTGTCTGTGTTACCCAAATATGACATCCACGACACCTCACAAATTAGCACCCAGGTCTACTCCGTGCGCCTTCTTAGGTTTTCCGTCAAACCATAGGGGGTACTCGTGCTATGACCTCTCCACCGACAAAATTATAATTTCTCACCACGTCACCTTTCTCGAATATGTTTTTCCGTTTGACGACATTAAAAAAAATTGAGTCACTAATTACCAATTCCTCAAAGATTTGAACCCCTCACCGCTTGTCCAACAAGCATTCCGGCAGCGGCAGCCGCACCAAACACCATCACCGGCGGCCATCTGCATCAGTCCACCAGTGTACCACTGTTGCAGCCACCTCCGACTGCCACCACCGATAATCGGCACTTCTCTGTCTCACCACCGTCTCTGCCTCAGTCTTAATCATCGCCGACTGCCACCACCTCTGTCAGTCGGCACTCCGTCACTATCAACACCAACAGTCACCGGAACCCCCATCGCCCAACCATTGTGTCTCCACCTCCAGTACACACCGTAGCCGACCCTCCAGTGCAATACCTTTCCTCCGACTCACCTCCAATCACCGGCAACCAGAACCCATCAAAATACCAGTTCTGCCCCAACCTACCACCGTCGCCATATCCGACTTCACACACCACAGATCTGCCCAGACCATCGTCACCACCACAACCATTGTCATATCCAGAAATCAGACACCCCACCCCGTAGCCGACACCGATCCTCATTCCCCACCCATTCTATCAGTTTGTTCCCAAAAACAGCAACCACATATTCCGTCGTTCAGCTCCCAAAAACAGCAACCACCACCAAATACCGAAAGTACCCCAACACCCTCGTATCATATGGAAACTCGTGCCCAACATGGGATTTTCAAACCCAAAGTTCAATTTAACTTAGCTACACAAATCATATCCTCAATTCCTAAAAGCCCAAAATTAGCCAAACTTGACCCAAATTGGAATGTGGCCTTGTGTGAGGAGTTTAATGCTTTAACAAAATAACACACTTAGGATTTGGTTCCTCGACCGGAGGGGGTGAATGAGATCCGATGCATGTGGCTTTTTTGTCACAAGTACAAAGATAATGGTGATTTAGAGAGGTATAAGGCAAGACTTGTGGATAATGACACAAATCAGTAGGAGGGTATTGATTGTGGTGAGACATTCAGTCCGGTTGTTAAATCAGCTACTATTTGCACAGTTCTGAGTATAGCAATGGGCATGAACTGGCCTATTCATCAGCTTGATGTGAAAAATGTGTTTCTACATGAGGATTTGAAAGAAACAGTTTATATGCATCAACCGCCTGGTTTTGTCCATCTAACAGCCCCTCAGTATGTATGTCATCTCTGTAAGTCACTCTATGGCTTGAAACAGGCGCCTAGAGTGTGGTATGATCGCTTTGCACAGTATATCATGCAGATTGGGTTTGTGTGCAGCAATTGTGATAATTCTCTATTTATTTTTCATAGATGTAGTAGCATTGTATATTTATTATTGTATGTTGATGATATTGTACTCACTTCCTCCTCTGATTTGTTGAAAAATGAGATCATTACGCTGCTCAAAATAGAATTTGTTATGACTGACTTGGGGAAGCTGAGCTATTCTTTTGGGGATTTCTGTTACTAGATCTGCAGATACTATGTTTCTTTATCAGCGTAAGTATGCAGAGGAGATTGTATACAGGGCTAAAATGGCGAATTGCAAGATTATGGCTACTCCAGTTGAATCTAGATCAAAGCTTAGTGCTTTGGATGGTGATCCAGTGTCAGATCTCACTCTTTACATGAGTCTTGCAGGTGCACTACAATACCTCACTTTCACCAGGCCTGAAATTGCTTATGTTGTTCAGCATGTATGCTTATTTATGCATGCCCCAGGGAGCCTCACTTTACTGCCCTCAAACGTATCATTCGATATGTTAAGGGCACACTTGATTATGGTTTGCATCTATACCCCCTTCGCACCGAACATGTTGTTGTCATATACGTATGCTGATTGGGCAGGTTGTTCGGACATGCGACGCTCTACCTCAGGCTACTGTGTGTTCTTAGGAGATAATCTTATTTCTTGGTCCGCCAAAAGACAACCCACATTATCTTGTTCGAGTGAAGAAGCAGAATACATAGGCGTTGCTAATGTTGTTGTTGAGATCTGTTGGCTCTGAAACCTTCTTTTGGAGCTTCAATGTCCATTACGTAAGGCGTCTTTGGTCTATTGTGATAACATATCCGCTATATATCTATCTCATAATCTGGTTCAACATCAGCGAACCAAACACATTGAGATAGACATCCACTTTGTTCGTGAGAAGGTTGCTCTCGGTCATGTCAAAGTATTGCATATGCCCTCGTCATATCAGTATGCGGATATATTCACAAAGGGCCTTCCTAGACAATTCTTCCTAAACTTCAGATCCAGTCTTAGCGCCCGGCCTCCTCCCGCTCCGCTTGAGGGGGTGTATTAGCAAGTGTACCATGTTTATATTTACCATATTTAGTGTTATGTAATTATGGTAAAATTAGGATCCCTTGTTGTATAAGGACTCCACATTGTACACCTATATATATATATATATATATATATATATATATATATATATATATATATATATATATATATACACCTATATATATATATATATATATATATATATATATTGTATTAATGAGAAAGGCTCCCCAAGAGAGATTAATACAATTCTACAATAGTAAACCACCCCGTTCTAGCATGTTACTATCCATCAACAACTCCTATTCTTATTTTAAATAATTAATCTGAATCTAGGAAAGTAGAACGACAACTGTAATGGAGTCATTAAGAATCCAAAAATTTTGAGTATGATCCAAATAGTGTCTAGGATATATTCCAAACATTTTTGGTCCATTCATTCAAGAATATTGCACAAATAAGAGTGCTTATGTACCTTTTCTTGAAGCTTAAACTGTTTTGTCTTTATGCCCATTACTCGTATTTAAATATTCTCACATTGAATAATCTTTTATTAAAGATTTTCTCAGAAAACTTTATCATTAATTCAACTTTCATTTTGCTCATTCATGAGTAACGTGAATTGATTTGAATTACTTTGTTAAGCACCTACATTATGACAATCCAAAGACCACTATTCATTCATTTATTAGAAGCCTATGTTTTAGGTATGCATTTACTATAAAAGTTCTCACTTTCATCTAGCAAACATCATCTGATTAGGTCTTGCGAATGTCAACAATGAAAAAAAAAATCGAATGAAAATACCAACTAATTATCACTCTTGACCCAGACAACATTCGAGGTATAGGGGGAATTGGAGCAGCAAGGAATGTCTAGACGACACTTTTATTCCTAAATTAATATCTTATTGATGTCATCATTCCCAAGTAATGTTTCTAGAGAGAACCGACTTGCATGCAACTATCAATGGCTCCATCATACATATCTTCAAGATTGTATTTGAATTTGAATCCATGGTCCATGAGTTTCTTCGAACTAGGCCGAGGGAACGTGAATTCTTTTGTCACCTTCAAACAACTACAATAAAATCAAAAGAATCAATACTTTACACTTTTGTATGTAACATTAAATATTTATAGTAATTAACGAGCATGTCAAAATCTTAAACGACAGATAAAGAAAATCGGAGGAGAAACTCACTCAAAGTTGGGATTTGGTATTGAGGATATTTAGCTCTTAGAAATTGAGACAATTCATCTGGAGTTATATTTGTACTTGAGCAAATGTACCTCCCTTTTTAACTTTAGGACATTCCAAAAGAAATATGTGAGCTCGAGCCACATCAGCTACGTGCACCAATGCAATAACACCAGAATCATACTCTATGCTACTCCAATTACCTACAAATTAATATCACAAGTGAAATAGTAAAAGCATACAATAACCAAAGTTTAATTCCGCTAAATAAAGTTAGATATGAATTAAACCAAAGAGGAGTTAACTTATATATATTTACAATGTAAAACATTTTGTGGGTTAATAATATTTTTGGTCCCTCATATATTAGTAAATTTATTTTAATCTTTATATCTGATTAGGAACATTTAACCTTTAATTATTTAATTTGAAATGTACATTTTTTATTCCATTGCTTATAAATATTCACAAACTTCCAAGATTATTAATTTTTCCGCCATTTAATTATTCATATTTTATGTTAAGCATGTACTATCACTCTATTTGCGAGCAACATTCTTTTAAAATAGTCCAAATATAACTTAATTCCTACATAAAGGGACCAGCAACACGCATATTCCTTAATTAATTGAAGGCTGATTTTATTGGGTCATATATCATAAGGACTAAAATCATAATTTATCAATGACTGAGGAATCAAAAAGTTCTATTAGATTTTCTAAAAAATTTAACGTATATACATTGATAAAGCACAAAGAATATTTATACGTCACGTGTATAGTAGTTAAAATCTCATTTAGAAAACTTGCTTTATTGAACTCCTACAATAATAAATATATAGAGTTTTAACTTTTATGCATTACGCTATAACTATTTTAAACACAATCAGATTAAATTTGTCTACAATAACATATAATTGATTAAAATTATAAGTCTAATATGGTACAACTTAGTAAATAAAGTTTAATATAGCATGAAAGTTCGTTACATTACTGTGTGTCAAAATATATACGAGTTAAATCAATAAAAATATTACTACTATAGAGAGTGTAGGGAGATTTTACTCTATGGTACTTTATAAAGTAGTACGAGAAGTATATAACTATTACAAGTATTCGAAAGGATAAACAAAGATTCAATAATTCATCTAGTAATCTGAAAATTACAGTAGAACTACAAAACTGAAATTACAATTTTGTTGAAGACGGAAAATTGGAAACTGTTTTTGCTGAGTCGAGTGTGGCACTCTGTCCTTAAGACAATATTGCCTCGTATGTATCCTTTATACGTCCTGGACAATTTGTCTCCCAAGATAAAACAGCAATGGAACACTTGAGCAAAGGAAACTCAAGAGCTACCGTGAAGAATATTAAGTAACGAAATGATGCCTGAAAGTTGTAGGAAGAAGAAAACTTTCTGCTTGAGTAAGCTTCTGAATTTTCGTGTATATTATATGTGTGTTCTTAGTGCTCAACAATAGTGTAAGGGGGTGTTTATATAGGTGATGGAGGGGCTGAAAACTGCCTCCATAATAGCCAAATAATAACTTCTGGGATCAAACTGTACTTCTGGCAAAGTTCTCTGGCCCAAAAAGATAATATCAGAAGACCCACAGCCCACAGCCCACGGCCCACGACACACGACCCACGACCCACAAACCGAGAACCCGAGAACCCGAAACCCGAGAACCCGGAACCGGACCGGACGGGACGGGCGCGCGGCGGCGGCGCGCGTGTGGTCTTTCCTTGAACCGAAGCACATCTAGGTCCTCCCTCCTTTAAACACATGGGATACCCCTTGGGGTCCCAAATCCCAAACCAATTTCGAGTCTTATATACACAACAATTCTTTCTTCCTCTACCGACGAGGGAGAATTGAACCCAATACCACACTTTCCATGCTTCAAACACCTTACTTCGTGGACCAATATCTCTTTCATTTCTCAATGAAATTTGACGATTCTTGGCCCTACGGTTATCTATGTACTTAGTAGATCATGCATATGTGAAGAACCGGATTCTCCAACATATGTAACACTAGTGTTTAAGCCGTTAAAGTTGGTCGGTCGCAACTCCCGCCAAAGGCAAATTTCCAACAATCCCCTCTTGAAAGAGATTTTGGCGCACTCACATGGTGTCCTTTTCATTTCTAGCAATATTTCAGCGGACCGATGTTGCATAAGGAAAGGTAGCCTCAGCTTTGAACCTTCCATAGTTGAATACCATCGGACTTACTTACTGCGCGGTGAACGTGATGTCTTGAACCGTCAGTGTTTAGTGTAAGCCAAGTCAATGATACCAACACAACAAATTCCCTTACTCTCTTCTTCGTAATGTTTTGTCCATTTTGGCCATGGACAACGTCTTGGATTCTTAAGTGCGTTCATTTTGAGGCGGCCCGTCCTCGCACTTAAATAGGTGGTCTCCTACAAGGTATCCTGCTATACCCCACTTCACAAGTGTTAGGAACCATTAAAAGTTTCCCAAAAACCTAACCTCAACTGTTGAGGAGCATTACGAGTTTTGAAAACTTAACCTTTACCCACACCGCAGATAGCACTTAAAGTCTATCGTGGGAACGGCTTTGGATTTGGTGTTTCTTTCGTAAATCACTATCCGCAGTGCTCATGCTTCCACCGAAGCGATCAACCGAACCTTTACACTTAGTTTTCCCATTGAACCAAATTACCGGGATCTCCGCTAGTAAGGTTGGGTTACCACCGTATTGGTCCGTATATTTTGGGTTTTAAGCCCATTCCCTAGACATGCAGAACACTTGATCTCCGGTAGTCCCTTAGTTAGTAAACAAGGAAGTGACACCCGTGATGATCAATCGCCAGACGGCCTTATGTCTCCCGACAAATCCTGACAGATATGTCCAGACACCGTCATCCGTGTCCTTTCTAAAGCCGACGGCTAGCCACAAGTGTATAATCTGCCAAGGCACGGGTTTCTCCCAATAAGGGACGTCCTCTAAGGAGTCGTGAAGTTACTCAACTTCTTTCATGCTTTGTATAAAGCGATAAACTCCGATTCCATCATGAATCGGCCGATGCAAGTTTGCTTAGAGGATTTTCCAAGAACCACCATACACATTTACTTGTGGCTTTGGTGTTCTTCAGATCTGATGTCCAGTTTGCATCACTGTGTTCTCTCAGAACCGCTGGACATCCAGAATACTATAATCCGTAGATAAACGAATAATTCAGATATCGTCATATCCGACTTAACGCCTTCTATTGATCATGTATTAAGATTATCAGTGAACCTTAGTTCAACTGATCTGATTGTAGGACGATACTAGGTCGGTTGTAGTGTGTACAATACATTGAACTACACATGATCTGTGCGTATCGCTCCTTGTCTATGGGTGCACCATGATTCAAATCAGTTCTATGATTCATATCCATTGATGGCTTCAACGAGACTGTCAACTATCGACCAGTCCGTTAGATGTCTTTAGAAATCCAATTCCTAAGATATCATCTGTGATATCCATATCTTTCATCTCGAGACTTTGTTTCAATATGACTTTTACTTTCGCATCATGATTCTCCAACCGCTGGCTTTCTAACTTCGTGAGTCAATGTTTACGTGGTCGATTCATTGTTTATGTTTTATCTGAAACTTTCAGACCAAAATGTAAACATTTCAGGGACCAAGATGAAAGTTCGTGAAGAAGCCCAACAAATTCGTAAAACCAACTCTGATTCTCTTCTTCCAACTCTCCGGTTGGGAAGGCTGTTTTAACATTCATGCCACGCAAGACTGCAATGGACCATGATGTTAAGCTACTCCTAGGGGAGCACATGTACAAGTAGCCGAGGCTTTGAACTCGTCAGTAGATCCATCTACTTTGTACTCACTTTTGAGTATTCTTTTTCACAACCCAAAGGTTCTTTTCCTGGAGGAAGATCAACCATTACGCAAGTATGGTTATATATGATGGAATATATTTCTCTCTTTAGCTTCTTTCCAAAGCAGCGCTTTTGGAGATAACAATTATTTGTTAATTGGCCATGGTTCGTTCTTAACCATACAAGCTAGAAGGACTGGAACAAGTCTTTGTCCCCTCTTTTCTCCGCTTGGTTCAACATCTAGAATCCCTGAGTTCTGCAGATCTGGAATATTAAGTTCCGGATAGCCAGCAACTTTCGAGTCCTGTAGATACGGAGCGTCTAGTTTCGGACAGTCAGGCCCTCGCGGGTTCTTGTTAACCTTGAGCAATTACTCATTTTTCCTTTTCAAGGAAAGTTATCTTATAAGAATTCAGCATTCTTTGACGCCAAGAGGCGATAAGTACTACTGTTATTTACAGATCCAGTGGATATGCAATCTACAGTCTTAGGTCGAACTTGACTTGTTTCGGCAGTCCAACTTCTACCAAGCCACCCCACATCACAACTTTTGTATGTGAGATCCTTTTCATGTCTCACACGAAGAGTTATCCTTATCCTTATGCGGAGTTCTGTTGAGAATCGCATTAGCGGTAAGGATCGCCTTGCCCCACATAATTTAGGCATACGGGTTTGCGCTTGGCTAACACCGTTAGACTGAGGTGAGTAATGAACAGTCGTTTAATGAACGCTGCTTCACATTCTCCCCCTCTATCGCTATGAATTTCGCAATCCATAGGCTTAGTTGATTTTCAACTTCTGCTTTGTAGCGCTTATCCGCTTCAACAACTTTATCTTTGTTTTTTAACAAACAAAGGATTCCATACGTTGTACCATCATCAATGAAGTTCACAACATACTTGTCTCCCCCCTCTATTTTGTATAAACTTCAAATCACCCAAGTAGGTGTGACTAAGTTCTAGAGGAGCGGTGCTTCTTTCGCTATTCCCTTTGACGGAATTTGGAAAGTTGCTTTTGCCTCTTCGTCTACCTCACATTCATTTTTAGGGTTTATGTCGATAGAAGGCAACAATCTCAACATCGTTAGCTTTTGAATGACTTGCTATTTAACGTGTCTTAATCTATGATGGCATAGATGCACGGATTACAAATATATCATTCATTTGGCTATAGACGTACTGTACCATTCTTAGTTATTACAGACCTGTTGGACTAGTCTCAAACCAGCTTGACCAACAGCGTCCCTTAAACCAAGTTAAGAACATGTAACACCTCTTTTTAGAGTGATCTCATTCCTTGAAGTCCTATTGAGGACAACCTCTCCAGCCCCTTTGATTTTAGAGGTGGCGTTGCTTCACATGAACAACCTCTTGCCCGTGGTTAGGGCGTAACTGGATCATATGTGATCTGGATACTCTGGCCCACTGCAGTTGCTTTGCAGACTGAGTGTCCAATTTCTTTTCTGCCTTTCTTTAGGCCTTCAGATCATTTCGCACTGTAAACTCGACCCACCTTACTAGGTGTCCATTACTTTTCCTATGAAATGAATTACGCCCCACTCCGCCGCCTGAGGCTTTATATGACTGAGTATCCAATATCATCATATCAAAGGAATTTTGGCCCACTCCAGTCACCCGGAGGCTTTGTATGACTGAGTGTCCAATATCATCCTATGAAGGATCTTCTGCCAAATAATATGACATGCTCAACGTCATTAACTTTTAGACTTCTTCCGTTATGATTGGTGCCCATATAATTCTTGGCGCTTACTTAAGAGTGGTAACGGTTTTCGCACAGTTAGTGGATCTTTCTCCATCGTATGTGCGAACATACTTTACATACTTTAACAATTACACTTAAAAGAACGGATCTTTTTAAGTCGTTTACAATCCAATCTTTAAACGGGAAAGAAGATAAGATTAAACTTCTGATTTTAAAGCGTAAGGAATATAAATTATTTTCATATTCCTCCTTACTTTAATCCATTTTTAATCAGACATCATTTAATATTTATTCTTGACAAGTAAGAAAAACTACTTATCCCAATTTCGGATTCTGGCTCACTTCGCCACTTCATCAACCGAGTGTCCAGCTCGTCTGAATCAGACATCCGAAACTTCGGGATTAAACTGCATTTCGGCAAAGTTTTCTCGCCCAAAAGACAATATCGAAGACCGAGGCCTGACCGGACGGGACGGGACGAGCGCCTTGGCGGCAAGGCGTGTGGTCTTTCCTTGAACCGAAGCACATCTAGGTCCTCCCTCCTTTAAACACATGGGATACCCCTTGGGGTCCCAAACCCCAAACCAATATCGAGTCTTATATACACAACAATTCTTTCTTCCTCTACCGATGAGGAGAATTGGACCCAATACCACACTTTCCATGCTTCAAACACCTTACTTCGTGGACCAATATCTCTTTCATTTCTCAATGAAATTTGACGATTCTTGGCCCTACGGTTATCTACGTACTTAGTAGATCATGCATATGTGAAGAACCGGATTCTCCAACATACGTAACACTAGTGTTTAAGCCGTTAAAGTTGGTCGGTCGCAACTCCCGCCAAAGGCAAATTTCCAACAGAGAGTACATACCTAAAATCATAGCCATAGAGAAACGAACAACTTCAGGACATTGAGGAGTAACAAAAGGGCCAAGAACCCAAGCATGATTCAAACACACAACATCAACTCCATTTTTCTCTCCAAATTTTAGAACTTCTTTTTCTATTAATGTTTTACTTATTGAGTAAACAGCTCCTAAATGATTCAACTTTTTGATAAAATCTGTATCACTCCACGAACTTTCGTCTACTACATCTTGACCCCCAGTAACGTAACCAACTGCACCATCAGTCGAAGTGTATATAACTCGTTTTACTATTTTTGAATCCAAACATGCCTTCAAAATGCCTAAAATTTCGTCTCCTCATCGTTTGTATCCTCGAAATCAACAGAATGACCAATGATAACAGCATTGCACCCTTCAATTGTTGGACGAAGGCTTTCAGGATTGTCAGGATCTGTGCGGAAAATTTTGAGTTTTTGGGATGCATTTGGTAATTTCTCCAAGAAACTTGCTCCTTCTGTATTGGACAACAATGATTTAGAGAAGGGAAAAGGGTAAAAGAGTACTCTACAATGCGCGATATATATTAATCTTATTCTCCGTTATACTTTGTTGCGTGCTAGCTATTTATATTCTTGTCATTAATAAAATGTCTCAGGGCACTTAACAGAAGTAAAAAATAAGGGATAAATTTGGAAATTTCTTATGAAGTACGTTGACATACGTGGAATTCAACAGGTCCACGTAGGCGCTCCGTTAGAATCGAGAGAAAATTAAGACAATTTCTAAAAACAAGGGTTTGAATAATTACCCAAAATATAACATAAGGTAAAATTAGTAGTGCAACAAGATGCAATGAAGGGTTATACTATGTAAACAGGGTAGAAAGAAAAGTTTTGTACATATGTATAATATAACTCTGATTTCACCGAAAAAGAGAAGAGTAATTTACAAGGCGGAGTGCCGGAAAGAGGCACATAGAGTGGTGTTACCTTCAATCTAGTACAAAACAAGTGACTAAGCCAAACGAATTTCTAAAGGTACTTAAGAGGAGCAATAAATATGTATAAAAATAAAAATAAAAAAATTATAAAGGGTTCAAGTGACCACACGTATGTAGCTATTGACTTCCACCCAATTGGCACAGATAGAATGTTTTTGGTTCCTCAAACGTTTCTCACTAAAGAGTTTGAGTTATATACACTAATTAATAATATATGATATGTTTACACTATTAGATTTATTGTGGGATTTCATGTTGTTGTTGTTGATATGTTTACACTATCAGATTTATTGTTTGTAATAACATATACTACTACAATTTATAATAAACATGATATGTTAGCAGGGAAAATAAAATTAATAACCTCATATAACATGTTAAATTATACTGATAGGAAAAACAACGCTTTGTTGACTGATATGTAACAAAGAAACATGATTTGATAATTTATACCAGGGCCAAATCTCTAGCATATTCCTAAAAACAAACAATAAGATGGTGTTTAATTACTCTTTAAATTTGATGGGTGAAGTATCACTGTGTCAACGTATGTTGCTTGGATTCGCAGATGAAAGCAAATCAACAAGTCTGATTAACGTGGTTTTGAGCAATTAGTGGCCGCAGGATCCTAATAAAATGATCACTACTGATCAAAACAAATCAGTGAAATCAGCAAATTATCCTCCGTTTTAATTTATGTGATATAATTTAAATTTTCGCAAAATTTTGAAAAAGAAATAAAGATTTTTATTTGTGATCATGACATGTGTGTGACAACACGGTCGGAGCTAGCCCATCAGTTACAAATTCGACCGAACTCAATAACTTTGGTCCAAAACCCTGTATTTGTATTAAAAGAAGTCATTGATTATGCGTAGATTATTACTATATAACCCAATAACTTTAAAAAATTAAAATCTTGAATTCATAAATTCAAATTCTGGCTCAGACTCTACGTAACAATAATATATTACAAACTTATAGTTCTAAACATATGATACTCCACATTTATGGATTCAACTTGATTATTCTACCGCAATTCAATTGATTTACTAAGTTTGAGGTCTATTATTTATGCTTATACGGTCAATTTTTTAAAAATAAATATATGTGATCTAAACTAGAATTATTGAATTCAAATGGACCATAACTTACGCACCAAATTCGGATGCCGATGTCGGGTGATATGGTGGGCTCTATCTACAGTAATAAAATAAAATAATTTAATTACAATAATAAATTTTTGATACGTGAAACTTAATTAAATAGGGATTTGGATAAATAATCTATAAGGTTAGCGCGCATAATATTTTGGTTAAGTAAGCACGCCCCTTAATCAAAGTAGTATGTGTTAAACACAGTTAAGGGGAGAATTAGTGTTGTAAACCTTTTCGTTTTTTAATTCTAAAGTGTATATCGCATCGTTTAAGTTAAAGGATATTATTTCCATATTGTAGAAGTGTATTAATTTCCCTTGAGGAGCCTTTCTCATTAATACAAAATATATATGTAGGGTATACACTGTGGAATCATTATACAATAGGGATCCTATATTTATCATATTACATAAGACTAAATATAGCTAAATAATATTGTACACATTAGACTGGATCTGAAGTCAAGGAATAACTGTCTAGGGAGGCCTTTTGTGAATATATCTGCATACTTATAAGAAGAAGGTACATGTAATATCTTGATATGACCGAGTGCAACATTCTCACGAACAAAGTGGATGTCCATCTCAATATGTTTGGTTCGTTGATGCTGAACCGGATTATGAGATAGATAGATGACGGATATGTTTTCACAATAAACCAAAGACGCCTTACGCAACGGACACTGAAGCTCCAAAAGAAGGTTTCAGAGAACATATATCAGCAACAACATTAGCAATACCTCTGTACTCTGCTTCTGCACTCGAACGGGATAATGTGGCATGTCTCTTGGAAGACCAAGAAATGAGATTATCTCCCAAGAATACACAATAGCCTGAGGTGGATCGTCGCGTGTCCGGACAGCCTGCCCAATCAACATTCGTATATGACAACAACCTGGTCGGTGTTGAGGGGTATAGATGCAGTCCATAATCAAGTGTGCTCTTAATGTATCGAATGGTGCATTTAAGGGTAGTAAAATGAGGCTCCCTGGGAGCATGCATGAATAAGCATACCTGTTGAACATCATAAGCAATGTCAGGCCTGGTGAAAGTAAGGTATTATAGTGCACCTGCAAGACTCTGGTAGAGAGTGGGATCTGACAGTGATCATCATCCAAAGCACTAAGATTTGATTTAGAGTCAACTAGAGTAGACATGATTTTACAATTTGCCATTTTAGCCCTGCACACAATCTCATCTGCATACTTATGCTGACAAAAAAATATAGTATCTGCAGATCTAGTCACTGAAATCCCAAAAAATAGCTCAACTTCCCCTAGTCAGTCATAGCAAATTCTGTTTTGAGCAATGCAATGATCTCATTTTTCAACAACTCAGATGAGGCAGTAAGCACAATATCATCTAGATAGAATAATAAATATAAAATACAACTACCTATATGAAAACTAAATAGAGAATTATCACACTTGCTGTATACAAACCCAATCTGCATGATATACTGTGCAAATCGATCATACCACGCTCGAGGGGCCTGTTTCAAGCCATAAAGTGACTTACGGAGACGACAAACATATTGAGGGGCTACATGATGGACAAAACCATGCGGCTGGTGCATGTAAACATTTTTTTAAAAATCCCCATATAGAAACACATTTTTCACATCAAGCTGATGAATAGGCTAATGCTTACCCATAGCAATACTCAGAATAATGGGAATGGTGGCCGGTTTAACAACCGGACTGAATGTCTCACCACAATTTATACCCTCATGTTGATTAGTTCCATTAGCCACAAGTCGTTCCTTGTACCTCTCTAGGTCACCACTGTCTATGTATTTGTGACAAAAATTCCACACGCATCGGTCATCGGATCACATTCACCCTCTTCGGTCTGGGAACCAAATCTCAAGTGTGTTGTTTCGTTAAAGCATTAAATTCATTACACATGGCCGCATTCCAATTTGGGTCTAGTTTGGATAATTTTGGATTTTTAGGAATTGGAGAGATAGTTTGTGTAGATAGGTTAGCTTGGACTTTAGGTTTGAAAATCCCGTGCTGGGCACGGGTTTCCATACGGTGCGAGGGTGCGGGTTAGGTTTATTTTCTTGGTGTCGGGTCGGGTTCACTGGTGGGGTTTGGGATCTGGTTGTTTTGGTTACTGGATACAGTGGTGGATAGGGGTGGTGTAACGAGACTGGGTAGGTGGTTTCCGATTGCAGTGAAGGGGTTGTGTGGTGTTGTAGATCCGCGGATCTGGGTGGGTGGGTGGTTTCCGATTGCAGTGAAGGGGTTGTGTGGAGTTGTTGATTTGGGTAGATCAATAGTGGCAGATGACGATGAAGTGGGGTACGGCGACGGTGACGGGGGGACCGTGTTTTGGGATTGTGGTGTAATTTTGGTGGTACAAGGTTGGTTTCCTGGGGCTGGTGAGGATGCAGGTTGGCGTTGGGTGTGTGGTGGCGACATATTGGTGGGGACGGTGATCGGTGGGGAGACTGAGGTGGCGGGCCGATTGCCGGTAGGGATGGCAAACGGCGGTGGCCAGCGGAAGAGATGGCATGGGCAGCGGGGATGCCGGAGGTGCGGTCTGCGACACTGGGTTTGTGGGCGATGGTGGTGGTTGGTACGTCGGCTGCCGTCGGAACAGAGGTGGCAGACCTGAGAGAATGAGAAGGAGAGACTGTGGTTGGACTGTCGGCGGTGGCGGTTGGTGCATCCGCCACTGCCGGAACAGTAGCAACCTGACGGAGTGCTTGTTGAACAAGCGGTGATGGGTCCGAATCTTCGAGAAATTGGTAATAAGTGACTCATAATTTTTTAATGTTGTCAAATGAGAAAATATACTCAATAAAGGTGACGTGGTGAGAGATTATGATTTTGTCGGTGGAGAGCTCATAGCACAAGTACCCCCTTATGGTTTGACGGGAAGTCTAGGAAGGCGCACAGGGTAGATCTGGGTGCTAATTTGTTGGGGGTCGTGGATGTCAGATTAGGGTAACACATACAACCAAAAATTCGAAGATGGTCATAGGTAGAGATCCGACGATAGAGAATTTCGGTGGGTGTCCTACTTTGAATCGCACTGGTAGGTAAAATATTGAGAATGTGTTCTACTGTTTTTAGTGCATATGCCCAAAAAGTAGGGGGGGGGGGGAGACGCATGAAAAAGGAGAGTACGAATCATATTATTGATGGTTCGGAGAATTCTTTCGGCTTTTCCATTTTGAAGGGAGATGGAGGGTCACGAGAAACGAAATATCATGCCATTATCCGCACAGAATTTATGAAATTGAAAATTATTAAACTCACGACCATTATCACATTGAAACAATTTTATTTCTTTTTCAAATTGCATTTTGGGAGGTGGGGGGACCGGTGTTTTGGGACTATGGAAAATATGTAACTTATATATATACCTTTCAATTAATGAAAATAATCAAGGAGATTATTTCTTTCATGGTATCAAAAGTCTATGTCAAACAAAAATTTTCTCTCCCAAATTTTTGTTATTCCTCTCGGCCGAGACCCCCCCCCCCTCGGGTTTACCAAATTGTTCTTCCGCTCTCCAAATCTCTCTTACAAATTCATCTTTCACCTCTTGTACTTTCGTTATGTCTACGTCAAAGAACACGCTTCACCCTGCCCTTGTTGGTTCTAACATCAAGAATCATATCCCGTTAATTCTTGAAATAGAAAACGTTCAATACGCGACGTGGGTCTAAGTTATTTAAAATTCACGATCAGCATCAAGGTAAGTAGCTTTGTTCTATAACCAACTCTAGCAGTGACAAAAGGTGAACAAAATGATACATCGCCACCTTGGGCGTACAGGTCAAGACATTTCCAAGGAAAATCTTCCAGATCATGACGCAACCCATCCTTCCTCCTAACACCAAAAGCACGCAAAACAGGGCCTGCTGTTGCATCATTATTATAGTTTTTCACAGAAACACTAGTACGCCCCCGGGGAACCTCCAAACCGCAAGGTAATCTTAGCACGTTCCTGGCACTCTCGATGGTAAATATACTCCGGAGACTCCGACCAGGCATGGCCTGATTTGCATCGGCCAGGAGCTTGATGGCGTCGGAATAATTGCCACCTGATCGGTACATCTTTGAGTCTACATGCCAATTTCGCACCTCCCCTCCACCGATTACCTTGCGGACTTTTGTTTCAAATGCCGACCGCGCCGTCGGGATGCCCCCTCCGGGCACCATCCGCGGAAGTTTGAGGACGGTCAGACGACAGTTCTGCGATAGGAGGCTGGGGATCAACGGCTGGGCCTCCAGCTGGTGGGGCAGCGGTGGCTTGAATCTCAATCCCAACGTTGCGCGGTGGAATATGCTGGCGTCGAGCATCTGGGAGGATATTCTCTGGGTCAACCTCTTGTCTGACCCTACGACGGGTTTTTCGACGACTACCTGCTGCAGCAGCTCTAGTCTCAACTTCAATTCGAACCTCTTCAGGAATTTCTCCACCTGTGGTAGCCAGCCAGGAACGAAAAGTAGTGGCCTGGCGACGATCTCCAAGCTGGTCCAACTCTAAGACCTTCTCATCAATCCATACTCTAAGTTCCTCACGTCTTCGCCGATCTTGGAGGAACTGTGTTTTGTCCAGCGCAATGGCATGGTTGCCGTAAGTGACGCGCACGTCGGTCATCAACTCATCAGACCATGGAGCCTGTGCCCGGTGCTCCCTCTGACACTCATCCATATACAAACGATAACAACGTTCATTTAACGTAAGCTCATCCATTGGTGTGTACGAAGCAGCGGGTTGATAGTCGGCCCGGATAGCTTTCAAACCCGCCTCCTTTTCTCTCTCTTTCAAAGTGATACGGCGCCGCAACTCCATTAATTCAGTATCAATTTCAACCCTAAAACTTTTCTCCTTGATTGCCTTCTCATTAATCTGGGCATCTACATCAGCTACAGTTTGCTGACCAACTGCTCTCTTCTCGAGAGTACGAAGTCTCCGGGCTTCAGTAAGGAATTCAACGCCCAGGGGTGACTTGAGCCAAGTACAAAACAGGAACAAATCTCTAGGGGTGCAGGTGCCCTGCTTAGCCCAAGCCTCATCTTGATTACCCTTGTGTATCATTTGAAGGAAAATTTGGCGATCGGGCTCATTAGTAAGAATCTTCACCGTATCAATGAACTTAGCAACTGTGATGTAAGAACGCGAGATGACGTCACGCGTCCACTCGGCGACAGGAAAACCCTCAGCAGCAAGAGGAAAGAGACACTCAGCAAGTAACAAATCCCAGTCGATGACAGCACGTGGTGGTAGTGCAGGGCCCAAAGGTACTTGCGCCTACCTGAAAAAGAGGTTAGTAGAACAAAAACAAAGGCAATGAAGATGCGGGGAGGAGGGGCAAGAAATGGGATGCAAAGAAGACAGTTAAGATAAAAGCAGATGAGGGCTCGCTCTAAGCTGAATGAATACTTGGGGTAGCGACTTTATTGAAAGGTATATATACAAGTTACATATTTTTCATAATAGGAGAATTCTATTTCTATTCTACTCCTAAAATCTTATTCTACCATAATTCTAACTATACAATTATGGTAAGTGTACAATACTAATTAAGATAATATTTACACTACAATATACTACAAATATATATACCAAATATACATTCTGCCGTGATGGGCTCTGTCCGTGATGGGCCATTACCCGTGATATACACTTTTGTATATCAAGTGTATATCACAGATATATTACCTTGTTTAACAATAAAAATTACTTGTATCTTTCAAGTTGCCAATAATGTCACATGTTATAGATAGTTAACTTTCATTATCGTTGTGATATACAAATGTAATTTGTTACTATCAGGATATTTAAGTTAAATAACAACTGTGTTTCAGTGGCAAATAAGTTGGGATCGATTATATAAATCTTCATTTTCTTATTTAAGCTCATATCATATCACTAACCGAAATTAAAACAGAAAAATAATAAAGGAAGTGTTGAAGGAGTACCTAGAATCATAGCCATGTTATGAAGAACAATTATTGAGCATTGAGGAGTAACAAAAGGGCCAAAAACCCAAGCATGATTCACACACACAACATCAACTCCATTTTTCTCTCCAAAATTTAGAACTTCTTTTTCTATTAATGTTTTACTTATTGAGTAAACAACTCCTAATGGATTCAACTTTTTGATAAAGTCTATATCACTCCACGAGCTTTCATCTACTACATCTTGACCCCCAGTAACGTAAGCAACTGCACCATCGGTCGAAGTGTATATAACTCGTTTTACTGTTTTTGAATCTAAACATGCCTTCAAAATGCCTAAAATTCCGACGATGGCTCGTTGGATTTTCGTCTCCTCATCGTTTTTATCCTCGAAATCAACAAAATGACCAATGATAACAGCATTGCACCCTTCAATTGTTGGACGAAATTTTTTAGGATTGTCAGGATTTGTGCGGAAAAATTTGAGTTTTTGGGATGCATTTGGTAAAGGTTTTAGGAATACATTTGGTGTATTTGGTGTATATATTGTTGGTATATTGTAGTGTAAAGGTTACCTTAATTAGTCTTGTATACTTACCATAATTGTATAGTTAGAATTATGGTAGAATAAGGTTTTAGGAATAGAATAGGAATATGATTTTTCTATTATGAAAATATGTAACTTGTATATATACCTTTCAATTAATGAAAATAATCAAGGGGATTCCCAGCAGCCTCGACGGCCCACTGTCCACTGGCCCAGTAATTCCAGTTCCAGCAGCTACGGCCCAGGACAACCCAGTTCTGGAATTCTTGGGCCCAGACCTCCGCAAGCTCACCACGCAGTAGGCCCCACTCAGACCGATATTGAGGCTGCAATGCACACACTTGGTTTGGCTCAATCGGACCCAAATTGGTATATGCACAGCGGTGCCATTACCCACATGACATCCGATTCAGGTACTCTCTCATCTTATTCCAATTTGAGCAACCCTCACGGCATAATTGTTGTTAATGGCAATTCTGTTCCAATATGTGATTATGGTCATAAAACATTGTCTCCCCCTCATCCCCCCTCTTATTTTGAAAAATACCCTACACGCCCCCAAATTGATTAAAAATTTAGTCTCTGTCCGTAAATTCACTACTGACAATTCTGTTTCTATTGAATTTGATCCATTTGGTTTCTCTGTGAAGTATTTCAAGACGGGGAGTCCTCTCATGAGGTGTGATAGTAGGGGAGATCTTTATCCTATCACACCTAGTCCCGGTCCATCGAGTCAAGCCATGCCATCATCTTTTGTAGTCATCTCTCATTCCTTGTGGCATGCTCGTCTTGGTCACCCGGGGTCCTCTATTTTGTCAGCTTTAGATCAAAATAGTTTTATTTCATGTAAGGGTACAAGTCGTACTCCAATTTGTCAATCTTGTTCTTTAGGAAAAATTGTTAAGTTGCTATTTGTAGACTCAAATCTCATACTTTAATGCCATTTGAGATTATTCAGCATTTTTCGGATATCTCCCGCACCCAAAATTCTCCAGCGGGCCCGTTGGTCCCACTGGCCCGTCACAGTCCTCTCTGCCCAATTTTGGCACTGGGCCAGTTTCAACAATTGGACCAGTCCAGCCCAATACTGAAACTGGTCCAGTTTCTAGTTTCGCCACTGGTACTGCTTCCCGAGTTGGGCCAGCATGCCCACTGCCTGCTGGCCAGTCCGTCCTGAGCCCAACAAATTCCCAAAATCCACACAATTCTTTCTCGAGTCATAGACCGGTCACTCGTAGGCATCAGTGTATTGTTACACCTAAAAGACATTTTAATTTACATTCTAATGTCTCTAAATCCCCCTTGCCCTGTAATCCTGTATCTGCCTTAAACGACCCGAATTGGAAAATTGCTATGACTGATGAATATAATGTCCTTATTGATAATAAGACATGAGAGTTGGTGCCCCGTCCATCTGGTATTAATGTTATAAGGAATATGTGAATTTTTTCTCATAAGGAGAATTCAGATGGTTCATTTGTTCTACATAAGGCGCGGCTTATGGGTGATGGTAAGACTCAACATGTTGGTATAAATTGTGGGGAGACGTTTAGTCCGGTGGTCAAGCCGGCTACCATTCACATTGTGCTTAGCTTGGCTCTTTCGAATGCATGGCCTATTCATCAGTTGGATGTCAAGAATTATTTCCTACATGTGGATCTTAAGGAAACGGTCTATATGCATCAGCCTTTGGGATTCAGGGATCCCAATCATCCTCATCATGTTTGTTAATTGAAGAAGTCCTTATATGGGCTTAAGCAATCTCCTCGGGCCTGGTATACAAGGTTTGCTGACTATGTTTCAACTATTGGGTTCACTCACAGCAGGTCGGATAATTCCTTGTTCATCTATCGTTGTGGTTCGTCCTTAGCCTACATTCTGTTATATGTGGATAATATTATCTTGACTGCCTCTTCCGATGCTTTGCTCCAGTCTATCATGACCATGCTCAGCTCCGAGTTTGCTATGAAAGACATGGGGCCCTTGAGTTTTTTTTGGGGATTGCTGTCACTCGTCATTCCGATAGGTTGTTCTTGTCACAACGAAAGTATGCAACCGAGATCATCGAGAGGGTTGGGATGTCATCCTGTAATTCCACTTCCACTCCAGTTGATAATAAGCCCAAGCTTGGTGCCGCGGTTGACGTCCCTTACGAGGATCCGACCCGCTATCGCAGTCTTGCAGGGGCCCTTCAGTATCTTACCTTTATCAGACCGGATATTACGTATGTTGTCCAGCAGGTGTGTTTATTCATGCATAATCCAAGAATTGAGCACATGAATGCACTCAAACGCATCATTCGGTATATTCAGGGTACAATAGACTATTGTTTGCATTTATATCCTTCATCGACATCCACACTTGTCTCATACACAGATGCTGATTGGGGTGGGTGTCCAGACACGAGACGGTCTACGTCTGGCTACTGTATGTTCCTTGGCAACAACTTGGTCTCCTGGTCTGCAAAGCGTCAGGCGACTCTATCCCACTCAAGTACCGAGGCTTAATATCGAGGGGTAGCCAATGTGGTCTCAGAATCATATTGGTTACGTAATTTGCTTTTAGAGCTTCATTGTCCAATTCAAAAGGCAGCCTTGGTTTATTGCGATAATATTAGTGTCATTCACCTTTCGGATAATCTGGTTCAGCACCAACGCACTAAGCACTTCGATATGGACATACACTTTGTCCGTGAAAAGATTTCTCGGGGCCAGGTACGCGTCTGTCATGTGCCGTCAAGATATTAAATTGCAGACATTTTTACAAATGGTCTCCCCTCAGTCCTTTTTGAAGATTTTAAGGATAGTCTCAGCGTTCGAAGACCGCCCGCTATGACTGTGGGTGTATGTTAAACAAGGTAATATACCCGTGATATACACTTGATATACATAAGTGTATATCACGGGTGCTTAAGGTAGCAAGCCCAACACGGAAAGGCAGCAAGCCCATCACGGGTGATGTATATTTGATGTATATATTGTTGTTATATTGTAGTGTAAAGGTTACCTTAATTAGTCTTGTACACTTACCATAATTGTATAGTTAGAATTATGGTAGAATAAGGTTTTAGGAATAGAATAGGAATATGATTCTCCTATTATGGAAATATGTAACTTGTATGTATATATACCTTTCAATTAATGAAAATAATCAAGGGGGTTATTTCTTTCAATAATAAACATGATATGATAACATGGAAAATAAAACTAATAACCTCGTGTAGCATGTTAAATTATACTGATAGGAAAAACAACGCTTTGTTGACTGATATGTAACAAAGAAACATGATTTGATAATTTATACTAGGGCCAAATCTCTAGCATCAGTGGCGTAACTTGCCCAAAATATTAAGGGGAACGGTAACTACTAACTAAAATATTATAATTGAAATTTATAAGAACAAAATATAATTGTATCAAAGATTCAAAAATAACATCAACACAACAAAAATATAATATATAAAAGGAAAGACGTACCTACAATTAAAGTGCTGTCATTCGTTCTTATAAAGACTTGAAATCATTAATGTGATGTGCATAGACTGATTGAACAAGTCTTGAGAAGATTTCAATGCATTATTGTGAGACGAACACAAACTTTCACCAATATGATTAAGCAAAGCACAACTCTTCCAGCATTGACATATTTTCATGCTTTAAATCCTTTTCTAGTAAAGACATCAGCTCCAGGATGCCACTTGGATTTTTACTGAACAAGTAACAAAGCAAACAATAAGCAGTATCATTAGTCGGTGAGTACTCTAGCCATGAAGGAAAATTTTTGAACCAAGATGCTTAAAATCGCCTTGGATGCTTATCTCTATTGAGGGAATACTTTTCAACTTGACATTGATAGGGACCCCAATTGAGATAAGCTCTTCGAACTTCATCTCTTCGATTCACTGGATATTTTCAAATTTGGGGACGCTTTCCGGGGTCACGTTCTAAATAATTGACATCAAATTCATCCATGGTGACTTTTTGAATCTTGCAATGTTGCTCATCCAGTTGAACCGTTTGATCATCGGAATGGTGCTTTTCAAGTGTCGATGTTGAATCTATACAATTTTCATCTTTGTTGGAAGCTTTTCTCTTGAAAAATGCATCAATTTTCTTAAGTTTGACCATCGTACAACTCCTAAAAAATACATAAATCAATTATCAAAGTTAACATCTAAATCTGAAAATAGAACTAAGTCAGAGAAATTCGGCTTTTAAAGCCTTAATCTGTTAATTCAACTCCCATAGGCCCAAAATAGCCCCGTATATGATGAAACAAACATAAAGTTGTAATCTTTTGCTGATTTAAAAGAAACTCATATCAAAAATTACCCATTAAAACTCATATCATGTATAACGGAAACAACCTGTAATTGCTTATGATGCAACTATGCATCCAAGGCATACTAGATTTATGTTTTGTAGAAGAAAAAGAGACCCAAATAAATAAATAAATCTTCTGCAGTTAAGTATTACCATAGATGGAGAGACGAGTGGAGAGAAATAGATTGTGAGAGAGTGGAGTCGTGCTGCGAGTGTGAGTTCGTGAGTCGCTGGTGCCGCCGAAAAAGTGACAGGATTTAAGATTTTTAAATCGTGAGTAGTATATATAAAATAAAAAATTGAGTTTCTTGAGGGGGGCCATAGCTCCCCTCCTCTCCTACCATAATCCGCCACTGTCTAGCATATTCCTAAATACAAACAATAAGATGGTGTTTAATTACTCTTTAAATTTGATGGGTGAAGTATCACTGTCAACGTATGTTGATTGGATTTGCAGATGAAAGCAAATCAACAAGTGTGATTAACGTGGTTTTGAGCAATTAGTGGCCGCAGGATCCTAATAAAAAATGATCACTACTGATCAAGACAAATCAGCAAATTATCTTCCGTTCTAATTTATGTGATATAATTTAAATTTTCCCAAAATTTTTAAAAAGGAATAAATATTTTTACTTGTGATCATGACATGTGTGTGACAACACGGTCGGAGCTAGCCGATCAGTTACGAATTCGGCCGAACTCAATAACTTTGATCCAAAATCTTGTATTTGTATTTAAAAAAATCATTTATTAGGGGTAGATTATTACTATAAAACTCAATAACTTTAAAGAATTAAAATCTCGAATCTATAAACATCAAATTCTGACTCCGCCTCTACGTAACAACAATATATTACAAACTTATAGTCCTAAACATATGATACTCCACATTTATGGGTTCAACTTAATTATTCTACCGCAATTCAATTGATTTACTAAGTTTGAGGTCTATTATTTATGCTTATACGGTCAATTTTTAAAAATAAATATATGGAATCTAAACTAGAATTATTGAATTCAAATTGACCCATAACTTACTCACTAGATTCGGATGGTGATGTCGGGTGATATGATGGGCTCTATCTACTCTGTGGAAAATGGAATGGAGTATATGGTGTACAGACATGACCGTTGCAAATTAGGTGGGGAAGATAAGGGGTTGGGGCCAAATAAAATAAAATAATTATAATTACAGTAATAAAATAAAATAATTATGATTACAATAATAAATTTTTGATACGTGAAACTTAATTAAATAGGGATTTGGATAAAAAAATCTATAAGGTTAGCACGCATAATATTATCAAAGTAGTGTGTGTTAAACACAGTTAAGGAGAGAATTAGTGTTGTAAACCTTTTCGTTTTTTAATTCTAAAGTGTATATCGCATCGTTTAAGTTAAAGGATATTATTTCCATATGAGTAAAAAAAGAAGAATTTATTCAAATCTTCTCACATGTTCAATTTTTCTAGCGGTTTTCCAAAAGATCTTTATCATTAATGCAACTTTCATTTTATTCATGATTCATGTTGTGTTTAGTATCTATGAAAAAATATTGATTATTTATCGTTAATTAGTAATGTGGGTTGATTTGAATTACTTAGTGATGCGCCTACAACGATCAAGAGGTCACAATTCACATTTAATGTGCAAATTGTTAATCCACTCATTCACTGCCTGCTGTGTTAACATAATTCTGTTGAATCCTTAATTCCTCATCGCCTTATTAAAATTATAAGTACATAGAAAAAGAAGTATGCAACACATTCTAAGGACTCATCAAACAAGAAGATTTTAAGATATTAAAATTACAAAATAACGAAAAGTACATTATTTATTTTAACTTGCTATATCTTATTGATGCCACATCGTCACCCCCAAATAATCACTACAAACAAATCTGAAGTTAATTACGAACTTCTTCACTAATAGATTTTTTATGATGGATTTTATCTTTTAGTTACAGAATTCGTCCGCGGCTAATTCATGTTTTTTCAATAAAGAACGTTTCTAGAGTAAACCAACTTGTTTGCAGGAAGCAATGGCTTCATCATACATTGTTGAAAATTAGCCTTTGGCGGGAGTTGCGATCGACCAATTTTAACGGCTTAAACACTAGTGTTACGCATATTGGAGAATCCGGTTCTTCACACATGCATGATCTACTAAGTACGTAGATAACCGTAGGGCCAAGAATCGTCGAATTTCATTGAGAAATGAAAGAGATATTGGTTCACGAAGTAAGGTGTTTGAAGCATGGAAAAGTGTGGTATTGTGTTCAATTCTCCCTCATCGGTAGAGGAAGAAAGAATTGTTGTGTATATAAGACTCGAAATTGGTTTGGGGTTTGGGACCCCAAGGGGTATCTCATGTGTTTAAAGGAGGGAGGACCTAGATGTGCTTCGGTTCGAGGAAAGACCACAATTGTCTTTCAGTCGCAAACAAGTTAGAGTCGGCTATATGAATTCTCATTTCCTCATTCATATCACCAACAAAAATTAAAACAGAAAAATAATAAAGGAAGTGTTGAAGGAGTACCTAGAATCATAGCCATGTTATGAAGAACAATTATTGAGCATTGAGGAGTAACAAAAGGGCCAAAAACCCAAGCATGATTCACACACACAAGATCCAATCCATTTTTTTCTGCAAAATTTAGAGCTTCTTTTTCTATTAACGTCTTACTCATACAGTAAATTGCTCCTAAAGGATTCACCTTTTTGATAAAATCTATATCACTCCACAAACTTTCATCTACTACATCTGGACCCCCTTCGATAAAGCCAATTGTACCATCACTCGAAGTGTATACCACTCGTTTAATTGTTTCTGAATCCAAACACGCCTTTAAAATGCCTAAAATCGCAGTGATGGATCGTTGGATTTTCACCTCCTCATCGTTTTTATCCTCGAAATCAACAGAATGACCAATTATGACACCATTGTACCCTTCAATTGCTGGATGAAAGCTTTCAGGATCTTCAGGGTTTGTAAGGAATATTTTCAGTTTTTTGGGTGCATTTGCTAAATTCTCCAAGAAACTTCCTCCTGATGATGGCATACCAATCCAGTTAGTTCTCATACACGGAAAATTAAGGAAAGTTAAAAGTGTTTATTTTTTTATTATAAAAAATATATTTATTTTAGAGAATGGAGATTTTTGGCTAGATTTTTAGGAAAAATATCATAAGTTTTCAATAGCTTTTTTTCATAAGTACTTTTGGGACGACAGACAACGTTAAGCACAAATTGTTATTCTAATATTGTTAAAGTTGTTTTCAAATTAATTAGCCAAACATAACTAAAAATACTTTTCAATTCGGAAACGACCTCTCTACATACCAAACCAAAGTAGAGGTAAGGTCTGTGTACACTCTATCTTCCCTAGATCCCACGAGGTAAGATTAGTCTAATATCTTAATTTTACCCTTCATTGTACTTTTGGACTATGAATAACCATGGCGTTAGTAAATTATCGTGTATTATCAACAAATACGGGATAGTTTATTTACCAATAACAATAAAGGGGATGAATGACCCTTTTTTTTTTGTTAATGACCGTAAAATAACGAGGTAGAATTAAATATTTCATAGAAGAGATAGAAATATACCTGGGTCCAAGTTGTTATTAATGGTGGTATTAACAGAATAACCAAATTGAAGGAGCCTCATTATCAACCATGATGCAACATAACCTGTTCCACCAGTTACACATATAGTTTCCTTCTCATTCTTCTCCATCTTTTTTTTTTTTAAAAAAAAAAATCTCTATATTTCTCTTTCTTTTCTCTTTTTCTTAATATAGGAAGTATATTTGTGTGTGTATATATACATGTCAGTCAGTAAGAAGAATGTGCTAACAAACAATGAGAAAGATTAAAATTGAGTTTGAATTGAAATATAATTTTTTTTAAAAGTGAAAATTTATGGATTTACATAATCTTTTTCTTTTGTATATATAATTGTTTATAGCAAGGCACATGCTCTATTTCTTGGACGTCATTCTATCATTTAAATTAACATTTTTATTGATAAGTCTTGAATGAAAGTTGTGGATAAATTTATTTCATGATCAAATTATATGAATTACGACAACAAAGTACGACAAATTTGTTATAATTGATGCTAGTGAGATTATATTATCCTTATATATACTACTCCATAAGATAAGGATAAAATATGATCTTAAAATCTTGTCTTTTCAAGTATATATAATTTTTTAAAACAAATCATATTCCTAACTTCTTATTAGATTGATTGATTTTCAAATTTGAGTTCAAATGGAATTTGTGTTTGAATGATGTTCCAACTTCTTAATCTTTTATGTATACCTTGGTTTTTTTGTCCACAAATTATTTCTTTTTTCTCATTTTATTGTTGTTCGTTAGCTCTATTCATGCTTATCAAGTTTTTCATGATAAAAGATCATATGATGAGGGTCTTTTTATCTGGTTTTATTTAGTATTTACTATCGCAGGAACACGCTCAAGTGAATTCTTTTTTCTTTTCATCTTGTTCGCATTTATTTTCTCTGGAAATACTAACTTGTATGCTTATTACAATTGCATTTTGTGTTTTTCTTTATGATTATTATTATTTTATAATATAAGTATTTTCCCTAAAATTAGTATTGTTTGTTTCGATAAATATGGCCTAAGCAAAAGAAGCTGACCCACTAATTTGAGATTGAAAAGAAGCTAGTTGATTGATTGATTAACACTAAAATAATTAATATACAAAGCATGACAATATATCAGTAACGATTCGTTTGATCGTTTAGCACTTTTAGGCAATATATCCCTAAAACACCCTTTTCGAAATAATTCGGTGAGTATCGAAGAAGAATTAGTGAAGTCAAAAGTTCTTAAGTTGAGAAAATAGAAATTTTGGAGTATTCTTTTAACTACGATTATTTAATTGATGGATTTTTTTTAAAATATATTTATTTAATTTGCGTGAATGTTTTAGTCATAGGGATATTATTTGCACACATATAAAGTATAAGTTGGAAAATAAAGTATTTGACGGAGTGGTTAAATTTTAACTATTCAAAATGGTTAATGGTTCCTTCATAATTAGTAAGGTCGATCACTGTTAGCAATTTTGCTTCGATTTCGGCATTCAGTATGTTTTCTTAGGTTTTAATTTTAATTTTCTTTTTATAAATTGGGTATATGTAATATTTATATTAGGATATTTAACTATGTGTACACCTTCAAATTTATGGTATTTTAGTTGTGAAAAGTGAGATTTTAATCCTAAGTTAAGATTTTCAGGTAATTGAAGATTTTGAGCCTAGTCTTAAGAAATGAGAATTTATCATTTGAGAGTTCATTTGTGAATGAAATTGACTAAGTTTCTAGATATAGGACCCTTAGGGTATGGGTGAAATGATTTTTTAATAAAATTTTAATTTTTTCCTCGGGGCTCGGATTTGACTTTTTGGTTCACTTTTGATTCTGAATTCAAAGCGTAGCAATATGGGTGTCTTTAAACTCGTAATTTAACGTAGATTATATATTTGATAGACTTTGTTCTTCGGAAGCATTTCGGAAGGGAAAAAGTCAAGTTTGATTGTTCGTGGCACCCGCTCGACCTCGAGGTAGATTACAACATACTTGAGTTAGACTTTGATTAGAGAATCGTATATAGTTGTAGAAATTGAAGGGGATAGCATGATAGGCCTTCGGGCATGGAGGTGGTGGAAAAATTCCACTAATTTGGTATGATTGTTGTTTATGCGGCCTTGTTGCCATATGTATTATATTCTATGATTATTGCTTGTCTGATTTTCTGTCACATACAAGTTCACTTATCTCATGAAAAGAAAGTAATATTGATTAATTGAAATGTGAACGGTAACATGACTTGTAATTGTTGATTAATTATTGATGAGACTGTTGAGATTGATCTCATGCATTGCTTTACGTATTACTATGATATGGACATGGTGGTGAGGTGAGTGGTTGAGATACTCCGAGGTCTTTGCCGGAGATTGAGAGCGACAGAGATACTCCGAGGTTTCTGTCAGAGATAATAATGATTGATGCTTCTGAGGTTTTGCCTGATAGCCCGAGTGGTACATGGACTTCGGGGTCCCCATGGGTCATGCCTTTGAGACTTTGTCCTTAGCATGTGTGTACGAGAGTGGAGTGAGAGAGGTGACTATGGCATTACATTGCACTCATCCATTCTTATATTCTCAATTGTTATGTTAGTGACTTATATTTGTCTTTGGTTGATTACCTGATTTTCTTGATATGGACTTGTTTGTGATACGTGATCTTACTTGTTTGCTCTATATGCTACTTGTTAGTTTCTACTTTTTATTGCGCTATCTAATCTTAGTCGGCCTATGATACTTACCAATACTAGTGTTGTACTGATACTATTCTTGTTGCACTTTTGTTGAGTGCAGAGTATGATCCTGGTTCCATCTCTATGCCTCGTCACTGATATAGAAGGGTGACATCTTTGGTCATTCAGGGTGAGCTACTTGGTCATCCGTGGCCCCTTAAATGACCCTCCTTATTTACTTCTGTATTTTTTTCATTAGACAGTAAATAGCCTTCGGGCAGTTCAGACTTATATTTCTTATTGTATTAGAGCTCTTGTACACTTTTGACAAGATCTTTGGGGATATTTGAAAATTCAGTTATGATAGTATTTAATTTCTACTTATTTAACTTGATATTTCTAGATGTAGAGATGTGGTTCGCCTACCCGGGATAGTGTAGGTGCCACCACGAACTACGATTTGGGTCGTGACAATATTAGAGTTCATTTGGTTCTTGTAGCTATAAATGATTGTTTTTTGTTTTGTTTTTGCAGACATAACTTGAGGATAACACTACTTTGAACTGAAGGAATAACAAAAAACAAATTGCTTCTAAATATTTTCAAAACGATTGCAATTTATTAATCTTTTTAAGTAATTTAATTGTACAAATATCGATCACTGTCAATGAATAGAACTTGGCCTTTTTTTTATGAAAGAAGTTTGTAAGAGCATAACCCACACCTTAGGACCAACCGCTGCCTTCTAAACTCGATAATGAACCCGCCTCTCCATCCTTCTCTACTTAAATTTTAAGTTTAGTACACATGGCATATGACTCTACCATGTGATCTAAGTAAAAAATCCCTCAACTTCGCCACTTGAACTTAGCCCTGGGGGGCAGAACTTAAATCTCTTTTTTCATAATAGTGGTAACAGCATAAATAAGCAGACAAAGCCAATAGAATGGGCGAATAATTCCAGCACAGAAACAGATAATCACCAATAAATAATTATATTTAGACACTCGCAAAAATAATTATCATATGGCTATACATCAAATATCTAGCTTCTGCCCTTCAAATTGTTGGGCTTTAATTTTTTCCCTTCGCTTAAAAAGTATTAGAATTTCCGATTCAAACTCCACTTCAATCAAAAATTAAAAAAATTCGCAACAGTTTGAATTTGTAAGACAAAATTTGCCTTCAGGCATAAGACAACAAACTTTACCTTGTGATTTTTTTAACTGAGAGGTTGATTTAAGTGCCGGTCTTTGTGTCGAGGATCTATCATAAATAACCTTCGTACCTCTAAGATAGGATAAAATCTGCGTATGCTTTACATTTTACAGACCCGCTAAATAACATTTCACTGAGTATATTGTTATTATTTTAACTAAGAGGTGAAGGATTGAAATTAAAATATTTCAATTTAACGAGCAAAAATTAAAACCACTTCGAAAGGAGGACATTCCTGCAAATTGCCTATAAACCACTCCGAAGGCCCAAATTGGTTTTAGCGGGTTGAAAACTTCTGCTGCAACTTTGCTCCAGTTCATCAATTTCGACGGTCGAAATCCAATTGTAAGAAATTGCTATCTCCTTTTCTCCAATGATTTTGTGTCTACAGAAATTGCTATCTCATTTTGTACTTGAATGTATCAGTTTATGCGGCAAAGTGAAAAAACTAGCGAAATTGATAAATAGGATATCAAAAATCATTGAATTTTGTTTGCTTTGATACAATAGAAATCTGCTGTTGAACTTTGGAGCATTGAAACTAGAATATGCAGATTTTGCGCTGTTTTTTTTTATAAATATAATGTAGCAAAAGGAGAAGATATAGTACAATGTACGAAATTTGTATAATGGATTTGCCTTCGATGTGTTTGATAAAATGTGTGAACGGATAGCTACAGTTAACAATTTTGAGCTTAGTAGCCACAGATTTCGTTTTGCTTCTGAAGTGTTCGTCTCTATTTACGAACTAAAATGCGAAGAAGCGAAAATGATGTAATCTGCCCTGATGGGGAGTAATTCGTATTTGACCTAACTTTGTCACTTCGTTGGAGAATTTTGCGTTTGTTAGGCCTTATGTGTGGACAGTGGCGGAGCCAGAAATTTATAATGGATGTCAAAATATAAAAACATAGACATGCATAAAAAATAAGGGGAGTCAACATATAGTTTATATACATAAAACTAAAATTTCGATCTAGCTAAATAGTGTAATTTTTCGGCCTCCGCCACTGTGTGTGGATATAACAAGAAAGACTACATCTTTTCGTTTAAAAATTATAGTTCTTTAGTAGCAATGACTATTTAACTATTTTTTTTGTTGCAGTGAGATTATTTCTTGCAAAAAAACATGCAGATACGACAACAACTTCTTTTTAGATCCAGTCCAGCTATATGTCCTCATGGTGTGTGGGGTCTTGTACCTGTTTATCTGAAGCATCTTATTAATCCAGTGAAACGCAAGATGCTACATACGTCATGTCAGCTTATATTGCAAAGTAGAGCTAAAAGATGTGGCTTTTTAGTTAATTGTCTTATTGGGACCACCATTGACAACTCGAATAATGAGCACCGGACTTGTTATAGAAATGGTGAGGAGATTTCTTATGATTTGTATAATGAGTCTATTTGTGAGTTGTGTACTGAAGGCGATGTTGATAAGGCAATGCGGTTGCTATCCCAGATGGAGGGTTTGGGTTTTCATCCAAGTTTTGTATCTTATAGCAGCCTAATCGCTGCTCTTGGAAGTGTTGGGAGGACTTTGGAAGCTGATGCGATCTTTCAAGAAATGTTATGGTCTGGTCGCAGCAGGCCAAGGATAAAGGTGTTCAATACCTTACTTAGGAGCTTCTTGAGAAAAGGCCTCTTAACGCTAGCAGATAAGGTCTTGTTGTTACTCGAAGATTTGGCTGTTGAGAGGAACCAAGAAACTTATGAGATCCTGCTTGAGTATTATGTCAATGCTGGGCGGTTGGAAGATACTTGGTTAATTGTTGCCAAAATGAAGAGAGAAAGTTATCCTTTAAATTCTTTTGTGTATAGTAAAATAATTGAATTGTATAGGGACAATGGCATGTGGAAAAAAGCACTAGGTATTGTGGAAGAGATCCGCGAGATGGGGCTACGACTGGATAAGCGCCTCTTTAATAGCATCATTGATACTTTTGGCAAATATGGTGAGTTGGGAGAGGCCTTAGAAGTGTTTGAAAAAATGCATCAAGAAGGCATAAAACCTGATTTTAGAACATGGAATTCTTTGATCCGGTGGCATTGCAAGTTTGGGCATCTAGATACTGCTATAGATTTGTTCAATGAGATGCAAGAGCAAGGACTATACCCTGATCCAAAGATTTTCATTATCATTATTACCCATTTAGTGGAGCAAGGCAGGTGGGATGTTATTGATAAAATTCTTGAGAGTATGCAAGGGAGAGGACATCACAAGAGCGGGGCTATTTACACTGTCTTGGTTGACATTTATGGCCAGCAGGGGAGATTTCAGGATGCAGAATATTGTTTAAATGCCCTAAAATTGGAAGGTCTTCAGCTTTCACCTGGCATCTTTTGTGTCCTGGCCCATGCCTATGCTCAGCAGGTGAGTTGTTCTCTCTTTCCTTCTCGAAGGAGACATTTTTTTCTTTTATTTGTTGCATTAAAAAATGGAAGGTGTAAATTACATTTACAGTATAAGGAAATGCATTGACAGTATAGGGAATGACTCCTGAAGTGTTCTTCAAAAGGGCAAGAGTTACCTCTAGGTTACAGATGTAAATTCTCTCATTGGGAGGTGAATATTTCCATCTTGGGAGCTGCATGACTGTAAATATGCCACTTTATATAATGGTAGTGCTAATCTTGGATTAGACAACTTTGGAAATGTTGTGTAGTTGAGTTGATATTAAACCATTCACTTTCCATCTAGTATGGTAGAAACTTACTCGCACTCTTTAACCAAGTCCTTATCAACACATGTTTGGTGTTTAGACCAAACCAATGATGCAAGCCATGTGTGTTTCATACACACATTTGTTATGGTTAAGTGATATACTGTAAAAGTTGAACTGTTTGGTTTGGTGTAAACACTCTGTGGATAAGTATTTACCCATCTAGTATTGTGTCTTAATTTCTGGAATGGCTTTTACTCTTGGTTTCCTTATATTCGAGGTCTCTCTTTACATTCATTTATATATGTAGTTAATGTTTCCTATTACTATGTTCAAGATAGTGTCTTTAAGTAGCTTTGAGGAGATTCCATCTTTTTAATATTTTTGCCTTGCGTGCAGGGTTTATGTGAGCAGACTGTAAAGGTTTTGCAAATAATGGAAGCCGATGGAATGGAACCAAACCTTATAATGCTAAATATGTTGATCAATGCTTTTGGGAATGCTGGTAGGCATATGGAGGCACTATCAATTTACCAGCATATAAAGGAGATGGCAAGTCCTTTAAATTTCCAAATTTCCCTAGACATATTTCCTGACATAAACTTTGCTGATAGTGCTGCTGCTATTTCTGTAGGGTATTACTCCTGATGTGATTACTTGTAGCACTTTAATGAAGGCTTTTATGAGGGCTAAGAAGTTCGATCAGGTTTGGCTTCTAATATTGCTATCAGCCATTGGCTTTCGCCCTTTTCTTGATGTGATGGGACTAAATAAAGTCACTAGCTAAAAAAGCTTGTTAAGTTGTAATGCATAAAGGATGTAATGATTCAATTTCTGTTTTGGCTTCAGTGAGCAAAGGCTGTAGAAGGCATGGAAATTATATCCTGATGTCTAATCCTGTATTTAGCAACATTTATCTGGATCTATTTGGTTGCTGTTTGTTAGGTCCCCAAGATATATAGTGAAATGGAATCTACTGGATGTACACCAGATAGAAAGGCTAGAGAAATGTTGCAATCAGCGCTGATGATAGTTGAACAGAGACATTATTAGTTTACATATAACGAGTTACCTTTATTTGGTTCTGTAACTTCTGCTCTTAGCTTCTTCATTCAGAAGCTGATGTACATCACCAAAAACTAAAAGCACTTTTGATGCTGCTCACTCACTTCTTGGTCTTCGACCCCCTCAGTCACTACGAACGCCCCCGATCAGTGCAATGGGATGTGTCTATTTATCTATCTCTTGACTCGAGAGCAGGTTTGAAAAAGGATCTGTCAGTGTCTAGGGTTGGGCCAGGAGGGTCTCTTAACGCCTTCTTTTTTCTTCTCATCGGAGTTCTTTCACTGTTCAGGATCTATGAGGACTTTAATGCTCAAGTAAGATATGTCCTTGATCTGCTTAGTGAATATTTCTACATTTTGTTTTCCTTATAGTCTCATAACTGATGCTTTATCTGTTCCAAAGCTTTAGCTGAATTGTTGATCCTGCCGTCTTCTACCTTTCTTGTGCAGCTTATCCGTTGAGCACTTCTTCGTGCCTTGTTAGGTAGCATTATTTAACCCTTGAGATCACATATCTTCCTGAAATGAAGATATGACAGAGTCGCTTATCAGTTTTGAGGTTTGTGAATACATATTTCAAGGTGTTCTAGATTATCTTCACATGTGGCATATCCTAGTTATCGGAGAATGTATTGTTACAAATTTACAATTGTTAGCAGTTTGCTTGTCTTGCATATTTATTAGTCAGACACCTAAGATCACTATCTGAGTCTCCTGTACTTGATTTGTCAAGTTGAATTGGACTTGTAATATACTGTGTGTAAGTCTGCCAATGTTTTGCACATAGGGAAAGTTGTCATGTTTAGCCTTAAAAAATTCCATTGAAGTTGCCACATAAGATTTGTTCTATTTATCGGGTCAGGGAATTAATGTGCAATGGAAACTTGTGCATGGAATTCCATCCTTATATTTATTGGAGCACACCATAGTTTAGAGACCATAGTTATACCCTGATTCCTCTCAAATGCATCATATATGTTCATTCCTTTGCCTCTAATTATATGTTTATTCATATCATATCCACTGCTGTTGGAACCGAGGTTATACCCCTTTTTCCTTTGGAGTCCAGGTTTCAGTAAAATGACAGCCGGCCTGTGTCTGTAAAAAGAAATACTCCACTAGTACTACTAGCAAACTTAATGATAGTAAGGCGTCCGCGGCACCTTCTCTCATCAATATGTTGTCTGTTGTATCACGCATGTAACAATTACTGATATTCTCTTGTTTCCGTGGCAGCCATTCTTTTCTCCAGATGTACTTCTCTTCTTCTGCATTATCGCAATATCAACAGGGTAAGAAATGGTTCTTCTTAGTTACAAGTTCAACTATATATGATGACAGATTAGACCGTGCATTTTTCTTGAATAATTTGTGCCACAGAGAGTTTATTTCTTAACGTAGTAACATAATTTGTAGCCTGATTAATTTTTCTACTTTGCTAGTTAAGGGATAAAAGCAGCGGCTCTGAAGGCCAAAATAGTGCTATTGCAGCTATAGATTCCATTTCTCGTCACTGATGCAGAATTTGCAAATGACAACACAAATTAGAAAGAGGATGCACTCTGTAAATTGTAATCATGCATAGAATTTTTTTCTTTATTATTAATATTTGGAAATATAAATAAATAAATATAATGCTTGTGGTATTTAATTGTTGTCGGATCATTGGTGTTAAAATAGAGATATATGTGTAGAATTGAAAATATTGGTTTGGTTTTAAATTGGATAAAGATTTGTTTCCAATAACAACTCTTGATCTACATTATAATCTTATGTAATTCAATATTGGGTTCTTATCTCATGTGATTAAATATAATTAGTCTTGTATATTCAAATAGAAAAATAAACATAATGATTGCATATTTGCATTCTATCAACAAGGTACAAACAGATATAAGAGACACCGCGAGAGGATGTCACATGAAATAATTGTAAAAGTGAGATAATCAGAAATCTGTAAGTATTTGAAAAAAATATGAACTTGTTAGAATAATTACTACTCCTATAAGAAGACCAACAGAACCTCTGAAATGAGAATCAGAATTTAGGAAACTGATATAATTCACACAGCAAAAGGAAGCGAACTTATTCTTCACTTACAATTTTTTCTGAAAAAGTATTTTCCTTTTTTATACTTTACGACATCTTTTGTCCGTTCAAATTAGAGTACAATTTTACATATAGTATAATTTTTAATTTAGTTATTTTTATTTATTTTAATGATTTTATTATATATTTCACCCTGGTAGTCAAAGTAGTGTTATAAAATGAACGGTGGGAGTTGTCCTTTATATTCTTTTCGATTATATACACGTATTTGTGTTCGACGTATTTGCGTAGAATTTTTCAATTTTTTAGTTTCTTGTTGTGTTTGACATATATTTTGGGATTAGACTAATTTATATTTGTATTGGAAAATCTCATTTTATTACTCCCCAACTTAAAAAAAGAATGACTCATTTTTATATTTAGTAATAATTTAAATTTTGAGTTGTGGATCTTCCAGAAATAACTTCTCTAAAGTAGGAATAAGGTATTCATAAGTCTGGCTCTGCTCCATAAGTGTTTGCTCAAGTATTTATCAATGCATCTTTGGATGATTGACATGTGGACTTATAAGCGTGAAAGGTTGGAATTGCTTTCCACCTTATTTTCTATTTTTGGTTATATTGTTTATTAACGTTATGTTTAAAAGATTATGTTAGTGTTTCCCAAATGATTTTCCAAAATTATTAGAGTGCAAATTTTTCAAAAACTTCATTGTTAAACAAAGCAGCCCATTCTGCAAGCCCATTCTCGGCCAGAGAATGCCCAAAGAAGGGCAAATTTCATTCTCGCTTCAAAGAAGGGCAAATCATTCTCGGCCAGTTATTACAAAACAAATAAGTGTATATATGGTATATATATTATAGTATATTGTAGTATAAAAGATTACCTTAATTAGTGTTATACACCTACCATAATTGTATAGGTAGAATTATGTTAAAATAAGGATTTAGAAGTAGAATAGGAAAAGGATTTCCATATTATGAAAATATGTAACTTGTATATATAGTCTTTCAATTAATGAAAATAATCAAGGGGATTATTTCTTTCATGGTATCAAGAGACTAGGTCTAAACAAAAGTTTTCTTCTCTCAAACTTTTGCCTCTTTGGCCGAGAACCCCCCCCCCCCTCCCTCGGGTTTTTTTCTCCAAATATCTCGTCTTCCGCTCTCAAAAACCTCTCTTAAATTTATCCTCCTTCTTTGTTCTTTCAAATATGTCTAAGAACAATTTTCACCCTGCCCTCACGGTTTCCAATATCAAGCTAAGTGTCCCTATTGTCCTTGAGATGGAAAACGTTCAATATGCAACGTGGGCAGAGTTGTTTAAAATTCACGCTATATCTTATCAAGTTCTACATCACATCATTCCTCCCGCTAGACCCCGTCCTGCGGAGGATCCTGAGCTATGGATTACACTTGATGCTACCGTTCTTCGGTGGATATACGCCACTATTTCAGTGGACCTTCTACAGACGATTATGGAGCCAGATACCACGGCTATGGCTGCATGGAATAGATTGCGTGACATATTCCAAGACAACCAACATTCCCGTGTCGTCACACTTTCGAAAGGTGAATTCTCTCTCGCTCGAACGGATGTATTTCCAACGTTTACGCATATTGCAAGAAACTAAAGGAATTGGCGATCAACTCCGTAATGTTGGTGCACCGGTGACAAATAATCGTCTAGTTCTACAATTGGTTGTCGGTCTTTCGGAGGCCTATAATGGTGTTGGAACTCTCCTTCGCCAAAGCAACCCTCTTCCCGACTTTCATCAAGCCCGCTCCATGCCGACGTTGGAAGAAGCGGTTTGGCTAAAAAGGCGACTCTGGGAGGAAGCCCGGTTGTCATGGTGGCATCCTCTCCTAGTCCTTCGGTTTTGTTAATAAGTCGGGCCAAAATCATATTAATGGTGGAGGCAAGAATAATCGCAAAATAACAAAAACCGCGAGGGCAAACGAGGCGGTTCGGGTGGCGGTGATCAACAAGCGGAGGTGGGTCCCATCCGGTACAGCTGGCCCACCACCGTGGCCCAAAGAATGGGGCGATGCGGGCTGGCACCCGCACCTCCAAAGCCGCCCGCCAGCTGGTCGCCAACAGCCCAGGCCCAACGCCAGCAGTTGGCGCCCATCGCCGCTGGGCCCAACAAAGAACAGATTCAAAGACCTACTACGCCAAAGAAGATCACTTAATGGCGCCCTTGGGCCCCATCCTCCGCAAGCCCATCATGCGAGCCCCACTCAGACCGATATCGAGGCCGCGATGCACACGTTGGGATTGTCCCAACCGGACCCAAATTGGTACATGGACACCGGGGCCACTACTCACATGACTTCCGAATCAGATACTCTCTCAACTTATTCCAATTTGAGCATCCCTCGGGGGATAATTGTTGGTAATGGCAGTTCTATTCCAATTCTAGGGTATGGTCAGAAAACATTATCTCCTCCTAATCCACCACTCCTCTTGAAAAATACTTTACATGCCCCTAAATTGATTAAAAATTTAGTGTCTATCCGAAAATTCACAAATGACAATTCTGTTTCTGTTGAATTTGATCCTTTCGGTTTCTATGTGAAGGATTTCAAGACGGGGAGTCATCTCATGAGGTGTGATAGTAGGGGGGATCTATATCCTATCATGCCCGGTTTCAGTCCATCGAGTCCAAACCTTGCCATCGCCTTTGCACCATCTCTTTTTCCATGTGGCATGCTCGTCTGGGTCATCCGGGATCTTCTATTTTATCAGCTTTAAATAAAAATAGCTTTATTTCTTGTAAGGGTACAAGTCGTACTCCAATTTGTCAGTCTTGTTCATTAGGAAAAATTGTTAAGTTGCCCTTTGTAGACTCCAATTCTCATACTTCTATGCCATTTGACATTATTCATAGCGACTTATGGACATCTCCTGTTCTTAGTTCAATGGGTCATCGATATTATGTTCTCTTTTTAGATGATTATTCTAGATTTTTGTGGACGTTTCCAATTGCGAATAAATCACAAGTATTTTCCGTCTTCATAAAATTTAGAGCGTTCATTCGTACTCAATTCGAAAGAGAAATAAAAAATATTCAATGTGATAATGGGAAAGAGTATGACAATAGGGAGTTTCGAGAGTTTTGTGCTACTCATGGGATAAATTTTCGTTTTTTATGTCCTCATACATCTTCACAAAATGGGAAAGCCGAACGCAAAATTCGTTCCATAAATAACATTGTCCGAACTCTCCTAATACATGCCTCCATACCTCCATATTTTTGGCAGCATGCTCTACAAATGGCCACATATCTTCTTAACATAATTCCTTCTAAGGGTCTGACATATTCTTCCCCCCTAAAAATACTATATAATAAAAACCTATCTTATTCTCATCTTCGGATTTTTGGGTGCTTGTGTTATCCGTTATTCCCATCCACCACAATTAACAAACTTCAGGCTCGGTCTACTCCGTGTGTATTTTTGGGTTATCCGTCAAATCATCGTGGTTATAAGTGTTTTGATTTATCCTCCAAGAAAATCATAATCAATCGCCATGTCATTTTCGATGAAACTCAATTTCCATTTACGAAAGTTCATACTCCCGAACCTAAGTCATATAATTTTTTGGATGACCACATATCCCCGTATATTATTCGGAATTTTTCGGACATCTCCCGTACCAAAAATCCTCCAGTAGCCCATCGCCTACCGCCCAACAAGATCGCCACACCCGCTATTCCAAACACTAGAATGCTTCCAAAGAATCGGGCCGGTCCAGCCTGGCTGAATCGGTCCAAGCCGAGTCCAAATTATTTCAATTTGGGCCAGAAAGCCCATCGCCGCCGCCGACGCCTCGAGCCTAGAAAATTCCCTTAATTCTTTCTCGAGTCATAGACCGGTCACTCGTAGTCAGCGGAGTATTTTTACACCTAAAAGACATTTTAATTTACATTCTGATGTCTCTAAATCCCCCTTGCCCCGCAATCCTGTGTCCGCATTAAATGACCCTAATTGGAAAATTGCTATGACTGATGAATATAATGCTCTTATTGATAATAAGACGTGGGAGTTGGTGCCTCGTCCATATGGTATTAATATTATCAGGTCTATGTGGATTTTTGCTCATAAGGACAATTCAGATGGGTCCTTTGCTCGGCATAAGGCGCGACTTGTTGGTGATGGTAAGACTCAGCAGGTTGGTATTGATTGTGGTGAGACGTTTAGTCCGGTGGTCAAACCGGCTACCATTCGCACTGTACTTAGCTTGGCTCTTTCAAAGACTTGGCTGATTCATCAGTTAGATGTCAAGAATGCTTTTCTACATGGAGATCTCAAGGAAACAGTCTATATGCATCAGCCGTTGGGTTTCAGGGATCCCAACCGACCTCATCATGTCTGTTTGTTGAAAAAGTCATTATATGGGCTTAAGCAGTCTCCACGTGCCTGGTATACACGATTTGCTAATTTTGTTTCGACTATTGGGTTCACACACACCAGGTCAGACAATTCTTTGTTCATCTACCGCCGTGGTTTATTATTGGCCTATATTCTGTTATATGTGGATGATATCATCTTGACTGCCTCCTCCGATGCTTTGCGTCAATCTATCATGGCCATGCTCAGTTCTGAGTTCGCTATGAAAGATTTAGGGCCTTTGAGTTATTTTTTGGGGATTGCCGTCCAACGTCATTCCGATGGGTTGTTTCTGTCTCAACGGAAGTATGCTGCTGAGATCATCGAAAGGGCTGGGATGTCATCCTGTAAGTCCACTTCCACGCCAGTTGATGCAAACCCAAAGCTAAGTGCCACAGCAGGTGCACCATACGAGGACCCGACCCGCTATCGCAGTCTTGCAGGGGCCCTCCAGTATCTTACCTTTACTGCACTGGATATTACATATGCAAGATCTGGGGTGTGTTTATTCATGCATGACCCCAGAGTTGAGCACATGAATGCAATCAAACGCATCATACGGTATATTCAGGGGACACTGGATTATGGTTTGCACTTGTATCCTTCATCTACATCCACACTTGTCTCTTACACGGATGCTGATTGGGGTGGTTGTCCCGACACCAGACGATCGACTTCTGGCTACTGTATGTTCCTTGACAACAACTTGGTATCATGGTCGGCAAAACGTCAAGCAACTCTGTCACGCTCCAGTGCAGAGGCAGAATATCGAGGGGTAGCGAATGTGGTCTCCGAGTCATGTTAGCTACGTAATTTGCTTTTGGAGCTTCATTGTCCCATTCAGAAGGCAACCTTGGTATATTGCGATAACATTAGTGCCATCTACCTTTCAGGTAACCCAGTTCAACACCAGCGCACCAAGCATATCGAAATGGACATTCACTTTGTCCGTGAAAAGGTTGCTAAAGGTCAAGTTCGCGTATGTCATGTCCCGTCTCGTTATCAAATTGCAGACATCTTTACAAAGGGTCTACCAGCGGTTCTCTTTGAAGATTTTAGGGACAGTCTCAGCGTTCGAAAACCGCCCGCTATGACTGCGGGGGTGTGTTAAACAAAGCAGCCCATTCTGCAAGCCCATTCTCGGCCAGAGAATGCCCAACAGTGGCAGCCCATTCTGCCCAGCAGTGGCAGCCCATTCTCGACCAGTTATTACAAAACAAATAAGTGTATATATAGTATATATATTATAGTATATTGTAGTATAAAAGGTTACCTTAATTAGTGTTATACACCTACCATAATTGTATAGATAAAATTATGTTAAAATAAGGATTTAGAAGTAGAATAGGAAAAGGATTTCCATATTATGGAAATATGTAACTTGTATATATAGCCTTTCAATTAATGAAAATAATCAAGGGAATTATTTCTTTCATTCATGTATAAATATAATTTTAAAAACTCCAAGTAAGATAAAATATGCATAGACGGCATTGAATAGCCATTTCTTTTTCTTCCTTTGTCACTATTTCTCCGTTAGTATTAAATAATATCCATGTAGAAATTGTTGGAAATTTGCCTTTGGCGGGAGTTGCGACCGACCAACTTTAACGGCTTAAACACTAGTGTTACGTATGTTGGAGAATCCGGTTCTTCACACATGCATGATCTACTAAGTACGTAGATAACCGTAGGGCCAAGAATCGTCAAATTTCATTGAGAAATGAAAGAGATACTGGTCCACGAAGTAAGGTGTTTGAAGCATGGAAAGTGTGGTATGGTGTTCAATTCTCCCTCATCGGTAGAGGAAGAAAGAATTGTTGTGTATATAAGACTCGAAATTGGTTTGGGGTTTGGGACCCCAAGGGGTATCCCATGTGTTTAAAGGAGGGAGGACCTAGATGTGCTTCGGTTCGAGGAAAGACCACACGTGCGCCGCCGCCGCCCGCCCGTCCCGTTCCGGTTCCGTGTTCCGTGTTCCGAGTTCCGGGTTCACGGGTCACGGCCGGGTCAGGCTTGTGGGTCAGTGGTCATGGGCCTTCGATATTATCTTTTGGGCCGTAAAACTTTGCGGAAGTACGCTTTGATCCCAGTTTCAGATATACGCTTTGGACTAATTCTTTCAGATGTGCGATTTGGTCTTCACCTGAAGTTTCAAGATGTACGATTTGGTCCTGAAGTTTACAGAAAATCAGAATTTGGACGGTCAAAAACAGAAATGCCAAGCACTCAATTCAGCCATTTATTTTGGCTGAATTACTCCTCCTATAATGGCCAAAACAGTTGGTCTTTCTCCCATTTATGTTGGTGACTTTACTACCTCCATAATGGCCATTATTTGGCTATTATGGAGGCGATTCAGCGATAAACAACCCTCCCTCTCCTATATAAACACCCCATTACACCATTGTTGAGCACTAAGACATATGCACGAAAGTACATAAACAGATGCAGAAAACAAAGGCACCGAAAATACACAACCAAAATAGTTTTCTTCCTACAACTTCCAAGGCATCATTTCGTTACTCAATATTCTTCACGGTAGCTCTTGAGTTTCCTTTGCTCAAGTGTTCCATTGCTGTTTTATCTTGGGAGACAAATTGTCCAGGACGTATAAAGGATACATACGGGGCAATATTGTCTTAAGGACAGAGTGCTACACTCGACTCAGCAAAAATAATTTACATTTTTCCATCTTCTACAAAACTGGAATTTCTAGTTTTTACTTGTGTAACAATTGTAATTTCAGATTCCATGTTGAATTATTGAATCTCTGTTTATCCTTTTGAATACCTGTAATAGTTATATACTTCCCGTACTGCTTTATAAAGTACCATAGAGCAAAAATACCCAACAACTTAAGACAATATTTGTATAGTATTACTATTAGTGTTCGAAAGATGTCGGTCAAAAGTTGTGTGACCAAATCGGGATATGGAAATGGTTTTCTGGTAGAAGAGAGTGATGATGATGAACGTATTCATAGTGTCACCGTTACCAAGATCAAGTGGGAACAAGCGCTCTCGAGAGCCTGAGGATGTCAATCGGGACAAGAGGAGAAGATCAAGATGTACTTCTATCTTGCAGCAGAAGGCTGTATCTATCCTGCATAAAAGATCCGAATAATGGTAAGAAGGAACTGGACACTCAGTTTGATGAAGTGACTGGAGTGAGCCAGAATCCGAAATTGGGATAAGTAGTTTTCTTACTTGTCAAGAATAAAGATTAAATGAGGTCTGATTAAAAAATGATTAAAGTAAGGAGGAATATGAAAATAATTTATATTCCTTACGCTTTAAAAATCAGAAGTTTAATCTCATCTTCTTTTCCGTTTAAAGATTGGATTGTAAAACATCTTAAAAAGATCCGTTTCTTTAAGTGTAATTATTAAAAGTGGGTAAAGTATGTTCGCACATACGAGGGAGTAAGATCCACTGACTGTGCGAAAACTGTTACAACTCTTAAGTAAGCGCCAAGAATTATCTGGGCACCAATCATAACGGAAGAAGTCTAAAAGTTAAAGACGTAGAACCTGTCATACTATTTGGCAGAAGATCCTTCATAGGATGATATTGGACACTCAGTCATACAAAGCCTCCGGGCGACTGGAGTGGGCCAAAATTCCTTTGATATGATGATAGTGGACACTCAGTCATACAAAGCCTCCGGGTGACTGAAGTGGGGCCAGAATTCATTTCATAGGAGAAGTAATGGACACCTAGTGTGGTGGGCCAGAGTTTCCAGGTCTTAATGATCTGAAGGCCTAAAGAAAGGCAGTAAAGAAATTGGACACTCAGTCTGCCAATGCAACTGAAGTGGGCCAGAGTATCGAGATCACATATGATCCGGTTACGCCCTAACCACGGGCAAGAGATTGTTCATGTGAAGCAACGCCACCTCTAAAATCAAAGGGGCTGGAGAGGTTGTCCTCAATAGGACTTCAGGGAATGAGATCCCTCTAAAAAGAGGTGTTACATGTTCCTAACTTGGTTTAAGGGACGTTGTTGGTCAAGCTGGTTTGATACTACTCCAACAGGTCTGTAATAACTGAGAATGGTACAGTACGTCTGTAGCCGAATGAATGATATATTTGTAATTCGTGCATCTATGCCATCATAGATTAAGATACGTTAAATAGCAAGTCATTCAAAAGCTAACGATGTTGAGATTGTTGCATCCTTTCGACATAAACCCTCAAAATGAATGTGAGGTAGGCGAAGAGGCAAAATCACCTTTCCAAATTCCGTCAAGGGAATAGCGAAAGAAGCACCGCTCCTCTAGAACTTAGTCACACCTACTTGGGTGATCTGAAGTTTATACAAAATAGAGGGGGGAGACAAGTACGTTGTGATCTTCATTGATGATGGTACAACGTATGGAATCCTTTGTTTGTTAAAAAGCAAAGATGAAGTTGTTGAAGCGGATAAGCGCTACAAAGCGGTTGAAAATCAACTAAGCCTATGGATTGCGAAATTCATAGCGATAGAGGAGAATGTGAAGCGGCGTTCATTAAACGATTGTTCATTACTCACCTCGCCTAACGGTGTTAGCCAGCGCGCAAACCCGTGCGCCTAAATTATGTGGGGCAACACGACCGTTGCCGCTAATGCGCTTGTCAACAGAACTCCGCATAAAGATAAGGATAACTCTCCGTGTGAGACATGAAAAGGATCTCACATACAAAAGTTGTGATGTGGGGTGGCCTGGTAGAAGTTGGACTACCGAAACAGGTCAAGGTCAACCTAAGACTGTAGATTACATATCCACCTGGATCTCAGAATAACAAAGAGTACTTATCGACTCTTGGCGTCAAAGAATGTTGAATTCTTATAAGATAACTTTCCTTGAAAAGGAAAAAGGAGTAATTGCTCAAGGTTAACAAGAACCCGCGAGGGCCTGACTGTCCGGAACTAGACGTTCCGTATCTACATGACTCAAAAGTTGCTGGCTATCCGGAACTCAATATTCCAGATCTGCAGAACTCAGGGATTCTAGATGTTGAACCAAGACGGAGCAAAGAGGGGACAAAGACTTGTTCCAGTCCTTCTAGCTTGTATGGTTAAGAACGAACCATGGACTATTAACAAATAATTGTTATCTCCAAAAGCGCTGCTTTGGAAAGAAGCTAAAGAGAGAAATATATTCCATCAGATAGAACCATACTTGCGTAATGGTTGATCTTCCTCCGGGAAAAGAACCTTTGGGTTGTGAAAAAGGATACTCAAAAGTGAGTACAAAGTAGATGGATCTACTGACGAGTTCAAAGCCTCGGCTACTTGTACATGTGCTCCCCTGGGAGTAGCTTAACATCATGGGCCATTGCAGTCCTGCGTGGCATGAATGTTAAAACAGTCTTCCCAACCGGAGAGTTGGAAGAAGAGAATCAGAGTTGGTTTTCTGAACTGTTGGGCTTCTTCCTGAACTTTCATCTTGGTCCCTGAAATGTTTACATTTTGGTCCTGAAAGTTTCAGATAAAACAGAAACAATGAATCTGAGCACAGAAATATTGAATCTGAAGTTAGAAAGCCAACAGTTGGAGAATCAGCGATCAAAGTAAAAGTCATATTGAAACAAAGTCTCGATATGAAAGATATGGATATCACAGATGACATCTTAGGAATTGGATTTCTAAAGACATCTAACGGACTGGTCGATAGTTGACAGTCTCGTTGAAGCCATCAATGGATATAAATCATAGAACTGATTGGAATCATGATGCACCCATAGACAAGGAGCGATGTGCACAGGTCATGTGTAGTTCAATGTATTGTACACACTACAACCGACCTGGTATCATCCTACGAACAGATCAGTTGAACTAAGGTTCACTGATAATCTTAATACATGATCAATAGAAGGCGTTAAGTCGGATATGACGATATCTGAATTATTCGCTTATCTTCGGATTATAGTATTCTGGATGTCCAGTGATTACGAGAGAACACGATGATGCAAGCTGGACATCGATCTGGAAGAACACCAAAGCCACAAGTGAATGTGTATGGTGGGTCTTGGAAAATCCTCTAAGCAAACTTGCATCGGCCGATTCATGATGGAATCGGAGTTTATCGCTTTATACAAAGCATGAAAGAAGTTGAGTAACTTCACGACTCATTAGAGGACGTCCCTTATTGGGAGAAACTCGTGCCTTCAAAGCTTATACACTGTGGCTAGCCGGTCGGCTTTAGGAAGGACACGGATGACGGCGTCTGGACATATCTGTCAGGATTTGTCATGAGACATAAGACCGTATGGCAGTTGATCAACACGGGTGTCACTTCCTTGTTTACTAACTAAGGGACTACCCGGAGATCAAGTGTTCTGCCTGTCTAGGGGAATGGGCTTAAAACCCAAAATATACGGACCAATACAGTGGAAACCCAACCTTACGAACTGGAGATCCCAGTAATTTAGTTCAATGGGAAAACTAAGTTGTAAAGGTTCAGTTGATCGCTTCAGTCGAAGCATGAGCACTTCGGATAGTGATTTCTGAAAAGAAACACCAAATCCAAAGCCGTTCCCGCGATAGACTTTAAGTGCTATCTGCAGTATGGGTAAAGGTTAAGTTTTCAAAACCTGTAATGCTCCTCAACAGTTGAGGTTGGGTGTTTGGGAAACTTTTAATGGTTCCTAACACTTGTGAAGTGGGGTATAGCAGGATACCTTGTAGGAGACCACCTATTTAAGTGCGAGGACGGGCCGCCTCAAAATGAACGCACTTAAGAATCCAAGACGTTGTCCATGGCCAAAACGGACAAAACATTACGAAGAAGAGAGTAAGGGAATTTGTTGTGTTGGTATCATTGTCTTGGCTTACACTAAACACTGACGGTTCAAGACATCACGTTCACCGCGCAGTAAGTAAGTCCGATGGTATTCAACTATGGAAGGTTCAAAGCTGAGGCTACCTCTCCTTATGCAACATCGGTCCGCTGAAATATTGCTGGAAATGAAAAAGACACCATGTGAGTGCGCCAAAATCTCTTTCAAGAGGGGATTGTTGGAAATTTGCCTTTGGCGGGAGTTGCTGTTGACACCCAATTTTGTCCCATCTTTTATGATTTTATTCGTAATTTTTAATATTTTGACACTTTTAAAATAATTTTAAAATATAGGCATATATGTGTATATCCTCTTATTATTATTATTATTCGCATTTTTATATCATTTGCATTTTTATCATAATCATAAGTTATCCGAAAATTCTATGTTATTTATTCTCGCAAAATTGCATCGCATTTACATTTTTTATTAAGCATTAAACATTTCACAAATATTATATTTTTATTATTGTCACGTCGTTATGTTATTTTAAATAATTCACATCTTTTACAAAACAAAAATAATATTTTAATTTTAAGCCCTTTTATATTTCTAACCCATTTAATCTCCCCTCACCCAAAATAAATCAATACCCCACAAAACAAAACAAACCCCCCAATTTTCTACCACACCAAAACAAGCCCAAAACCAAATTCCTTTTATTCAAACTCATTTCCTTCCCTTTATTTCCCCAATTCCCAAAACCCACAAAACAAAATCCCAAAACTTTTTAACTCCCAACCCAATACAAATTCCCCAACCAAATTCCAAAACCCAACACCCCTTTTTCCAAGCCCAAATCGCCCACCCAAAACCAAATCTCCCAAACCCATTCCCTTACCCAGTGCCCAACCGAAACCCCCACTGCCCAACCCCTAAACCGGCCCAACCCCCAAATCCCTTTTATTCTACACCCAACCCTTCTTCTTATTCCCAAAACAAAACCCAAAAATCAAAAGAAAAGAAAACCTAACACTCAATCACCGCCACCCTACCCCCACGCCGCCACCCTACACCCTACACCCCGCCTCACGTCGCCGCACCCTACCTCGACACCGCTAAACCCATCACCTCACCAACACACCCCCAAAATCCTCAACACATGCCCCAAAAATCAGATTTTGTCCCTTTATTTTGAAATTCAAATTCGTTTTAAGGGGGGGGGGGTATGAGGGTGTGGAGGTCGTGTTTTGAGACCTATAAAACCCCTTTTGCCTTTGTTTGGGAGGATTTTTCGGATTGAAAAGCTTTTTTCTTGCTTAAGGTCAATTTTAATTTGAAATTTAGGTTTAAGTTTTGGTTGTATTGTATTTGTTTATGTTGTTCTTCACTAAAAAATCCGAAATCTTCTTAAGAACACTTCTTTGTTCTTGCATGTGTTCTTCAACTTAAAGATTCCGAAAATATAGGTCGAAAATTATTGGTTTTGGTGTTGAAGAATCTGAATTTTTAGCTATTTTTCTGTTTTTTTTTTGTTAAGGGTCACCTTTGCCGGGTCAGGTCACCTGCCAGTCGGGTCCTTTGCCGGGTCAGTCCGCCAAAATCAGAAAAACAGAGTCTCATTTCCAGAAAAAATCAGAATTCAAAAAATCTACAACAAAATCAGAATTCTAACATTTCCGAGCGGATTCGACGATTCAAAACACGCCTCGGTTCGCTACCCGGAAAAGGTTAGACTCGTTCCAATTCTTCTATATTTCTTAAAGCTTATTTGATTGTGTTGTTTATGCTTGATTTAGTATGATATTTTGCTAAGTAATGTAGTCTTGATTAATTAATATGATAATGAGACGATTTTGCTTATATAATTGTATTTATGTTGTTGGGACATTTCTGATTTGGAGTTGACACGTGATAGATGATATTGCCTCGATTTGTTGGTTAGCTAATTATTGTCATTATCTTTAGTAAGGCATCTTGGGTTCATTATTAAGTGCAATACGGATAATGTAAGATTAATATGTGTTTGGAAGAGCTACGACGTGATTAAATATTCTTAGGACACTTAACGATTTGTTGATATTCAAAATTATTGTATGTTGTAGTTTGGTCGCTGCCTTTAAATCAAACAAATGAGCATACTTTAATTGATTCAAATGACGATATTTACATGTTATATTCTAGATTAATATGTGCAATTTTAAAAGGAATATATTATCCATGTTTAATATAATAGTATGTGCGTTTAGTTTAAGTTTATGAATGTTATGCTTCTTTAAGAATTAAGATTAGTCCAAAGGAATTTATTATGTATGTATACATAATTTATACATTGGTCTTCCTTGCCTCTTTTATTTTTGTTTAAATTTAGAACCGGTTGTGTTATCATATAGTCTTTCTTCGGCTACTTTAATGTGCCAAAATCTGAAAAAAAATGTCTTAAGTATATGTAGAATAGAAGGCCATGAATATTCATTCCTATGTACATTTAATGTTGTATATTTCGTGTATGTATGTATTAGGAATATTCATGTGTTGATATTTTCGTTCCGTCTACTAATCCTTTTCTTTTTCTTTTATTTACATGAAATGCATCGGGAGTAACGAAGAGTCTCGTTATGAGACTCATCATGACTTCGTCCCAAAAGGAAGAACCACATTCACATTCCTTGCATTCTCCGGCCTCGAATTTCTACACAAATAGGGCGGGATGACATCATCATCCTCCCTAGTTTCCTCTTTTATTATTATTCTTTAATTTCGTTATTTCTATTCTTGGGCATGTAATAATTATTTTAATGCTTGTGTGATTGTTAGAATGCTTAGAATAATTAGGCCGTGAATAGATGAATGAATAGGATAGTCTAACTGCCGTTAGTTTATTTCTTAGGATCGTTTGAAATTGGAAACCAACCGCTAGCTTTATTTGTTTAGGACCGTCTTGTGTGTTCCAAACTTAGCCTCTAGTTACTTTGTTCTATTTTTTAGGTTCGTTATGCATGCTTTAATATCTTTCAAAAATAATTTGGCTATCCATTATTCATTTTCTTTAATCCTAAAAAATAAGGTTTGCATTCTATCATATTTGCAACCTTGAAAGATTTTTTCATAAAAAATTGCTTCTTTTATTATTAAATTGCCAAATATGTATTTTTCTATAAAAAAATATAACTTCTGGGCAATGATGAGGCTTAAACCTTTATTTCATCCGAGATCAACATGTTTAGTAGGCGAGGTGAATTATATATTCGCAGCCACGATGTGATTATAGTGATCTTTTCTATTTCACTCGAGAGACCAACACGTTTAGTAGGCGAGGCAATCAAAATAAACCACATGAGTCATATGTTTGCAGCCACGACGTGATTGGAATGTTCCTTTCAAAATTTAAGTCTGAGCCCTCCGCAATCAAAACATTCACTGTTTTGAATACGGATATGAAGTTATTTGTATTTAAATGTTTCTAACCGTTTGTTCTTGACAGCTTGCAGGGATTAAAGTAAATAACGACAAATATTCCTCGGAGTTTATTTATTGTTATTTCTTTCTTTAATTCAGCTTTTATCTCGCTTTGTATTGTAATATTATTTATCGCACTTATGTAATTATTGAAATGCTTAGAATAGGCAAACTTAGGATTTATTCATAGGTTAGTTTAAGATTTGAAACCCATCGCTAGCTTATTTATTTGTAGGCTCGCAAACTTAGAAATCCTTCGCTAGTTTATTTATTTTAGGCTCGTCACACGAATTCAAGATTTTCAAAACAACTTTTGTCATCTTTTATTTGCTTTATTAATCATACCGAATAAGTTTATCTTTTGTCAATTTACAATTTCATGATTCCCAAAATTTTACTTCTTTGATAGTATAAATAATTTATTGTCACAAATACATATTTTTTCCAACTCTACATGTATTTCTCTTTAGATATCATATAAATGCATATTTGAAAAATCTCTACATTCATCTATCTTTTAAAATGCATCCCTTTTTTATTAATTATTTGCAAACATTTTTTAACTTCATGCTTCAAACATGCATTTTTTCTAGTAATAATTAACCTGAGTTTTACCGGATAACCGCAAGTTAGCGGATCTTAAAGGATGCCTAACCCCTTCCCTTTAGGATAATAAAGAACCCTTACCTAGAATCTCACTAGTTTCGCAGACCTTAAAATTGGAGTTACATTGCAGCACTTAGTTTAATATTTAGGTGTCCTAATTCACCGTAAACATAATTAGGTGGCGACTCCTCAATCATTTTACCCAGGAATCACCGAATACGTCCGTGCTCCGCTTTGACCCGAGCAAGGTCAAAATAGGGCGCGACAGCATGGCGACTCCACTGGGGAACTTCAGGTTCTTAACCATAGCAAAATCAGGTTAATTATTATTGCGCTTTACTTTCACTCTTTGTTTGATGTAATGCTTTGATTTGTTTCCTTTATGAAATTTTTTGCATGCATAACTGCTTTAATTTCTATATTTTTTGCTTATCATAAATTGGCATTTCGTTCATATTTCTTCCACTCTGGAAAATTGACACTATCACACACTACACGCGAGGTGTGTTTTACGCACCCGCAAATTTCTTTCAATCTACCAAAATTTAGGAGAGTTGGCGTATGCGCGGAGTGACCGGACCATCCGTGGTCACGTAGCCTTCTCACTCGAGCAGTCCGCTCGGGAACCTTGAGTCTAGTCAGCCAAATCTTAGAAAATTTAAGATAGAGCTATACCACCCTTTATTTTAAGTCATGCATACATACACCTTAGGTGGGTCGATCCTTGGTATCGACTCCACAATTAAGAAATCCGCCAAAGATGTCTACGGGTCTCACAACCCAACGACCAATCATCATATTATGTGTAGCGTGATAAGGATAGACTAATCCAAGACTAATCATGACATGCTGAAATTGGAAAATGTACATTCATTTTGTCTCATTTCCGACAAAGCATTGCAGTTTAGCAGCTTGGATCAAATCTGTCGTAATCCCGCATATCTGGCGTTTAGGCCCACCTCCGGCATAAGGGAGGCCCCATGCATATTAGGATGCGCATTTAATTGTCTTACAATCAGTTTGTTATTTTCTACTGCTTTCCACTATGTGTATATTATTTGAATCAATAATTACTCACCTTATACTAATTTGGTTTTCTTCATTTTTCAGGAGATTCATTTTGCCTTATTTATTTCCCCAAAAGTTGATTCGTGTTGACTAAAATCATGAGCACCCCATCTGTTATTTCCCAATCATGCCTATCCAAACTGTATTAGTACTTAATGGAAAATGCGATTTAAATTGAGGCCTGAACCACATTTTATGCATTTTAATGTATTTTTGCCTCCACCTTTTGAAAGTTTAAAATGACAAATCTGCATTGCTTTTGCTATTTTAAAATCTGCTTTGTTTAATAATTTTCCTTTCTTTTTTCATCATGCAAACTAATTTGTCGGCAATATGTGACATATAATGAAACAAGCAAACAAGGTCCCAAACAAGCAAGGCTTCGAAGAATATAAGGAAGACTCACAAGCGGAAGAATTGAGGCATTTTTGGAATAAGTCAAAGTCAGATTTGGATGAAACATCAATATGATTGATAAATACAAGCAGTGGCTCATGTTATCTCCCCTTTGTACTCTTGGGCTACCGCACTACAATCAGGACTTCTACTGGGGCAATGATATATCTTCCGCAGCCAAGTGGATACAAAATCATGTACGGAAAGGCTGATGAACACAGTTTGTCCGGGGCAACTTTATCAGAATAGAATGGCCAAAAACCATCAATGCAAATGCAGGGAAGAAATACCATATCTAAGATTAGTTATTCTCTATGTAATACAACCTGAACTACGTCATGACCTGATTCCCTCGGCGGGATACGTAGGCGGCCACATCGGCTTCGGTCCCATCTTTAGAAAAATCCTTACAATCTCCTTTGCTTACCTGAACTACGTCCTGACCTGATTCCCTCGGCGGGATACGTAGGCGGCCACATCGGCTTCGGTCCCACTTTTAGAAAATCCTTACAAATCACATTTCCTTGTAATGAACTACGTCATGACCTGATTCCCTCATGGGGATACGTAGGCGGCCTAAATCGGCTTCGGTCCCACCATTAGGAAATATTTTCTCCTTTATCCCGTACATGATAAAATGCACCCATCTGATCACCCTGATAGGGCAGGCAAGCAATCTACACAAGACTCGGTTGTCCGTTTAAAAGATCATCATCCTCATATATCGGAAACTGGGGCATTTTTAAGGGATCACTGTCGGAGGACGCCGATAAACATGGAAAAGCATCGGCAAACTAAGTCTTCAGCCTAAGAGGATTTTGGATAAGACGTTTGCTTTGTTTCACCGCATGTCGCTGCTCGACAGACATTTACATATATGCATACTTTCTTATAAGCAATTTATTTTCAACAAATACTTCATTAGAGTTTAACAAGATTTTTATTACTAATATGCATATTTTCTTATACTCAATTTATTTTCACCAAATATTTTCATTAGAGTTTGACAAGATTTTTATTACTAATATGCATATTTTCTTATACACAATTTATTCTCACCAAATATTTTCATTAGAGTTCGACAAGAACTTTTTAATGATAAGCATACTTTCTTATAAACAAATTATTTTCAACAAATGTTTTCATTAACGGTTAGCCAAGGCGGGAACCAGGCAGGGGGCTACAGTCCAAATCGGCAGGACATGCAAATATCAAGAGCCAAAGCTATCAAGTCAACGCGAATCAACCGCCCTCCCCAAACTCACAAATTTTCTTTGAGTACAGTGTTCTTCAGGTTGAAAAAGCAGGGAAGCCACATCGCTATGATCAATTCCCAAAGAATTTCGGCACTACAACTCACTACAAGGACTACGTTCTTGTTCTCGCATTTATCACGAAGACATCATCTTGACCTCTGTGGTCCCGACTATTATGTCCGCACAAAGATGTTATTTCGGATCACAAAGAACGACAACAAGGCAAACCCGACCAAAGACGTCGCATCACATTTTCGCCCGTGCCAGACGACATTTCAATTCACATGAGTTTGGATCGGCGTAAGATTCAAAGACAACGTGGAACCCTATTACAGCAAACTGACGGCAAGGACGTCACTTACATCTCTTACAACAAGACAACATTTCAAAAACGTCGTCGACGTTATGGCAGCACGACAATCATTTTTTACAGCTTTACAACGACGTCAACAACATTACAATGACGTCTTCAACGCAACAACTATCTTTTACCGCATCTCAACGGCGTCAACAGCATTACAATGACGTCTTCAACGCAGCAGCTATCTTTACAAAGATTACAACAACGCTATTGGCGTTCTGCGAGACATCAACTATCTTCAACAACATTACAACAACGTCCACGACGTTACGGCAACACGACATCTATTTTTACAGCATTACAATGACGTCAACAACATTACAATGACGCCTTCAGCTCAACATCTACATTCTACAGCAAAACTACATTACAACAACGTCCACGACGTTACGGCAGCACGCCAACTTTTTACAACATTACAACGACATCAACAACATTACAATGATGTCATTAGCAACACGCCCATACAACGGCGTCACGAACAACGCGCCCATACAATGGCGTCATGAACAACACGCCTACGCAATGGCGTCATGAACAACACGCCTACGCAATGGCGTCTTCTGCAAAACAATTATCTTTTACATTCTTACAACGACATCAACGGCATTACAATGATGTCATCAGCAACGCGCCCATACAACGGCGTCATCAACAACACGCCTATGCAACGGCGTCTTCTGCACAACATTTATTTTTACAGCATTACAATGACGTCAACAGCATTACAACGACGTCTCCAGCACAACATTTATTTTTACAGCATTACAATGGCGTCAACAGCATTACAACGACGTCTTACGCACAACATTTATTTTTACAGATACAACGACGTCAACAAAGATTACAACGACGTCTTTCAAAGACAACAATTATCTTTTACAAAGAAAACAAAGATTACAACAACGCCCTCGACGTTACATGCAAAGACAACAACCGTCTTTTACATAATTACAACGACGTCAACAATATTACAACGACGTCTTTCAACACAACACGTCAATCCAACGACGTCATTTCAGCGCCCACCTTATAATGTGGGTATTTTAATTTCACCAGCGCCCACCTTATAATGAGGGTATTTTTAATTTCAGTCATGCGCCCACCTCCTAATGCGGGTATTTCTAAGTTATTTTCTCTACAATTTTTCTCAGCAGTTATACACTAATTATATCTTAAGCTTTAGTTTGCAGGAGTTTTTAATTTGCAGGAATTTCATCACAGCGTGGAACTATCTCTTACGGCGAACCGAGGCAAATTGGTCAACGACCTACTTCGAACGTCGATCCGCTTTTCCCATTAGTTTCTCGCATCTGCGACCAGTGTCATCCTAAGTCGACACTGGGGCATCTACTTCGAACGTCGATCCGCTTTTCCCATTAATTTCTCGCATCTGCGACCAGTGTCATCCTAAGTCGACACTGGGGCATTGTTTCTTGAATGCACTATCTTTTTGCAACTTCTATACCCCCCGGGGATTCTATTTCTTACCATGCAGTTCCGATGATCGGGACAAAATTGGCTACTCAGTCAACTTTCTTTGGCCGAAAACTCTTTCATCGTCTCCGTCCAAAGAGGGGCATCTGTTGACACCCAATTTTGTCCCATCTTTTATGATTTTATTCGTAATTTTTAATATTTTGACACTTTTAAAATAATTTTAAAATATAGGCATATATGTGTATATCCTCTTATTATTATTATTATTCGCATTTTTATATCATTTGCATTTTTATCATAATCATAAGTTATCCGAAAATTCTATGTTATTTATTCTCGCAAAATTGCATCGCATTTACATTTTTTATTAAGCATTAAACATTTCACAAATATTATATTTTTATTATTGTCACGTCGTTATGTTATTTTAAATAATTCACATCTTTTACAAAACAAAAATAATATTTTAATTTTAAGCCCTTTTATATTTCTAACCCATTTAATCTCCCCTCACCCAAAATAAATCAATACCCCCCAAAACAAAACAAACCCCCCAATTTTCGGCCCACACCAAAACAAGCCCAAAACCAAATTCCCTTTTATTCAAACTCATTTCCCTTCCCTTTATTTCCCCAATTCCCAAAACCCACAAAACAAAATCCCAAAACTTTTTAACTCCCAACCCAATACAAATTCCCCAACCAAATTCCAAAACCCAACACCCTTTTTCCAAGCCCAAATCGGCCCAATTAAAACCAAATCTCCCAAACCCATTCCCTTACCCCAGTGCCCAACCGAAACCCCCACTGCCCAACCCCTAAACCGGCCCAACCCCCAAATCCCTTTTATTCTACACCCAACCCTTCTTCTTATTCCCAAAACAAAACCCAAAAATCAAAAGAAAAGAAAACCTAACACTCAATCAGCCGCCACCCTACCCCCCACCCCCCCCCCCCACACCCCTACACCCCCGCCCCCCCCGTCCCCGCCCCCCACCCTGACACCGCTAAACCCATCACCTCACCAACACACCCCCCAAAATCCTCAACACATGCCCCAAAAAATCAGATTTTGTCCCCTTTATTTTGAAATTCAAATTCGTTTTAAGGGGGGGGGGGGTATGAGGGGGTTGGAGGTCGAGTTTGAGACCTATAAAACCCCCCCCTTTTGCACTGTTTCGGGAGGATTTTTTCGGATTGAAAAAGCTTTTTTTTTCTTGCTTAAGGTCAATTTTAATTTGAAATTTAGGTTTAAGTTTTGGTTGTATTGTATTTGTTTATGTTGTTCTTCACTAAAAAATCCGAAATCTTCTTAAGAACACTTCTTTGTTCTTGCATGTGTTCTTCAACTTAAAGATTCCGAAAATATAGGTCGAAAATTATTGGTTTTTGGTGTTGAAGAATCTGAATTTTTAGCTATTTTTCTTTGTTTTTTTTGTTAGATTAGTCCTTTGCCGGGTCAGTCCTTCTTGAGTCATCCTTCTTGGGTCAGTCCTTTGCCGAAAATCAGAAAAAGCAGTCTCATTTCAGAAAAATCAGAATTCAAAATCTACAACAAAATCGAATTCTAACATTTCCGAGCGGATTCGACGATTCAAAACACGCCTCGGTTCGCTACCCGGAAAAGGTTAGACTCGTTCCAATTCTTCTATATTTCTTAAAGCTTATTTGATTGTGTTGTTTATGCTTGATTTAGTATGATATTTTGCTAAGTAATGTAGTCTTGATTAATTAATATGATAATGAGACGATTTTGCTTATATAATTGTATTTATGATGTTGGGACATTTCGATTTGGAGTTGACACGTGATAGATGATATTGCCTCGATTTGTTGGTTAGCTAATTATTGTCATTATCTTTAGTAAGGCATCTTGGGTTCATTATTAAGTGCAATACGGATAATGTAAGATTAATATGTGTTTGGAAGAGCTACGACGTGATTAAATATTCTTAGGACACTTAACGATTTGTTGATATTCAAAATTATTGTATGTTGTAGTTTGGTCGCTGCCTTTAAATCAAACAAATGAGCATACTTTAATTGATTCAAATGACGATATTTACATGTTATATTCTAGATTAATATGTGCAATTTTAAAAGGAATATATTATCCATGTTTAATATAATAGTATGTGCGTTTAGTTTAAGTTTATGAATGTTATGCTTCTTTAAGAATTAAGATTAGTCCAAAGGAATTTATTATGTATGTATACATAATTTATACATTGGTCTTCCTTGCCTCTTTTATTTTTGTTTAAATTTAGAACCGGTTGTGTTATCATATAGTCTTTCTTCGGCTACTTTAATGTGCCAAAATCTGAAAAAATAATGTCTTAAGTATATGTAGAATAGAAGGCCATGAATATTCATTCCTATGTACATTTAATGTTGTATATTTCGTGTATGTATGTATTAGGAATATTCATGTGTTGATATTTTCGCCCGTCTACTAATCCTTTTCTTTTCTTTTATTTACATGAAATGCATCGGGAGTAACGAAGAGTCTCGTTATGAGACTCATCATGACTTCGTCCAAAAGGAAGAACCACATTCACATTCCTTGCATTCTCCTACTCGGAATTTCTACACAAATAGGGCGGGATGACATCATCATCCTCCCTAGTTTCCTCTTTTATTATTATTCTTTAATTTCGTTATTTCTATTCTTGGGCATGTAATAATTATTTTAATGCTTGTGTGATTGTTAGAATGCTTAGAATAATTAGGCCGCGAATAGATGAATGAATAGGATAGTCTAACTGCCGTTAGTTTATTTCTTAGGATCGTTTGAAATTGGAAACCAACCGCTAGCTTTATTTGTTTAGGACCGTCTTGTGTGTTCCAAACTTAGCCTCTAGTTACTTTGTTCTATTTTTTAGGTTCGTTATGCATGCTTTAATATCTTTCAAAAATAATTTGGCTATCCATTATTCATTTTCTTTAATCCTAAAAAATAAGGTTTGCATTCTATCATATTTGCAACCTTGAAAGATTTTTTCATAAAAAATTGCTTCTTTTATTATTAAATTGCCAAATATGTATTTTTCTATAAAAAAATATAACTTCTGGGCAATGATGAGGCTTAAACCTTTATTTCATCCGAGATCAACATGTTTAGTAGGCGAGGTGAATTATATATTCGCAGCCACGATGTGATTATAGTGATCTTTTCTATTTCACTCGAGAGACCAACACGTTTAGTAGGCGAGGCAATCAAAATAAACCACATGAGTCATATGTTTGCAGCCACGACGTGATTGGAATGTTCCTTTCAAAATTTAAGTTCGAGCCTCCGCAATCAAAACATTCACTGCTTTGAATACGGATATGAAGTTATTTGTATTTAAATGTTTCTAACCGTTTGTTCTTGACAGCTTGCAGGGATTAAAGTAAATAACGACAAATATTCCTCGGAGTTTATTTATTGTTATCTCTTTCTTTAGTTCATCTTCTTTCTCCCTTGGTATTGTAATATTATTTATCGCACTTATGTAATTATTGAAATGCTTAGAATAGGCAAACTTAGGATTTATTCATAGGTTAGTTTAAGATTTGAAACCCATCGCTAGCTTATTTATTTGTAGGCTCGCAAACTTAGAAATCCTTCGCTAGTTTATTTATTTTAGGCTCGTCACACGAATTCAAGATTTTCAAAACAACTTTTGTCATCTTTTATTTGCTTTATTAATCATACCGAATAAGTTTATCTTTTGTCAATTTACAATTTCATGATTCCCAAAATTTTACTTCTTTGATAGTATAAATAATTTATTGTCCCAAATACATATTTTTTCCAACTCTACATGTATTTCTCTTTAGATATCATATAAATGCATATTTGAAAAATCTCTACATTCATCTATCTTTTAAAATGCATCCCTTTTTTATTAATTATTTGCAAACATTTTTTAACTTCATGCTTCAAACATGCATTTTTTCTAGTAATAATTAACCTGAGTTTTACCGGATAACCGCAAGTTAGCGGATCTTAAAGGATGCCTAACCCCTTCCCTTTAGGATAATAAAGAACCCTTACCTAGAATCTCACTAGTTTCGCAGACCTTAAAATTGGAGTTACATTGCAGCACTTAGTTTAATATTTAGGTGTCCTAATTCACCGTAAACATAATTAGGTGGCGACTCCTCAATCATTTTACCCAGGAATCACCGAATACGTCCGTGCTCCGCTTTGACCCGAGCAAGGTCAAAATAGGGCGCGACAGTTGCGACCGACCAACTTTAACGGCTTAAACACTAGTGTTACGTATGTTGGAGAATCCGGTTCTTCACACATGCATGATCTACTAAGTACGTAGATAACCGTAGGGCCAAGAATCGTCAAATTTCATTGAGAAATGAAAGAGATACTGGTCCACGAAGTAAGGTGTTTGAAGCATGGAAAGTGTGGTATGGTGTTCAATTCTCCCTCATCGGTAGAGGAAGAAAGAATTGTTGTGTATATAAGACTCGAAATTGGTTTGGGGTTTGGGACCCCAAGGGGTATCCCATGTGTTTAAAGGAGGGAGGACCTAGATGTGCTTCGGTTCGAGGAAAGACCACACGCTGCGCCGCCGCGCCCGCCGTCCCGTTCAGGTTCAGGGTTCACGGGTCACGGTCACGGTCACGTCACGCAGTGTGGGTGTGGTCGTGGGCCTTCGATATTATCTTTTGGGCGGAAAACTTTGCCAAATACATTTGATCCCGAAGTTTCAGATATACGATTTGGACCGTAATTCTTTCAGATGTGCGATTTGGTCTTCACCTGAAGTTTCAAGATGTCTGATTTGGTCCCTGAAGTTTCCAGAAAATCAATTTCGACGGTCAAAACAGAAATGCCAAGCACTCAATTCAATTGACCATTTATTTTGTGTGAATTACTCCTCCTATAATGGCCAAAACAGTTGGTCTTTCTCCCATTTATGTTGGTGACTTTACTACCTCCATAATGGCCATTATTTGGCTATTATGGAGGCAGTTTTCAGGCAGTAAACAACCCCTCCCTCTCCTATATAAACACCCCATTACACCATTGTTGAGCACTAAGACATAAGCACGAAAGTACATAAACAGATGCAGAAAACAAAGGTACCTAAACTACACAACCAAAATAGTTTTCTTCCTACAACTTCCAAGGCATCATTTCGTTACTCAATATTCTTCACGGTAGCTCTTGAGTTTCCTTTGCTCAAGTGTTCCATTGTTGTTTTATCTTGGGAGACAAATTGTCCGGGACGTATAAAGGATACATACGGGGCAATATTGTCTTAAGGACAGAGTGCCACACTCGACTCAGCAAAAATAATTTACATTTTTCCATCTTCTACAAAACTGGAATTTCTAGTTTTTACTTGTGTAACAATTGTAATTTCAGATTCCATGTTGAATTATTGAATCTCTGTTTATCCTTTTGAATACCTGTAATAGTTATATACTTCCCGTACTGCTTTATAAAGTACCATAGAGCAAAAATACCCAACAGAAAAAACCAAGTACTTAGAGCTGTCGAATTGTTTTCTTATTTTACATTTTAATTAATGTTTATTAATTATTTATTGAATTGAACTTGAATAACTTTTTACAATAAGAAAATCAATAATGTGATGTCATAAATTGATAAAATAAAAATTCAATGCCGTCTATGCATATTTTATCTTACTTAGAGTTTTTGGAATTATATTTATACTTGCCGTTCTTGGAAATTTTGCACTCTAATAATTTTAGGAAATCATTTGGAAAACTCTAACATAATTTTCAACATTACCATTAATAAAAAATACAACCAAAAATAGAAAATAAAGTAGAAAGCAATCTCAACCTTTCATGCTTATAGGTCCACATATCAATCGTCCGAAGGTGCATTGATAATTACTTGAGCAAACACTTACCGAGCGGAGCCGAACCCTCATACATACTACTCTCCTCAGATTACATTTGTAAAATTACATTAAGTATGTTAGTATTGTTATTTAGATGATTTATAGGGACATAAATATCCAAGATTTATTTTGAATTATAAATTTAAATTTTTTCCTTTCATTCTTCAATTTCGTATTTAATCAAATATTTTCACATATACAACATTAGGATGGAGAAATGTAAACAAGTCCTATTAAAGAGACTTTAGTTTCAATCTATAAATTAACTCACACCTATAATTAAGAATGAGAGTGTATGTATGAATATAATATTCCCGCACGTACTGAATTGGTTCCAAAGTCCATACTCTCCACCTAACAATCTCCTGAACCTAAACCCTTAAAAGACATTTTCCCTCCTCTTTCATCTATCTCCGCCGCCGCACGCCGCCGCTACCACCATCACAATGAACATCTCAACCCTAAGACTCGATTCCACCTCAATCACCAAAGCAACAACAACATCAAAGGTAACTCACCGGAGTGGGGCCCTCGGTTACAATGGAACCAATGGCTGTAGGATCCTTCAGTTCCAGCAAAGGAAGAAGAATTCTTCAACTATCGTTTGTTCGACAAAGCCGATTGCCTCAGTAGTTGACCATAAGGCGGTCAACGAGTCAGGACTGAGTCGAATTGAGTCACTGAGTCAGGTATCAGGTGTGTTAGGTTGCCAATGGGGCGATGAAGGAAAAGGAAAGCTCGTTGATATATTAGCTAAGCATTTCGATATCGTTGCTCGTTGTCAGGTATATATTTGTATGAATTTATGTTCCTAATAAAGTATTTTTGAGCTATGATAACCTTATAAATAGAGTGATAACTTCCTATAGTTGGTTAAATAACATCGATGCTGTAAGCATTTTGATATTGTTGCTCGTTGTCACTTGTCAGGTATATTTATATGAATTTATGTTACTAAACTATTTTTTAGCTACAACAAGAAGTAAGCAGTAATACTCTATATATCAAACCTGATATAATAACCTTAAATAACACTGATACTGTAAGCATTTCGATATTGGTGCTCGTTGTTAGGTATATATTTATATGAATTTGTGTTCCTAGAGTATTTTTGAGCTACAACAAGTAGTATTACTCTATATCAAGCCTAATATAATTAATAACCTTAGAAATAGAGTAATAACTTGCTATAAGTGGCTATAGATAACACTGATATTGTAAGCTAATGTCTTGGATTAAATTTTATGCCATATGAATAATGGTATTTGGTTTGTTATTATGAGGGTATGAAGGCCGCGGATTAGGAGAAGGTTAGTAGGTAGTTGAGCTTTGTCTTACTTTTCGGTGGGATTAGGATTGGTGGTAGTCTGGAGCACTAGTATTAGCCTTATTCATATAGTTTCCTGCTTTTTGACATCTATTGTTATGTTTCAGTTATCACACTATTCTTTTTTTGAATGCTTTGTACTACTTTTCCTATTAGTTGCCATGTTTTCTTCATTACCATATGTTTTTTCCATAACTACTTTGATTTGCTGCACTTGAGCTGAGTGTCTTTCGCAAACAACCTCTCTACCTCCACGAGGTAGGGGTAAGGTCTACATACACTCTACCCTCTCCAAACCCCACTTGTTGGATTACACTGGGTATGTTGTTGTTGCTTCATTATTTGGAATTTCGGTGAGATATACTTAGTTTCAGTAAGTAGGTGAATTAGTAAACAAGACGGCTTCCTAATGACGCCTAGTGATTGTTGGGCTAAAATAGCCCAAAACACTCTTACATGGTGTGATATTGTCCGCTTTGGCCAAGCCCGTACGATTTTCCCCAAAAGACCTCACACCGTTAAGAGAATCCTACACCTTATATGTAGGTTCTTTTTCCTTTCCACTTTCGATGTGGGACTTTGTTCGCACACCCCAACAATCTCCCCCTCGAACTAAGTTCCACAATCCATCACTAGTTATGGGTTAATTTGAATATTAATTGTGTGCCACCCACATCCTCCTCCAAGTATTTATGGCCGCCAATGTCCGCTGCTACTTTGTTGTGTAAGCAATCTTCAATATACGGTTAAAGGTACTGCACCGGCCCAATAGACGGGCAAAGTCACTAAGCTAGGCCCCACGCCATACTCCTCCATCTTCATACTCGTCCCGTGAACCATGGGCTATGATACCAGTTGCTGGGCTAAACAAGACACTCTTACGTGGTGTGATATTGTCCGCTTTGGGCCAAGCCCGCACGATTTTTCCCAAAAGGCCTCACACCATTAAGAGAATCCTACACCTTATATGTAGGTTCTTTTTTCTTTCCACTTCCGATGTGGGACTTTGTTCGCACACCCCAACAGTGATACCTCAAGATCATAGTTTTTGTAGGAAGCTGTTTCTAATTCTATCTTTTGATTCTCGATTCTTCCTATTATCATATGAAATTTCAACATTTAGATCAAATATTTTGTAGATCGTTTATATGTATTTATTACCTATACCAATTTGTTTTAAACCTGTTATTTGTATTTGTTTTTGCCATCGTATCATTGTACTTCATTTTTATTGCCTGGTATAGATGAAATTGTTAATTACGCTAGCTGATTTTTTCAATAATGTTTCTTGGTGTTAGGGGGGAGCAAATGCTGGGCACACTATTTACAATTCTGAGGGAAAGAAGTTTGCTCTGCACCTTGTCCCTTCAGGGATTCTCAATGAGGAAACTGTATGTGTTATTGGTAATGGAGTCGTGGTGCATCTACCAGGACTCTTTAATGAAATTGATGGTCTTGAATCTAATGGAGTTTCTTGCCAAGGAAGGATCTTGGTATCTGATCGTGCTCACTTGTTATTTGATTTTCACCAAGAAATAGATGGGCTTAGAGAAGCTGAGCTAGCTAAATCCTTTATTGGAACCACCAAGAGAGGCATTGGGCCTTGCTATTCAAGCAAGGTTATTCGAAATGGCATAAGGGTAAGTGATTTAAGGCATATGGACACATTCCCCCAAAAGCTTGATCTTTTATTATCAGATGCCGCTTCAAGATTCAAAGGTTTTAAGTATGGCCCTGACATGCTCAGGGAAGAAGTGGAACGCTACAAGAAATTTGCTGAGAGGTTGGAACCCTACATTACAGATACTGTACACTTCATGAATGATGCTATATCTCAGAAAAAGAAGATTTTGGTAGAAGGTGGTCAGGCAACTATGTTGGATATCGATTTTGGGACATACCCTTTTGTCACTTCATCCAGTCCATCAGCTGGTGGAATCTGCACAGGTCTTGGTATTGCTCCCAGAGTTGTCGGTGATCTTGTTGGTGTGGTAAGCCAAACTTGAATTATTTTCTTAAAAGAATTTGTCCTTTTATACTAAAGAATGAAGAATTCTCATGATTTTCAATTTTATCTGAAAGTCTAGCTAATATTGTGGAAATAAAAACTGGTGTTATCTTTCCAAAACCACATTGCAGTACATCTATCATTGTTGATCAGCTAGACGTGCAATACACCCAGCTTTTAGCCAGAAAAATACGACCCTCAGTCTGCATTTATTGCATTTTAAGCATAGAGCAGCAAATATTGGGCTTTTTTAATTGATGCTTCTCCTGCAGGTTAAGGCATACACCACAAGAGTAGGTTCTGGTCCTTTCCCAACAGAAATCATGGGCAAAGGTGGCGACCTTCTTCGTTTTGCTGGGCAGGAGTTTGGCACAACTACTGGACGCCCACGTCGCTGTGGTTGGCTTGACCTAGTCGCACTGAAATTCTGCTGTCAAATAAATGGATTTGCTTCTCTAAACCTAACAAAACTAGATGTGCTGTCAGATCTATCAGAAATTCAGTTGGGTGTTATTTATAGGCATCCTGATGGTTCAACATTAAATTCTTTTCCTTCTGATCTCAGTCTTCTTGAACAAATAAAGGTAAGTTTATGTTTTTTTCTTTCTACATCAACATCTTTTTACGTGATGATTTTGTGTTGTTTGGAAATCCAGATTATCACTTCCAACTTTCATGTGAATGTTTTGGGGAAATTGAGCCATATTAATGCATTGATGAGCGGAAAAGCATAAAATCTTGTTCAGAAAAGTTTTGTTTTTAGTGAGGAGTTAACTTTAGTTTAATTTCCTCTACCCTTATTGGAAGGTGGAAGGAAACGAAATTTCCTGATTTTTGGTACTTTTTTGTTCTTTCCGTCTGTCTTTTTCTCCCGAACGTCATGATTTTTTTCTATTGGCTGTTCATATCTCAAGACCTTCAGTATGCACATTGAATCTTCTTTATCCCCCTGTTGCTTGTATCTTATTACATTTTGTACTTTCTTGTATTGTGACTTCTACTATATATTTTCTTTATTCTTATCTATGTAGGTGGAGTATGAAGTTTTGCCTGGATGGCAGACTGATATTTCTTCCATCAGGAAGTATTCTGACTTGCCGAAGGCTGCACGCGAGTATGTAGAAAGGATAGAGGAGCTTGTTGGGGTACCTATCCACTATGTTGGTATTGGGCCTGGTCGTGACGCCCTTATCTACAAGTGATTTTTGATTTTTTTGTCATATTGCCAGAATCATATTCTTCAAATTGCTGGTAAACCTTAGCTAAGCTTGTAGTAACATCAGAAATTATCAATTTGATGTCATTGCTTAATGTAACAATTATATATTTGTTGTCTTTAAAGCTACATATCACCCCCCACCCCCACTTCCCCCCTTCTGAATTTTGTTCAACCTCCCTAGGAATAACTCAGTTAAGAATGCCACCAGCCTTTTTGAGTTTCGAATAGTAGCTGCATACTGCAGCACTGTAACTTATTGAAGTTCTGGAAGTTGCCATTTCTTTTTCCTCTCCTATAATATCTGTTGGCGAATATTACTTAGTCAACGCTTAATTCATGTCATGAACTTCCATTTCTTATGATTCTTGAATTCATATTGCAAAAGCTGTGAGGCCACTAGGTTGTCACCTTCACGTGTGCGGTGTGACTTGACTATTCTTGGAGGACACTTGAAAAAAGAGCTGTGTGCCTGATGAGTGATGACACTTTTGCCTATTATTGATCTATATAAGATTTTTCCGTTGGTAAACGTGTTACTTTCTCGGGTTTAAAAAGAATGGTGGGGTTCAAGCAAGTAATGTTTGTGTGGATTCAGACATTGGTTTCTTAAACTTCCAGAGTATAATTTCAACTTGACATTATAAAGATGCCATAAATCAATTTATTTTATAGTTAAGATATTTAGAGGTTTGAAATTTTGTAGTGAAATAAATATTATTGACTTGTTAATAGCTAATAATGAAAGCATTGTGAGATGGATGTAGTATCATTATAACTGTCAAAGAACATGAACATAATTCCGATGGAACTTAATTTGAGTTACACGCGATAGAGGGCGCTCTATTTTGAACTACTGTTGGTATTTGAAATATAATAACAAAGGTCTATTTGTTGGATATTCTATGACCTGGCAATTTATTTTATAACCGAAGATAATAATTCCTTCATCTATGTTTGTAATTGCCTCATATTTTCATAGTGATATTTACCATCAAGTTAAGATAACCAGTAGCAACATGTCATCTTAGTAAATAACCTTTATTAATCGGTTAAAATACATTGACTATGTAAAAGTTTCTTTACATGATCCAGTGCATCTAAGATAAATTCTTTCAAAAATTATCGTCAAGGGGTGTTTTAGTACATATAAATAAAATACTATTGCAATAACCAATAAGGATTGGGGTCAGGTGTTACGTCTCTTTCATCTTTAACTAGAGGTTTCAGATTCAAGTTCTAGCCTCCTAGGTATGAAATCGCCTTTGTTGGAAACGCTTTACCCTGAATGTGGGACTTCCTAGAGCGGATTCAGATTTAGTAAGGTCCCAATACTGGTACCGAACACCAAGTGAGAAACCAAAAAAAGGAAGAAGCCATTGCAATATGTCTATACCTATTCTACTAACATCAGAAAATATCCTCTTAATCCATTATGTATGTAGTCTTTCCCTTCCACCCCTAGAGAACAGGGGATATCCCTGGTGTGGTTTGAAAGTTTTTCCCTCTAACTGGTGTACACAAGCAGCTACTACAAAGTTAGTCATATAGACCTACAAAAATCATTCAATTATTTAGAAGTTCCATAATGAAGAGGGAAACATAAGCTCATCATTAACATTGTAAGCATCAACAAAGCTACTAGCCTCTGCTGCTGCCTCATGATCTTCTATACCTGTTATTGCATCCAATGTGTCCCAATTGTAACTTATTGTATCATCATATAAATTAGCAACCAAACTATCGTCTTTTAGTGAAACTCCCGACTCTGTGAAACAATCTTGAATTTTATCAGGCTGCTGATGATCATCTCTTTTCAGCATTCCAATCTGTTGAAGAAATTCATTCAGATCAATCTGAGGCTTCTCTGCTTGATCATCGCGAACCGCTACTTTGTTGTGTGATGAGAATTCAACTTCCCTCTCCTTGATCACTTGTGAAATTGTCATGTCGTGTTGTTTACTATAGTTTTGAATTTCATTTTTGGGATCAGTACTGATTGATGAACTCGAAGATGATGCTGCCGCTTCTGTTCTCTTGAGTTCTTGAAGTCTTTGATGAATTACATGAACATTAGGCTGAGCACTTAGGTTAAGCAAGCCAGTGCTATTAGGAATAAATGATGAAACAAAATTATTATTGCTTGAAGAGAACCATTTGAACTTTTGTGATTTGTTCAATGGATTGAAATTAGCCCTCATGTGAGGTAAATTAAGGTAAGCATCTGGTCCATATAATCTCCTTGCTGCTTCATCATAAGCCATAGCAGCTTCTTCAGCTGTAGCAAAAGATCCTAACCACACCCTTGTTCTCTTCTTAGGCTCTCTGATTTCTGCCACCCATTTTCCCCATGTTCGTTGTCGAACGCCTCTGTATTCGCATAACGCGTTCTGCGGGCCCCCTTTCCCTCTTGCGGGCCCCTTCTTCCATGGTTTGAGTGGATTTCTTTTGTAGCTGTCCATGTCTAGAGGCAAAGCAACCTACTTCCGTATGATTATTTTCCGCCAACTGAAAACCCGCTCTGTACACTAGACTAGATTATCAGTGTCGTACTGGAAGGCCAAAGAGCACAAGAAAATTGTATGAAGTTAGCTTAGTGAAGAGTGTAATATTTTTTGGTAAGTGTTGAGTGTGAGGGATAGATTGGAAGGCGCGGGGGATATGTATAGGGAAGAATTTGTAGTTTTGATTTAAATGTTTTCACGTTTGTAGAAAGTCTTATAAGAGCTCATGCATGTGACCGTTTTGAGCTAAGTATTACAGTGTATGTACTCTGAATATAATGTCAAGTCACATTATTCTTTAGTTCTGATATAGCTGCTGCTCCTGCTGACAAAAATCTAGCTACACAATCAGATTATCTACAAGGTATATTATGAGCAACCTAATATAAATGGTCAGTAACTTGCTAAGTATAATAGGTTAAACCACACTGATAGTATAAAACTTTATTATGCTGACAATAAATACAACTTAAATCCAATGATCAGTACTTTTAATCTAGTGGTATTGATGAGAGTCGTAAGTTCAATTTTCAGTGTCCCCTTTTTTGGAATATTTACATAAATACATGTATCGTTTATTTTTATTACTAGTATATATAAATTATATGTTAATTATACATGGTTATACATATATAATACATGGATTGTACATATACTAATATATATCCGCCGATTATTTTGTAATTTAAGCGATTGGGCAGCTATTTAGGTTACTTTTTTATTTATTTTAAAATAATCCTCATATGTAATTTAAATTTCTTTGAAGAAATTAAGACTATACTCGTATGAAGAAAGCCATCATTGTAACTCTAATCTCAACTAAAGCGATTGCTTTGAATTGAATGCAGAATGACACCTCACATTCCTTGGATTCTCTATTAATGGTCTACTCAACACTCTTGTCTCATAGTCAAAGATATTCACAGAAGAAGAAACACTAGCCAGTGAGTAACTACTAAGCTGTAGTAAGTAATTAAAAAGCACCTCACAAAAATTTTTGTTATTCACGAGCCTCTAATTCACATGTTTTCCTGACATTCACAGCCTGATTCTCGAGTCTTTCTCTTCATCTTTATCCCATGCAATCATATAAGTACGCACACAACTTGAATCACACTGAAAAACAAACTCCATTTGTGCACACACACAGCTACAAAGGGAGCGGATTTACGGTGGCGGGGCGGGCGGATCCAGGATTTGAAGTTTATGAATTACTATGCACAACGACCTCAAGTTATATTTATAATAACTGGGTTCACAACCAAATATTTATAGATCTTTAGTGAATTTTTTAATACATATACAGAGTTTTGACAAAAGTTACTCTGAGTTGACATAAACCTATATATATTATATTGTGGATCTGCTTTAGGACCTGATCCGAGAGGGGTTTAATCGAATTTACTTCATTAGTGAATTACACAATGGAAATAAGGAAAAGATAATTTTGTCTTGAAAATATATAAATTGTTGAACCCCTTAATAGATTCCAGTGTAACAAATGACTCAAAAATTGCTTTAAGTCGATTGTAGGTTCGAATCTCAGTTGTGACATTTTTACCTCTTTTTTCAAATCTCTTTGTTAGAATCCATGGCTCCACCACCGTTTAGGGGAAGAGGGACGGGCAGGGAAATCACCTGATCCATTAATTGTATTTATTTTAATCCCGTTGCCACTAATCTCGGAGCGGAGGGAGGGGCAGGGTAGTCATTTCATCCAGTAAAGTTGACAACAAATGGTATACAGAAAAGAAACTAGTTGAAGAAGACTAGTAGTAATGTCTATTAGTAAACCTGTGAGAGTAATAAAAGGAGAAACACAGACTTATGTTTCCCTTTACATTCTTGGTGTATTATCATGCAGCTAATTGGTACGTGGAAAAAAAATGCAGATGATATATACGAATACGACAAACATATAATTACAATGTACTTTAATTGAATGAACTTCTCATGTTTAACCTTTCATATTGTTTAATCCTAATTAATGATATTTTCTTAAATTTTGAAAATGTCATAAAATTGTATCAATGTCCGTATCCGTATTCCAAAAAAGTGATGATTTTATATTTATTTGACATGTATAAATAATCTATCCAGAATCCAATGCAAAATATTTTATGGTCTAGAACCCATAAATTTAAAATCTTGGCTCCGCCTCGAATCAAGCAAACGGTTAGACTTGCTAAACAAGGTTGTAATTGTAGAATAGTGTAAATCTCTTTGATGGAGTTCTCTTATTAATTTAATATATATATATATATATATATAGAGTATACAATTATAGTCCTAATAGAATTAGGATCTCTATTTTACATTAATTACACTAAATATTAATTATATAATATATTGTGAATTTATATGAAATATATTCACTATCACACCCCCTCAGTCGGAGTGGGAGGAGGCCGGATGCTGAGACTGAATCTGAAGTCAAGGAACAGTTGCCGAGGAAGCCCCTTTGTGAAGATATATGCGTATTGATACGAAGGAGGAACATGCAACACCCTAACGTGACCCATTGCAACCTTCTCACGAACAAAGTGAATATCCATCTCAATATGCTTGGTTCGTTGATGCTGAACCGGTTATGAGACAAGCAGACAACAGATGTGTTATCACAGTAAACCAAAGATGCCTTACGTATGGGGCAATGAAGCTCAAGAAGGAAATTTGGAGCCAATATAGCTCGGCAACAATGTTCGCAACGCCTCGATATTCTGCTTCTGTACTCGAACGGGAAAGCGTGGCTTGCCGCTTGGCAAACCACAATATAATATTATCCCCCCAAAAATACACAATAGTCGGACGTAGAGCGATGGGTGTACGGACAGCCTGCCCAATCTGCGTCTGTGTAAGATAGCAATCTAGACGGTGCAGAGGGATATAAATGAAGTCCATAGTCAAGTGTGCTCTTAACGTACCGAATGATACGCTTAAGAGCTGTAAAGAGAGGCTCCCTATGAGCGTGCATGAACAAGCACACATGCTGAACTGCATATGCAATATCGGGCCGAGTGAAGGTGAGATACTGGAGAGCACATGCGAGACTTCTATAAAGAGAGGGATCGCTGATCGAATCCCCATCATTCGTATTGAGTTTGGACTTTGAGTCGACTAGAGTGGGCATGATGTTGTAATTTGCCATTTTAGCCCTGTAGACGATCTTCTATGAAGAGAAGAAGAAAATATCAGCCGTACACCTTACGGGTGGCTGTAAATCACTGTATACATGTTGTATATCACTGTATACGAGCAGTATATAGCGGCAGACAGTGTATATCAACCGTATACAGTGTGTATATTGGATCTTTCCAGTAGTAATTGGCGCCGGTAGAGAAGAAAAGGGGACCGGGGGCAGGGGCGGCCGAATATGGTTAAGATTTTTAGACTCTTGATACCATGTAGAATAGTGTAAATCTCCTTGATGGAGTTCTCTTATTAATATAATATATATATATAGAGTATACAATTGTAGTCCTAATAGAATTAGGATCTCTATTTTACATTAATTACAGAATATATTGTGAATATATATGAAATATATTCACTATCAGTAATTACATCTTCAGAAATTTATAAGCAGAACATTTAAGCCTGGCTATACTTAGCCTAGAGAAGGATTACAAAGAAATACTATTTTCTGCCAGCTACATGGAGAACTTCTAAATTTGGCTTCTTCACCTTACTTCATTCCTTAAAACATCAACAAAAAAAAAAAAAATTACAGTTGCCAGTTTCAAAAAAAAACTTCAAAAAACAGATACCTCAAGGTACAACAACAGAAGGTTCGAGAGACCTCGAGCCTAACAAAAACTACCATCGGAGAGACTTTAACCACATTTTAACTGTAACTGCATTATGCACAATATGTTGTTCCAAAAGAGCAGCCAACAATATTAGACAATTATACACATCTATAGAAGCCACTTGAAAAAGAAACCTTTACGTTGCTTTCTCGGTTGCTTTGCTAATGTTTCTCCACTTATCTTTGAGGTCCCCGGCTTTCCGACCTTCCAGGAAAACATCACATCCAAAATCCAAAATCCTCTTCCATCTATCACGAAAATGTGAGAATCGTAGTAATCCCTCCTGCAGAAGCAATGAAAAAGACTAGTACACCAAAAGATAGCCAAAGGGGAAAGTACTGACTAAAGTAAAACCACTAAAATTGATATGTTTCCTTAATATATGAAACATAAAAGGAAAAGTACAGCCTCATGTAAATTCCTCCAACACTTGAGTGAAACCAACAAAAAAGAAACCCCTTATTATCGTTGTGATCCAGAGAACGGGACAATCTTTTTTTTCATAAGTAATATATGTATACACACACACCACTCACACAGAAAAAGAGGTGACTTCTCCCTTCTATTAGAACAAAGGGGGTGCATTCTTACCACATTTACAAGGAGAGAACTAGCATGAGGCAGAAAACAAGCAAAATTTAGACAAAAGAATATGCATGTACCTTTAATGTTTCCTCTATTTTTGTCCATGGGAGCTTCTTCCTCCTTAGTCGAGGATTTAAAGGAAAGGTACTGCAAATAAAAACTACATCCTTTATACAAAATTTCCAACTACTGGCTCTAACAATGAAAATGAACACCAAACAATCAGAGGTAGATATCATAACAAAAAGAAAAAAACAATCACATGCCTGATAATAATTATTACTAACAAAATGTTTTGATTCAATGCAAAAGAGGCAGGAACAACAACAACAACATACCCAGTGAAGTCACACAACGTGGGGTCTGGGGAGGGTAGAGTGTACGCAGACCTTACCTCTACCTTGGTAGGTAGAGCGGCTGTTTCTGAGAGAACCTCCGCTCAAGACAGAGCATAAGCAAAAGCAAAAGCAAAAGCAAAAGCAAAAGCAAAAGCAAAAGCAAAAGCAAAAGCAAAAGCAAAAGCAAAGCAAGAGCAAAAAATGCAAGAAAAAATGCAGACACTGGAAAGTACAAGGGAAACGGATGACACTTTTGGAAGAAAACATGAAGTGATGGCATGATTTGCATAATCGGAGAAGTGCATAAGACTTACTACTTCTTTTCTCGATTCCTAAATTGTACACGGTATTTGGAACCTATCTCATCTTCTTCTTCAGAACTTTCTTCTATAAAAGAACTTTCTTGTGGTTGAGGTGGTTGCATCTGCATGACTTCGGCATTCATAATATTTCTATTGACTGGACAACTTCCTGCTTCTTCAGCCTTCTCCAAAGAATTCTTGTTTCTATTCGCATCAAGACACAATTTTTCTTCCTCTCTGGACTGATTCCGTCTTGATCTATGATATCTAAGAGGTGATTCATCAGGTTGTTGATCAGCTACTAAGCATTGTTCACGTACAGAAGCTTCTGGTTGAGGTGAACTGGTCTGCATGACTTGAGCTCCGATAGAAATCCTGTCGGCTGGAGCACTTCCTGCTTCTGTGACCTCATTCAATGAATTCCTCCCATTTTCATTGTGGGGTAGAGAAGCCTCTGGTTGAGTAGGTGAACCGGCTTGCGTGACTTGAACTCCGACAGAACTCCTGTTGGCTGGAGCACATCCTGCTTCTGTGACCTCATTCAATGAATTCCTCCCATTTTCATTGCGGGGTAGAGAAGCCTCTGGTTGAGTAAGTGAACCGGTTTGCATGACTTGAGCTCCGACAGAACTCCAATCGGCTGGAGCACTTTCTGCTTCTTTGACCTCATTCAATGAATTCCTCCTATTCGCATTGCGGCACAGTTGTTCATTCTTACCCCCTCGAGATTGATGCTGCTTCATTCCTTGTGACCTAGGTAGTGACTTCTTTGATCGTTGTCCAGCTCCCAAGCCAATAAATGCATTCAAATCTTTCCTAGCAAGTGAGACCTTCTTCTTACCTTCCAGGTATTCAGAAATCGCTCGAGAATATGAACAAAAGGGGCAATAGAAGTTTCCCTTATAATCGAAGTTGGGTACAGAAGCCAAGCAACTTTCATGAACAACTAAAGGGCAGGTATCCGAACTACAAACAAATAAGTTTCCCCCTTTATTACACTTCACACAAAGATTAAGCTCTGTACAATCAACAGTTGCCAAAGAATCTTCACTAGAGAATTCAGATTCATGACTTTGCTCTATATTCTCTTTGTCTCCTTTAGAAGGTTGACCATTTCGCAAATATTGTGGAAGATTACACTCCAGGACACCTTTGGGGCCACTTGATGTTCCCAGCTCAGCACAACGATTGCTGCTACTTCCAATATTTTGGAACTTTTTGTCTGCACTCGCTCTTTGAGGCAAGAGATTATTGATATTAGAGTCAACGCCACATAAAACACTTCTTGATGCAGCATGCTTAGCGCTACCATCCTTCAGCAATCCATTTGCTTCGAGGGTACCAACTTGAGCGTCATCTTCCGAGTTCCTTTTTCCAACAATAGGTTGACTTCCTCCACATGATTCTGCTGGGACTCCATCTCTTTGAGACGATATCAAATCAGGAACTGTGTTTTGAATGGGACTAATAACATCCTGCTTAAATTTCTTGGCAGCCTTTGCACAAGGATCAGAACTGTTCTCTGATATAGCTTCAGTTTCATTGACTTCTATTTCATAAGCAGTAGAGGCATTAATACTCCTCTTAGCAGGCACCAAAGTGCTTCCAGGCTGTTTTTCTTGCAGGTCACTTGTGTTGCCCTGGGTAAAAGTATCCAAGTTCCCAGTTGGTGCAACACATCGGGTATTCACACCTCCTACTTCATGCCCCTGCTTAAAGCCATCAGAATCAACAGTAACACCGTCTCTGTAGTGATTCCCGAACTCCAATCCACTTTTCTCTTTCAAGGATGCAAAAGGAGGATCCATGGATTTTACAATGGCACCTTTAAGCTGTTTTTAAACAGAAAATAAAGCAATCCCAGAGAATCAGACAGAATATTTTCTATATGTTCCTACTTTTCAAATTTGAAACATTATTAAAACTAGCTTACTTGTTGCAAAAGACACTTCGGCAAGCGAGATCTTTTTTTCATAATGAATGACCGAACAGCCCATTTCAACATCTCCGGCGCTGCTGTTTTTAATTCTGAAGATGGCACCTAGGATTATTTACATGCAAATACACAACTAAGCATGTGTAAAACACTAGCATTTAAAACTCTCAAGGAGACCATTTTCCTTGTAAATGGGTCCTTCGCTTAGAGCTTTCAAATAACTGAATCAAATACTCCACCCTAGATAAGTAAAAGACAGAATTAATTACCTCCAACAATATGCGGTGAAGGACATCTTCGCAGCTCCTTGATGGATCAAGTTCAATTTTGTCACCTGGAACTGAAGCGACATCATTTGCACCTGAGATTTTCCGGACAAATAAGCTCTCTAAAATTCTCAAGGAAACCATTTCCCTTGCATTTCTACCCAGATCATCAGAAAGTTCTGGAGTCCTCTTATCCAAATCTGTTAACAAGAACTATTAAGTCAAAATTCTGATGCCAACAATTCAACAACAGCTTCCACAAAATAAAACAATTGTAACTACACACATACTGATGAGTAAAGATGTGTCAATTTCATTGAAACTTGCCAGTGCTTCAATCACCCAAATCCAGGGCAGAGATGATGTACATGCAAGTGTGGTAGCCATGCAAGACTGGTGCAGTGCTTCAGAAACCATAAATTCGCTATCAGTTCCCAGCTACCTCATACTTATCTTTGCTCACAAAGCTGTTTGACATAGAGATAGAAGGGATGAGAGGGCGATGAATTCACAATACTGACAAAAGTAACAATATATTAGATGTTTACACCCATTAACTCAACAACCAAATGACATTGATTTTGTTTATGTTTACCAAAAGGAAAAATTATAGAACTTTATCTCAAGGCCTCAAAAACAAGGCCAAAATATGCCAAGTAAACATATTTAAAGAATTCCTTGAGCACGTGAACATAGCATATAGATACTTCTCTTGATTTCTTTAGATGGCAGCTTCCCCAACAAAGCCTATTCAGAAACATAAACTGGTAACGTAAAATTGCATAGATCATTGAACATTTACTAGGAAACTCAAAATAAAAACAATGATACTCCACATACTTAGTACTACAGCATCTTGGGTCCACAGTTTCCTTCTTGTCCTACCAATGCTATTTCTTTAATAGCTTCCTTTCTTTCACTATACACTCACCTCTATGAGTTGCATCAATATTCTAGTGATTATGAGCTTTAAGGATAGAAAGAAGCACTAGAAAATGATGTTATGCTTCAACCAATTAAATCAGACTTCTACAGTACTCGTCCTTTCTTCTCAAACTGAATTTCGTGCTTTAACTAAGTATGACCATTGAAATGAGAACTGGATATATCTTTTAAACAATTCAAGGAATATTATTAGGGTAGGAACAAATTGTGAATGTCTCTACTCTACTAGTCATAGTACTAAATAATAGATAGCAGGGCCGGTCACTAGCATAAGATCCTTCTCTGCTCATCTAACTCAAGCCAGATACCAAACGATCACTTGAATTATAGTCATATGCATAACACGTGCAAATAAAATATGATTGTCTCTACTCTACTAGACTTAGTATTAAATACTAGATAGAATGGCCGGGCACGGTAGCATACGATCCTTTTACAGTCTAACTCAAGCCAGATACAAAACGGTCACCCATTATAGTCATATCCAGCATGCAAGTATACATATTGAACAAAGAAAAAGATGACACGGCAAACAGAAAAGTTAAAATATACGTTCTCAATCTCCATAAAGGAACAAAAACTCCCTCGTAAGAAAGCAAAAATCAATTAGGACAACAAAAGAAAAGGAACATGATCAATTTAATTTTGCAGAGAATGAAAGTAAATAACGTTGGATCCTTTCACATGTTGTAGCTTTAAATAACTACAGGAACTTAGATAAACATAGTAAAGAACATTTCGCAGTTGTCACTCAGAAAATTCATATCACAAAACACTGAAGAACCTTTTTTTTAAAACCTTTTCTTCTCTAAGTAGTCGTTTGGCCATGAAAATCAAATATTTTTCACTTTATTTGAAATTTTGAAGTTGGAGTTAAAGATGGAGTTCTGTTTGGTTATAGTTTTTACAAAGAATATTTGATTGTTCGAACGCACCCAAAAAGAGAAAAAAGTGAAAACAGGTTTTTAGGTGTTTTTCAAAGTTGTATTTGGAATTTTCATGGCTAAAAGCTGATTTTCAAATAAAATTTCTGGAAAAAGGTGAAAAATTCTCATGGCTAAACAGGCCCTAAATTTTAAAAATCTCCAATTCTGAGCTTGCAGTCAACCAAACCAGTACGCATCTTCGATTTATATAGGCATACAACAGAGATAAATATATAGATATTCTTAAAAAAATTGAAATTAATTTGACAATAGGCTAATAAAAGTTAACCTATTTTTCCTTCAATATACATTCAGCAAGTTCCCCAATTTCCAAATAATTCAAATTGCAACAAAAGCATAAATTTGAAATACAGACAGAAAGAAAAAGATTAGATTTTTCTGGAACCTTCAGTTTGTATTAGTGTCTCTTCGTTCACCATTCAAGTGTTCAATTTTTTCTCGGATCTTTCAAAGTGAAAACAAAGAACCATTTATGAAAGAAGTCGGGTTCGGGTCTTTGGGTCGGATCCTAGTTCAACCGATAGGCTTCGGCAACCAGCTGAATCAAATCTAATTAAAGAATTCAAAAGTTGATCAAATTAACCATTAACTTAAAAATCAACGAATTAACAAGTTAAATTAAGTGAAAACACTAAAATAGTCCCTAGTGTATTGGGCTAGATGTATTTTAGTCCTTAATATATGGCAATAAACAGAAATGATAGTTTGTGCGGGTAAATATGTCGTTAATATATATATGGCAAAGTGTAATTTTCTATTAGTTTTAGTTTTTTTTTTTTAGTTTATCACAAAGTATCCACCTTATAAAAGAGCATTTATGATCGAGAGTTTAAGCTTTATGCATTAGTATCAAAGATATTTATTTCATCAAATCACTTAAAATTAACTAAAGATGATATTATTTAGTAACAGTTGATTGACCAAGTATTATAAATTATAAGTAACCTACTATTACATGTTAAATTATCTGAAAAAAAGACAACTAGATTCACAAATATTTTGCGTTCACGTAGAGTTCGATGAAGGACCGCATCCTGGTGATTCCACGAAAATGTAATATAGGTATTCTATCATAATACAAGCATCAATAATTGACCTTATGGCTCAAAAATGTGACCTATAATGCATATAGGTCACATGAAAATAACTTTACCATCATCGGGCTCCCCTTTCATGGGCTATACATTAACATCGATAGTATAAAATTGCTTACACGATTGATATATATATATATATATATATCCTAATAACTTGAATCATATGATCACTAGCATATATTAAAGACCAAAATACAATTAGCCTCATACATAAGGGACTATTTGGTATAGAGCATTTTATCCATAAATAAGATATTTCAACGTGAATTCAAATTAGTCGAGCTCAAAAATGCGCATCAGACATTGAACAGAAAAAAACAAAAAAAAAAGATCCATTATTAGAAAGTAAAATAGTTGACACATAATTGAGTGACTTTCTCTCACGTTTGGCTAGCTTTTCATTTGCTAATATCACAGAGGAGGAACTGTCGAGGAAATTATGATGTACTAATTAATAACCAACAAGAGACATAACAAAGTCAAATAATTAGGACTAATAAACTAGTATTACGTTGAATTTTGGGATACTTCTTGGAAAATGCTTTTATACCTATAACTCTTGCTATGATCCTTTTCTATTTCCTTTTTTTCCCACATTGCTGCTGAAATACCCAATGGCCAATTCCATGAAATTTATTACAAATGTTGAAATATAAGAAATTTAAAAGAGTCACAACTACTTGAAATTGAAATGGTTGATAATAATCCAAACAACAACCCTACAATTATTTTTAGAAATTCAGAAATGTTCAACAGACCCTAAGGTCATTACATGGTATTTGTGTAAAACAAATTATGGAGATTCAAAGCCACTTAATGCCAATACACCACTTCATTTAACATAAAGGCATATATTTATAATTTATGGATAATTCTTATTAAAATAAAACATTAGGACCATATGGAAATTTGTAATTTCAACAACCTGTGCATATCGAATCAAATTGTGTTCTCTTCATGGATTTGGGCTGGTTTTGGTGGTCCAAGTTCACATGATGTCTCTGAACAAGAGTCAGGTAGAGAATTACACAATTAATCGTGATGTTATACTTGCTTTTGTATTTACAAATATGTAATCTGCATACGATTATGCGATTCCATTTAAGTTACATGGGAAATATCGAGTACATTGAAATTTATAAGGGGAAGTTACATAGTCTTGATAAATGAAAGGCACCCGCTCTTATTCCACACAGTAAAAAAGAATGGCCGTCTTCTCAAAGTCCGTATCTGTACCAAACAGACCAGACCTTCGGAAGGCATCGCCTATGCTAGAAGGCTTAACAATCCTCCTTTTTGTAGCATAGAGTAAGCAAGAATCCAGCATTATCCTCTTATCTACATATATCAACATCATGCTGTTGGAAAAACAAAGAAAGATAGTGCTATTTAAGGATGGAATAAATCTATATGGAATACTAATTCTCATAACTTTGAGCATCAAGTTACATTAGAAACTACTCAAATGGTCTTTATATCTTTCCTTTAGACCACTTTCTACCACTAAATTTATTCCAACAGCCACCACATCATAGAAGTGGATTACAAAATCAAAAGAGATATCAAATCTCAAATGAAGTAACTTCATGTCAATGGTGAATTGCCACAAAGATCAACCACTGATTTCAGCACAATGAAATAAGGTACAAGCTTATCTGAATAATTAATCTACATTAAACAACATACGAGAAAAATCACCTATGCTAGGAATCATTTCTCAATGGCTCATTCTTCTACGACGTTCTTTAAATAATAAATTCAAATAGAAAAGAAAAGGAAAAAGTCAATATTCTTCCGAATTTAGAACCTCCTTTCTTTGTTGTTGTTTCTCAGCTGTCTTGCTCACAAGAAAACATGTCAAGAACATTAGAATAAAATGCAGTTACTATTTACCAAAACTTTACTTTTTGAAGATGTCAAGGCTCAGTAAAATGAGGAATTAGTATGTTTTTTTTCTCGTGATGGTGGTGTGGGCCAGCATGCGTGCACCTCGACTAATTCCACCGAGTACATGCTACCTCCCACCAGCACATGCTTGGATAAAGAAATCACCTAGTGCTTTTTGTCTCCGTCCATGCACTCAATTGATCATGTCAATCAATCTGGGAACGAGATGTAGAGCCTTCACCAAGATCTGCACCAGCACCTGTCAGTCCAGAGACATGAGGAACGCATTTATCCTTCATCATTTCTGGAGGTGATTCTTTGACAAGAGATTGCACCCATGACAGATCAGGCTCTTCTCCATTATTAGCATGCTTGAATGATGATGATTGCCTTAGCCTACGGAACTCCTCAGTATTGACAGCCCAGTCTGGCTTTCCCGTAGCTGAACCCCACTTTGACCAAGTATCAGCTGGAGGTGACCCAACAATAGCAGAAATATTACAGCCAAGATCACGAGAGCTGAGACTTCTAAATTGCTGCTCCCTGCCACGTTGCGCTAGTATTGACACACAGGAATTTCTTGGTGAGATTGGCTCCATTGCTCGGGGAGACATCCTCTGCAATAGAGGATTATCAATGTTTTTTGGCGAAAAAATCGTATTAATGGGAGATAACAGGCTCTGCTGCTGCTGCTGCTGAAATGGACTGCAAACTGCTGAACTGTGGGTAGGGGAAAAACTGGCTTGAGCTAATGCTTGATCAAAATATCTAGGAGATGAGTTCTCTGCAGAAAAATAATCCTCAAGATTTGTACGGGTAAGAGTCATCGGACGAGCTGAACGGTTAGAACTCAGGCTGCACTGGGATAGGCAGGAAAACTCATTTAGGAGCTGTTGTTGTTGTAAGCGACCCGAATGAAGAAAGCTACCAGGAAGATGCAAGGCTGGGACGTTTTGTTGGTGGGCCCAACCCATGCTTGAAATTCCATTAGCAGAGGGTGACATCGGAGGTGTGAAAGGTGATGGTGACATGGCAGCAAAATCTATAGCATTAGCAGCAGCAGTATTGCCACAAGGTGAGGGAACAGCACAACCAGTAGAGACATAAAGGGGTCTTAGTTCCACCTGCTTGTGGGCAAAGAAGCAAACTCTTCTGTTACAATCTATACCATCTTTGCAAAGCCGAGTTCGATATTGTGCAGGGTGCAACCAACACTCAAAGACCCCATGCGCGCATTCACACATGTCCCCACGTTGGCAAGCTCCCTTGCGAAACTCAGGGCAAGGTACACAGCTGTAATGGTATTTTCTCGGATCCCTTCTTCGAGCATTTTCGCCTGGATGGAGAAATGGACATTCCGTCCAATCATGTGAGTATGCACGAGAGCAAGGTCTGATCTTAAATGAGAACATCCTGAATTCATCTGAAGAATATATGTCGTTTTGTATGTCAGGCAAGGAGGGGTCAATAGGGTATTCTTTCTTTTCTGGGAGGTCATTGGACTTTGCACTCTTTGGGGAAGAAGAGTCTGAAGCAGAAGATGGTGATCTTTTTCCAGGAGAAGGCGAACGTGGAGGAGAATTTGAGTTTGAAGTGGACACTAACACCCGCAACTTGCAGTCCTCATCAGCACTAGTCATCAGAAGGTCTTCTAGGCATGATTTAACCGGGTGAAAGTTAGGAGATACAACTATAACATCAATAGGGAAATGACCGTTGATATCTTTAGAGTGTGGGTCAGCACCAGCTCCTAAGAGAAGTTTGACAGCTTCTGCAGCATTCAGAGATCCACCAGAGGCAGCACAGTGAAGGGCAGTGCTCTTATCATGGCCGCAAGAACGATTCACATCAACTTCGGGTAGAGATAAAATTTGCTTTAGAGAATCAATACTGCCATATGTAGCCGCAACCATCAAAGGAGTTCTATGATCAAGAACCATTTGCTTCGAGCCCTTTTGGCGCCCATACCACAGTCCAACCTCGTGAATACTAGCTAGGTCACGCTCAATCCATCTCTTGAAGGCCTCTATGTCATTGTTGGCAGCAAGTTCAAGCAAGCTAACAAAAGAATCTTCAGTTTCAACAGTTGGATTATTCACGGTCATGTTGGCAGTCTTAACAGATACAAAAACTGATGGAGTAGTGGGATACCATCTGGGTTTTAGGTACATACTTTCATCTCAGAACCCCACTGAAAGAAAAGAAAATCAAAGCATTCAAATCAGAATAAAGAAAGAAGAAAAATCTGGTAATACTAATCTAAAGTACCACTGAGAGGAAGCTGGTCTTCTTTGTAAAAATCATTCATACAATGAAAAAAAGAGTTTATTACCAGGTAGCATATTCAAGTTGTTAGATTTTATGTATTTATCTTATTGTGGACACATGATTAGACTTTACTGGCAGGTTAGCATATTTTTTAAGCTGTTAGATGATTTTTTTGACATATGAATTAGACAGCTTGTGTGTACAGCCAAGTACTATGTCCAAAACATAGACACAACTAGTTAGAGCTCTAACAACAAAATGAAATGCTAGAGATTCATAAACAGTAATAATCTTCCCGTTAAGAAGTCTAATAACGAGAAAAATGAACTAAGCCCCTTTGGGTTGGCGATAGGACAATAAAAGGATTGAGCTTCGACACCTATTCTCCGACTCTCAAGACAACAGAAAGGGCACATATCACAGAAAAGAAGAAAAAGAAAATAGAAGAATATGTCTTAGTAACCAAGTAAGAAATTTACATAGTAGTAGTACTTTTTTTAGGTAACAGTGGTGTCCGGGCCAGCTAAAGCTCTAACATCAAAATGAAATGCTAGAGATTCATACACAGCAATGGTGTTCGCATTAATTAATTCTAAAAAGGAGAAAAAGGAACTAAGCCCCTTAATGTTCGCGAGAAGACAGTAAAAAGATTGCGCTTCCACTCCTATTTTCTGGCTCTAAAGACAATAGAAAAGGCACATATCACATAAAAAGAAAACAGAAGAATCTGTCCTAGGTAACCAATTGATAAATTCACGTAACTACATCTTTTCTGAATCGAAAGAATCATTATTAAATAATGGAAAGTTTTCACTATTTTCATTTTCTTGGAAACCTAAGGGGACCATTCAAACATTGGAACAAGATGCTTAAACAACAACACCACACTTAATGTAGTCCTACAAGGTGAGCTTGGACAGGGTAGAGTATAGGCAGACGTTACCCCTACCATGGAGGTAGAGAGGTTGTTTCCGATAGAGTGACAACAAGATGCTTAAAACAAAATAAAAATAAAAAGACTTACCTTTACAATAGAAATATAACAGTAGTGACAGATCAAATAAAATTTCAATCAGAAGTAAAAGAAAACGCCCAAAAAAGCGGGGAAAAAAACAAAAAAGAAAGAAAAAACTACCCCAAATTACAGATAAGTAAAAGGTCACAAAGGGTAGAACATCAACTTGTCATAAACCATAATCAACTTAATATTCAATAATTTACAAGCTTAGCCATTTATTCATTTATGTTTTTTAGTTAAAAATCATCCACATAAACATAGATATAAAATAAAAAAGGTTAAACAAGATTGATGAACATCAGAGCAAAAAAAAAAAAAGAACTGACCATCAAGAAAGCATGTAAACTAACATAAAGAACTAATTTTGCAATGAAATTTAGATATTAAAGTTGAAATAGTTCTCACCAAATTATCAGCTCCCACCCTTTCTTGTGTGTCTCTATGTGTGTGTGTATATATACACAGATGATTATGTATAGCTATTGTTATGTATGTATAGAGAGAGAAAGTGAGCTTTTTTCAAGAAGTAGAGAGAGAAAGTGAGCCTTTTTCAAGAAGTAGAGAGAGAAAGGAGTGGAACGAGAAAGTTGTGAAGAACTTCTCTTCTCCTTTTTAGTACACTGCTTCGCCATTTCATATGCGCTCTCTCACTACTGTAGTTAGTACCGGGAGGGGCTGTTTGGTTTGAGACAAAGTAATACACCAACAACATACCATTGTAATGCCACAAAATGGGGTTTAAGTAGGATAGTATGTAATTATGTATTCACTTCTTCACCTTTATCTTTATGGAAATAAAAAAATATTTTCAATAAATCTTTGGCTCTTTAGAGACAAAGTAATTCAATAACATACCCAATAAAATAACACAACGTAGGATCTGGGAGGATATAGTGTACGCAGACTTACCTCTACATTGGTGTTAGGTAGAGCGGTTATTTCCGAGAGACTCTTAGCTTTTAAAGACAAAGTAATGCAGGGATTTATTTGTTTGTGAATATTTAGTAGAAAAAAATCAAATATTTTTGCTTAATTTAAAATTTTTGAAGTTGGAGTTTAAAATAAATTATGTTTGGTTATAAATTTTGCAAAAAATATTGAGTTGATTGAATGTATTGAAAGTGAGAAAAAATTTTAGATTGTGTTTGGAATTTTAATGGCTAAATACTTATTTTTAAATAAAGCCAAAAAAGATTTTTAAAAAATTAATAATTTTCATGGTCAGACGGGTCTTTAATATGATATACTAGTACCATATGAATTACTATATAAGTAACATGTAAAATTACAATACTTGTTTACTTAAAAAAACTTAATTTTTTTCTTATATAAGAGTGACTATTTATTATATATCTTGCTATCTGTTGTTATATTTAATATATTTCTATAATAAATATTTTTTGTCGAGCGTCTACCAAAAACAATGTCTCTAACATGCTCGGACCATACTTTGTGTGACCACTGTTGTTATTGTAGAGGAAAGAGGGAAGGGGATACTACGCTATTATAGAGCTTGAACTTTTCCACCTTAACTGTAGAAGGTAGAGAGCTCATTGGATATGAACTAGCCCTCAGCCTCCTATTGTTAGGGTTGATTTTGTCATTTTAGCATTCTTAAGAGTTGTTTGGTTGATGACATAACCGATAACAATTTTAGGATAAAATAGGATTTTTTTTTTTCGTGTTTGGTTATGAGTATTAGTTAGTTTTGAAAATTATTTTATACTAATACAGTTGATGGGATTAGCTAATTTCATGGATATCTCAACTCATGAAATATTATTGTCTATCTTATCTCAATATTCCATTGATACAAAGTTTTCATTCCACGAGGCTCTCATCTTGTGCGTTTTGTTTCTTTGATATGGACAGCGTGTGACATTTGTGGACGAGTTTTTCAAAATTGTTTATCGTTTTACTAGTGAATACCTGCGCTTTGCGCGGTGCAGAAAATTTGAGTGAATTGATGAAATAGTTCATTTTTAATAACAGACTATTACAACCAGACACAAACAAATGTGTTTAAAATGCACGTTGAATATATCAAATTTTAATAAATTAGAAAAATATTAAAGTTATTCATTGGAATCGATTGACGTATCGATCTTAATCATAATTTTAAGAATAGTTTATAAAAGTAAGTATTTCATTTTTGCAAAAGAATGGAATTTATATAAAGGAAAAAACAGAAATGAATGCAGGAAGGAACCTAAACTGAATCATATCCTCTTAGAAAAACTATTCTATTTTTCCCATTTAAATTTTAATCTTTCAGGGTAAGAACATAAACTTAAGCAACAATGTCCAGTTGATGACAGTCGGGGAGAGTACTGTACTTCTATTGCTTTGCTACTTCTTTATTTTTTGTGCAATTTATTGGAAATTTACTAATGTGGAATTAAGTTTATCCCATTATTTATGACTCGAACAATTGGGGCCCTTGCATGTCGAAAACGTCATTTTCACACACGTGCACACGTAGTGCCAAGTATCGCATAATTTCATTAGTGAAAGAGATATTGGTACGTAAGTAATACGTTTGAGATATAGAATGATAGACGGTTATTGACCAAATGACAAGTATTTCACGTTGCTAAACGAAGGAAGAAGTGTACGGAGTGTAAGATGAAACGAGTCGGAAATCGCCGTGGAGCCGTGAAGGGTCGCGGTGCAACATCGTCGAAGTCGCGACGCCACCATGGCAGCGCCATGGCGCTAAATGGTGGCTTGGCTACTGGAGTCGAGGCGCCATGGCGCTAATTCGCGGAGTCGAGGCGCTTCGGAGGCAGAATGCTGCGACGGAAAAATGAAAAGTTTTGACTTTTGGGCTGGTTTTGGAGCATTGAATATCCACTATTTGGCACATGAATTAAGTCATTATTTGGCTGAATGTAACCCCTCAATAAGTGTCATTACATGACTATTGAATGACATTAGTTGGCTAGTTGAGGGTTATTTCCTTACACTATAAATTGTTGTAATCTTGAGTAGTTTATCCTTTCTAGCATTTGTAATATTTACTTACTTCCCGTTTCCTGCAATTGTTGTAACCCACAATTTTAAGACAAGATTTGGCTTTGTAAGTGCTTAGAAAGATGACTGGAAGAGAACAACTCGCTTCTGATTCTGTTGTTGCTGCTACTCAAGGTAACCCCTCTGCCTTCCCCACTGCTCAAGGCACACCGAATGCCTTTCCGGTTGCTCAAGGGAATGTTACTGTTCCTCCGCCCTCCGGTTTCCACAATGAACGCCCATAGAAGTTTATGGGCTCCAACTTCAAGAAATGGTAGCAGAAGATGTTGTTTTATCTGACTGTTATGGGAATGACTCATTTCCTAACAGAAGATCCTCCACAAGCTGGAGATAAAGTGGACCCTCAGCCTAATTAAATGGCTGGAGGGGGCCAAGGTATCCATGTCGTCAATGTCATGAAGATGGTTCTTGATGCTTGGAGTCATAGTGACTTCATGTGTAAGAACTATATTCTGAACTATCTGTCAGACCCACTCTACACGGTGTATTGTGCCGTAGGCACCGCCAAAGAGTTATGGGAAAAGTTGCAGAAGAATTACAACGCACAAGATGCTGGTACGAAGAAATTCATCGGTAGGAAATCCCTGAAATTTCAAATAGTGGATAGCAAAATTGTGATGTCCCAAGTCCAGGAATTCCAAATGATTCTACATCACCTGGATTTGGAAAGTATGAAACCAAATGAGTAGTTTTTGTTGCATCATTGATTGAGAAGTTACCTTCATCGTGGAATGAGTTTATGAGTTACTTAAAACTGAAGACAAAGAAAATGACATTTGAGGAACTTATTATCAAACTCCAGATTCATGAAGATAATAAGAAGGCATTGCCTAGGGAAAACAACCCGCTGAGGCAAAGGCAAATCTGGCTAAGGCCAAAGGGAACCCAAGCAAGAAGTGCAAGTTCCAGAAAGACGGCAAGACCCAGACGACGGAGAAGTTCAAAGGGAACTGTCACCAATGTGGAAAACCTGGTCACATGATCAAGGACTGCGGCAAGCTCAAGACTGAGTAACAAGAGGAGGTCAAGGCCAAATGCAAGGCACGGGCTAACGTCGTCAAAGACACGCTTCTTGACGACATGATTGAGGAGTTCTCGGCGATGGTGCTTGAAGCAAACCTTGTTGAGAATTACATGTAATGGTGGATGGACACGGGTGCTATCAGACACATCTGTTCCAAAAGAGATGCCTTCTCCACATATACACCAGTTACAGACAAGAAGTTATTCATGGGGTAACAACGCTTCCTCTGACGTGCTGAGGGTAGGAAAGGTAGTCTTGAAGATGACTTCTGGAAAGGAGCTCACTCTGAAAGAGGTGATGTATGTCCCTGAGATTAGGAGGAATTTAATTTCAGGTCATTTATTGGTTAATGCCAAAAATTATCCACCCAAATAGCTATATAGTACAAATGTAGACAAAAACCAGATATTATTTCAGCTATATAAGCTAAAGTTTTTCAACTTTTTCAATTGAACTCCACAAACCCAATAGGTAAAACTTAACAAATGCACAAAAATTGACATCACCAAGACAACCCCAAAGCACAAAGCAAAGACAACAATATTTTCCAATATTTCCCGATCAGCATCTCCTTTAAAGAAACAGGCAGAGACGCCAAGGTGATTCGTGAAAAAAAATTGTGATTTTCCTTTAAAAAAAAGGCAGAGATGTCGAGAATGAGAGAGGGATGAGAGACGGTGTGAAGGGGAACGAGAGAGGGAGGCGTGAAGGACTGAAGAGACGTAGGGTTTTGAGTTTTGTTGGAGAATGAGAGACTTGTCGTGACTTATGGACTGAAAGCGTTATGGGCTGCTAATATTTTGGGCTTAGGGCGGGTATAAGGCGGGCGGGTAGGCGGTTGGATGCGGGGCGGGGGAGGCGGATATGACTGCAAATCCAACACCTACCCGCCTACCCGTGACGGGTACATTTTTAATACCCATACCCGTCTACTACCCGCCAAAGTTATACCCATACCCACCCCAACTGGGACGGGTGCGGTGCGGAATTTGCAAAATTATACCCACCTGACATCCCTAGCTGCAGATTGCAGACATGCGGAAAAAAGAAAAGAGAGCACAAATCTGTGTTTCGGGCAGACCACCGGAAAAAGAAAGGAAGAAAAAAATTTGGTTTTGGGGTTTAGGCTTTTGATACCATGTAGAATTGTATTAATTTCTCTTGGATCGCCTTTCTCATTAATACAAAATATATATAGGTGTATAATGTTGAATTCTTTTATAATAAGGATTCTAATTCTACCATAATTATACAATCCAAAATATGATAAATATACATTGGTACACGTGCTAACACTCTCCCTCCTGTTGTACTAAAAAAAAAATGAAATTAGTGAGGGAACGGAGAAAAGGAGTCCGAATATATGGAATAACCTGTTGTAAAACAATGAAGGAGAATAACCATTAAACCTGTGTTACTAATCGCTATTATGGAGTTGAGAATGAAAAGGGTTGGTTGTGGGAAGTTTAAAAGTGCCTTATCATTTCTCTATAAACCAGAATCGCTAATCCATCACTAATATCACCACAGTTTTAAACCATCCAGCGAAATTAATCACTAAAATCAATTTGTAAAATTGTGGTGTTGTTGTATTCTCTCTTTTGAGTTATAGGAGAACATTGATGAGGTTTGAATAACATGAAAAAAAAAACAATGAAGCGTTTGTTTCAGATTTAGAATGTCACCACTTCTATTTCATGAAATATGTGTATATATACATAGGAGCTCACACCAAAAAGAATGTTCAAAAGGATAAAAAATTGACTTGTAAACATTGAACTTCAGTAGTGCAAAATTCTTTTCTTAAGTAAACAAATTTATCCCATGCTAGTTAAAAAGGTCAAGAGAACTTCTAGATTATGATTTGCGATGTCTTAGCACTAAAATTGATACTAATATAAAAAAAATTGCCCTTTTTTGCAGAACTTGATAAGATCTCTGAATCGCTAACTTGTTCATTAGTTTGAATAATTTGATATACCAACAATTAGCTTTCCTTCTATACTAAATTAAAGTTCCAAAAAGAAAGAAATTATATATAGCATCACCATCCTTACATCGATTGACTGCTGGCTGCTGCCTCTGTTTAATAAGAAAACCTGGGCCATTCGAAAAGTTCACATAGGTTAGTAAACAAACAAACAAACAAAAACATGCAACATAGTTAGAAGAAAACAAAATGGAGAAGATGGATCACTAATGAACTAAGTAAAAGATAACGTATATCCGGGGACGAAGCCTCACATGCCCAATTAGGGGCTATTGACCCCAACAATTTTTTTTTACTATTACTATATTAACAATTGTCAAAAATCCCCCATCCACAAAAAACATTAGCCCCCAACCTTTTGGAGATCTTGCAAAAAAGACGGTGGAAACAAAAAGACACGGACACGCTTTTTACCCTAGCATTAACTTTGTCAGTTGCTACTGCAAGTGTAGAGAAAGTCTTTTCTGCTATGAGCATTATCAAAAATCGACTGCGAAATCGAATATCGGACGATTGACTTAATGATTTATTAGTACCTTATATTGAGAACGAAATTTTGTATGAGATCAGTAACGAAGCTGTTATGCAACGGTTTCAGACTATGAAATCTCGTCGAGAAAAATTGTGATTATATTTTCATTATTCTTAAACGATTTGTATTTATGTTATTTAAAATTTAAATCATTACTTACTTTTTAAAATTTATATAATATAGTATTAGCCCCTCGAAAAAATTTGACTGGCTTCGTCCCTGCTATAATTAGAAGCCAAACTAAGTACCGCACAAGAAAACAAATTACTGCTATGAATTCCAAATATTTCTATTAGAAAAACTGCTCGCACAAGGAAATAATGAGAACCAAAAAGGAGAAAGAACACAAAAGGAAAAAAAAGTATGATACTCGAAGATCAGTCAACATACAGACCCAATTTTATCATAGTGGTAATATCTTTGCGCTCTGGATTAAAGAATATAGAGATTAGTATAAATTGAAGAAAGAGAACAGTAGATAGAAAAAGATGGAGAAATGAAGAATAGAGGGAGGGGAAAGAAAGAAAGTTAAGAGAATTAAAGAATCAATGTCGTAAGAACCGTTGGTGTCTGTTTAGGAAAAGATATGTCTGTTAGAAACTTGGAATACCCGATATTCTTTATTAGAAGACATTTTTAACTATTTTAGAAACCAAAAAGGCAAAAAAAAAAAATGGAAAAAAGATAAATACATTTCCTGATCAATGAAATCACCGGGCCTATGTCGTGCAATTATATATATATATATATTAGACAATTAGTGCTTGTTGAGTTCGCACTTTCTAAGTTTCACCTCCATTAATCCCAAAACATTCTATTATTGCTAAACAGGCTATATGCATGCCCCATATGCTTTTTTAACGAACCATATTATGGTTTGGATCTGTTTTTCAAAACGTTGCTTAATTCTTTTTAAAAGAATTTAACTGCTTTTTCTGGTGTCTGGTGAAATATTCTTTTTTTTTGGTTTTAGTTAAAAAAGAAAAATATAAATAACGATAAAATTATCTCTGTGTGACTTATAGGTCACGAGTTTGAATCGTGGAATCAACCATTAATTCTTGCATTAAGATAGACTGCCTCTAGCATATTCTTTTAGGGTGCAGCCCTACTTCAATGCGTTACAGAAAATACTTTGCGTACCGAACTATCTTTTTTTTTAAAATAATTTGAAGGAAGCCTTGATACAACTATAAGAGTTTGTCATCGTATGACCAGAAATTCACTGAGTTTAAATTGTGAAAAATAACCTTTAAATATTACACCTCGTAGTTTGGTATGGAAGGAGAGCATGATTAGACGACGTGAGCTGGTGATTCGAGATTCTTTCCGAAGGTCCCTTACGACTTATAGGGACGTTATGAAGGTGGTTGGAGTCCATAAGGGTTGAAGGAACCATCCCTCGACGAAGTTCGACGAAGTTAGGGTGATACGCTAAGCATTTTGCGTCGTGGATGAGGTCTGCCCCGCAGATTGGAGCGCAGAATGAAGAAAAGGTTGAGGAATTTTTTCTGGAGTGAGATGCGGCCGTATATGGCCATATGCAGTGTAGATGACCTCGCATATCCGAGGCGGTGGCTGATTTAAGTTGTTATAAATTTGGTGGAGGCTTCATTTTTTGTCATTTTTCGACCCAAACCTATCTTTGAGCTTCTCTAAGACACCTATAACATATCCTTAAGGTCCAAAGGCAACCCCAAGGTGTATCAACTCAAATTCAACCTTGAAGATCTTGTAAACTATCAAGAAGCACTTCCATGATGTTATAGAGTGATCACCCTTTTGGTTGTGCTTAAGTTTAATCTCATGTTAGATAAATTGTTTGGATGAAGAATCACGAACTAGAGCTTGAGATAAGAAGAGATGCAGTGAGCTTGAGATAAGAAGAGATGCAGTTGTCTTGTTGTTGGACTATTTTGAAGCAATAATTATAACTTGTTGTAGTTGGAATTCATGAAAAATAACTTAGGTATAATGTTTATGGTATTTTTGTGCTTGTCTAAGTATGGGTATTAAAGATTGAGTATTGCATCACAAGCTAAAGGAGAAAAAATAACTATAAAGCATGTGAAAGTTGTGTTTCATGATGTTGGAAGTATGAACTGTTTTGGGAGTAATTATTTGGTATTGAGTGGCTAGAAATCATGAGGATAAGTTGTTTTTGATGTTGTTATTGTTATGGATATTGTTCTTGATTTGGAGAAGGTAAGGAAACAGGAGAAATGCTGTCCGATTTATCGTAGAATGAGCTTATTGCTCAGTAGCTAGTTGGCATGTTCCTTCTTGTTGACATGAGTATTATTTATGATTGTATATGGATTTGGAAGAGGCAGATTTCATCGTCATCTCCGAAGATTCCATTTCAAGGTATGTTAAGGCTCATTCCTTCTTTTGGCATGATTTTCGGTTAAAGAACAAAAATGAAACAAAACGTTTCTCAACGATTCTGGTCTTGTTATCTTGAGTTGGTATGTCTTCCTTCCCATTAAGTACATGACTCTTGTTTGTCCCTTGTTGGGAGTATTCTGCGCATTTTATTGCGTCTCATCATGTTGACATCTTATGGTTGTCTTGTTGGTCTCATGAACACTAGAAATGTTATGTCTTGAGTTGTTAGTCTACGTGAAAGAATAAAATTGTTATGGTACTTATTACATTAAACAATGTTGTTGAATCTTATGAAAGAGTAGAAGTGAACGGGTAGATCGTCTTCATAGTGGTAGTCGGAAGTGCAATGACTTTGTTCTTACTGGATTAGGAAGCTCTTACCTAAGGTCTCGTATGATGTACACATTCATGTTAAAAGGAATCCCTTAGATCTAAGATAAGGTTAATGTTGTTGATGATAGTCTTCAAATGTATATCATGAGTGTGAAGATCTTATGTCGTTGCGATAAAAGTTCATAGAAGTTCCTTATGACCCTCCGTGTACGTATATAAGTAATACATGTAGGGGCACAGATTGGGCAATTGAGTATCGTTATTTTACCACCGGTTGGGCATTTAAGTATCATTATTTACCAATGATTAGGCAGACACATATTTACCACCAGTTGGGCAGTTACGTATCGCTATTCACCATTATTTGGGCAGACACGCGTATTTACTATCGAGCTACGGTCGGTCGGGCAGTTACCGCTGGTTGAGCAGTTACGTATCGTTATTTACCAACGATTGGGTAATTACCACTAATCAGTTGGGTAGTCGAGCAGTTAGGGTTACAATGATGATATAGCGACATAGAGTCCAGTGAGAAGGTAAGAATGCTAGTTATGTATGTTGTAGTTCTCAGTGGTATTTCGTGGGCTCAGATTGACTCGTATATCTCTTTCTCTTCTATGACTACTTATTATTGTGTTTGATTTTCGCTTTACATATTCAGTACATTATTCGTAATGACGTCCCTTGATGAGGAGGCGTGTTTCATGCCACGCAGGTCCAGGTAGGCGAGAAGAGGACCCGCCCTTGTAGATCGCGTTCAAATATTAGCTTGTGTTGGTGAGCTCCATTTCCTTCTGGAGTATTGCCGAATCAGGATTACATTTATATCTTTTTGGCACTTTGGGTATGTCGGAGGCCCTGTCCCGACTTATGTACTATGTCGACGTTCTCTTAAAGACTTTGTAGATGTGTCCCGTGTTGTTCAGTACGGTCTCGTAGTCTTGGATGTTGGTTAGAGGTTATATTGGCCTTGTCGGCCTTAGTATGGATATATATGTGTGGCTTGAGTTCTTATGTTTACAGGATTTTATGTTGTGTTGTGTTATAGTTATCATTCTGAGGCCTTGTCGGCCCAGACAATTATACATTCGCGTGATGATATCCAAGTGGTTTGCTCGGGCCGTCCAGGCACCGAATACCGGCTACACCCTCAAGGTTGGGGTGTGACACTAAAAATATAAGGTAAGGTTTCAATAGACCTAATATGATTCAACCCTTTCCGAATGTAGCGAGATTTTTGTGGGTTCTGTCCTTTTTATTTATGAAAGTTACACTACTCCCTCCGTTCATTTTTATTTGTCCATTTTAGATTTTGAACGCTCCTTAAGAATTAATAAATGAAATATTTGTTTTACCATAATACCATATTAATTAGTGTATATTCTTAATGATTTGAACTGAGTAATTAATGTTAAGGGTAAAACAAGAAAAAAAAAGTTTGTTTTTCTTGATATGTTAAAGTGAACAAGTGAAAGTGAAAATTTATTTTTAATATAGTGGACGAGTAAAAGTAAACGGAGAAAATACTACAATATCATAATATCTACTTTTAGAATATCTGCTAGTTAACTTGTTACCAAACTAGTACAACTAACAGCATTAAACATTATCATGCTAATTAAAGTGCTTTCATCATCTCTTCAATCATGTACCTTCATCACATGCACTGCGCAAATTAATTACGACCACGATTATTAATGAACAGCCATAATTAGACACTTAATTAAGTACATCTTGCTTTACATATAAAATTTCAAATCAATTGCGTATATTGTAATCTTAAAAACTGCACCAAAACCTGGGAAATCCCCTAAATTTATGGTTTTAATTCGCTACGAAGCATGTCCATATTTTACATTATTAATTTTTTATTATAGTTGAAAATTGAACAAATTGGACAATGTTGTCAATTCGATCAATTCCGCTATCCTAAAATTATTTATTTTCCTGTTTTTTATCTAAGTATATTTATTTGGGTCTCTGTCAAAATTAAAGACACTTGTAACGTCCCTATCTTTTTTTTTTTTTTGATAATCCAGGTCTCCAGGCTTGCGCCTGACTACGTCCTGGAGGTAATAGCACCGGTCTTATCTTTAAATGGCAGGTCGGGAGAAGGCTCTTTTAATTTATTTATTTATAACGGAGAAAGCTTTAATATTGCTTCCACTTGGTAATTTTTTTTTTACACAATTAGTAAATTTTTTAACGTTTAGTTCTAGTAAAAAAGGGGCGGCCCGCGTACTAAGCTCCCGCTATGTACGGGGTCTGTGGAAGAGCCGGATCACAAGAGTCTATTGTACATAGCTCTATCTTGCATTTTTATAAAAGCTTATTTCCATGATTTAAACCCGTGACCTCCTGAACACATGACATCAACTTTACTTCTCCTTTATTTAGTTCTAGTCAAACAGCTTAGATATTTTTGCCAAATTTACTCCACTTAGAAAAGCACATTTTAGACGAGTACAATGTGCTGCATGGCAAATTTGGATCAATTCTAAAAGTCAGTATTATTACCGAACGACGAAAAATAAATCTTAACATTGTTTGCAATTAAAAAATAATCTTCTATCTGACTGAAATAGATTCCTTCCCTGGCACGGATCGGATTCCATTGGTATGTTATTGTTGTAATTGAAATTGATTATAGTCATCGTTTTATATATGTATATATACAATGTTTAATAACTATGTAATAAGTGTATAGTAAACATATAATCATACACATATTGAAATTATACGATATTATACTCGCTAAAATTTGTAAAAATAAAATAAAATAAAATAAAATTTTGCTATGAACTTGGTGTGTAGTGTATAATCACAAAAGATTTGGAGTGAGGCTATGCGGAGGATTTCTGACCAAGTTCAGTAATTGTTAATTGGACCACATTATATTGGCCAATAAATGAGCAATATTATAATCTTAAAACATGTACAAGTATAACATTTAAGTGTCATTTGAATTTCAAAAGTACTCATATTTGTAGGATAAAGTTGAAAAAAATGACAAAAGTGGTCCCTTAAGTATCAACTGAGTAGCTTTAGTCGTTTAAATTTTATCGAACTCTGATTTTTAAATTTAATTAAATTTTATGGGGAAATATTTTAACGGAAACTCACATACAGATATATGTGTAGATAATAAAAAATCTATAATCTTTTACTGTTACAAAATAAATGATGGACTTTGAATTGAATGTATATGGATCTTTCTGTCTATACTATAGTCCACTTAAACTAAAATTCAATAGTGAAACTTACCCAAATGATTACATTTAGTTTTTTTTAGGTATATTTATATTTTTTATAATTATATTTCGTAGCTACAGTAAAGTGTATTTAAAATTTGACTCGTTGTATTCAAGTCAAATTTCGTTGTATTCAACTCAACTGTATTCAAGTCAGATGTATTCAACTCAACTGTACTCATTTGTAACTACTTTTACACTGTATTCAATTTATTATATTTAAAAGTTGTATTCAAATTCACTTTATTTATTTATATACAAAAAAATCTCCTTCAAAATACAAACAAAAACTGAACACAAAGAAATAAAATACACCCCAAACACTGGATTTTACACTAAAAAATTATGAATACACTCAAAAACTGAATACAAAAAATAAAATAAACCCTAATTTGAGATACAAGAAAATAAAATACACTCCAATTTAAATAAAATGCACTTCGATCGGAAAATAAAATTCTCCGATCTGACAGGAGGGATCTCCGGCGAAGATTAGAGCTGGACGGAGAGAGAGATGTGACCGGCATCGGCCAGATCTGGAGGGAGGCGAGGTGATGACGACGATGAGCATATGGGAGGGATCTCCAATCTGACGGGAGGGATCTCCGGCGAAGCTCAGATCTGGACGGAGAGAGAGAGAAGTGATATGTACTGGCCAGATCTGGAGGGAGGCGATCTCTGGTGAAGCTCAGATCTGTATGGAGAGAGAGGGGGTGACCGGCGAAGCTCAGATCTAACAGTGGTCGTCGGTGCTCCGGCGATGACGCAATGGGGCGGGGCGGAGAGAGAGGTGAGGAAAAAGAGACGAGGGATAAATACAAGTCATAAATCTAATGTACTTGGTATAGCTATGAATGTTAATTAACATATAACTTTTAACTATGAGATGTAATATAATTAGATACTAAAAGTTATTCGTGATGTAAATTTTCCAATTCAAAATCTATTGCAAATTGCAATATTTCTGAGCTCTGAGGGCCAAGATAATTATATAAAGGCCTAAAAGCCCATCTTCTGAATCTATCCATGATTACAACCATGGAGGATTTAGGGGCCCAGTTCGTACTATGTAATGAAGCTATTAAAGTCATTTTCATTTAATGTTTCTTCCTCCAAAAAAAAAACAATTGGTTTGGTAGAATTTTCCAAATTTGTTTTTAGAATAATATATTTTTTTATAATAAACTTTTATATAAAAGAGATTTTTATAGAATTATTTTATTCTATTCAAATTGCAATGCAAAGAGCTACGTCCACTTAGTTTGTCATAATTTTACTATGATTAAATGATATATATTTTAATTTTTTTTTGACAATTTCACCAGCTTCTTTTTTTTATTTTTCAAAAATAAATATATCAATTACTCCTCCATTCATTCAAATTCTTTAATTTAAAAATTTATTGGTCTTTATTTTCATTACTTCCACAACTTTTTATTACCATAACCTCTAAATAATTAGTCTTTATTTTCATTACTCCCACAAATTTTTAGTACCACAATCTCTAAATAATTAATAGTCATGTTCATGACATTATTTGATATTTTATATTGTAGTCCTATAAATATAGGCATTGTAAGACATTATTGCAAAAAGAAATGATCACATTAGTCAAGAATGTGACCCTTCTAGAGCATAAGATATTGCAAATTTATATTTTTTGCTTCGTTAGAACCTACACAAGATTATCCTTTCAATATTTCATTCCATATTTGAAGTACTATGTAATAATGTTGTTATATTTACTGCAATATTATATTCGTGCTTTAGTTTGGCTTGAAGAAGAAGGAGGAAGAGACTCTTGAATGATGTTCGACTTGCGGGAGTGGATACTATCAATAAGAGCTCGAAAAATTATGCATTGATTTCGTATTTTTTTCTTCCATAGTTGTAGAATTCTTGTACAAGTGTAATTATGATATTAGTCTTGTAATAGGAAAATCTATTAGAATTAGAGTAGGAAAATGTAGAGTTATTTTTCATATTTGGGAATTGTATATTTGTTTATATACCTCTTCATTAATAAAAATAATCAAGGGATTATTCACTTTCACCGATCAAATTATTTAAATCTTTCAAGCTAATTTTTTTTTGTATCTCAAAATTAATATAAAGAAACTAAAAGGCAAATTTAAAATTTCTATATAAAATGTTAAGTTTATCAAATTGATAACTAATATTATTTATAATATTTATGATTAAGTTAGGACTTAGATTATTATTATTATTATTATTATTATTATTATTATTATTAGTATTAGTATTAGTATTATTAGTATTAGTATTAGTATTATTATGTGCAAATAATACATTAGCAACATTATTTCCCTAAATCACGTTATGTGTTATAAAAGTCAAATTCAAACTCTTTTTATTTAAGTTCAAATTCAAAAAATTATCCATATATAAGATATAGATTTAAAATGTGAAATTAAACATATACGAAACAGAAGATACCAAGTTTGATACGTTAACCTTTTTCCCATACAATTTCTTCTACTTTTATTTTCTTTTCTTTTCTTTCTTTTGTTTCCAAAACAACAATTTCTTTACAAAAAACATATAAATATATACTTATCATTTAAATCACTATACTTTTTTTTGAAAACTATTTATCTTTCAAATCAAATTTAAAACATTTCTTATATTTCAAATCAAAATGTGGCATTTGATTAACAAATGACTCTTTTTTTGAAAAAACAATTGAGTTTTAGGGTCCTATTATAATTACTATAGTGATAATGATGAAGTTTAAATGTTTGCTATATATGGCCCTTTCAACATATTCAAATTCAAACTTTCTGTTTCTGATAAAGTTCAACTTTAATGTATAAATTTTGGAATTTTATTACAATTATGAATTTTTTTGTCCTAATTCTCATTAACTTTGTCTTAAAATTATCAAGTGGCTTATTTTTAGCTTGACACTTGGCTTAACCACGTTGCCTACACCTCTCCTATTTTTTATATATAGATTCCAAATACAACTAGAAATTGTATTTTAAATTTTCATGGTCAAACACTGATTTTCAAATAAAGTAAAAAAAATTAGAAAAAAGTGAAATATTCTCATGGCCAAACGGGTCCTTATAGTTCTGTCATTTTGCCTGAATTGCAGCTATATGTAGCTAAATTAATGTTGTTCTTACATGAAGTTTATGATAAATACCATATTTGGCAGATTTGGACCGTGATATACATGATACATATAACCATGTATATCACGATTTGGGAGGCTTATTTTAGGTAAGGTTGTTGTATTTAATTAGCATTGTACACTTACCATAATTATAGAATTCTTGTACAAATAGAATTGAGTTTTGGGAATAGAATAGGAATAAGATTTTCCATATTATGGATATTGTAAATTGTATATATACTCATTCATTAATGAAAATAATCAAGGAATTATTTCTTTCATGGTATCAGAAGTCTAGGTTTTTCATACCTCTCTTGTTTTTCCGCAGGTTCTCGATTTCCGGTTCTTCTTCTCGGTTTCCGTGCCCTTCTTCTCCCTTATCTTCCCAAATTATTCCAAACCCCTACTTCATCTTTTGTTCATTCGTTATGTCTAAGAACATGTTTCATCCTGCCCTTACTGTTTCCAACATCAAGAACCATGCCCCTATTGTTCTTGAGATGGAAAACGTCTAATATGCGACGTGTATAGAGTTGTTCAAAATTCACACAATCTCCCATCAAGTCCTCCATCACATTATTCCTCCCGCCCCTAATTCCGCGGAGGATCCTCAGTTATGAATTACTCTTGATGCTACCGTCATTCAGTGGATTTATTCCACTATTTCTACCGACCTTTTACAGACGATTATTGAGTTGGATACTACGGCTGTGGCTACATGGAATAGATTGTGTGATATATTCCAGGATAACCAACATTCCCGTGTTGTCACCCTTGAGCAGAAATTTCCCCAAGTCAGTATGGAAAATTTTCCGAAAGTTTAAGCATATTGTAAACGTCTCAAAGAGTTAGCGGACCAACTCCGTAACGTTGGGGAACTTGTTACCAATAATCATCTTATCCTACAAATGGTTGCATGCCTATCTGAGGCCTATAATGGAGTTGAGACTCTACTCCGACAAAGTAATCCACTTCCTCCATTTTATCAAGCCCGTTCGATGCTCACTTTGGAAGAAGCCGGCTTGGCAAAAAAGATGGCTATTAGCGTAAGTTCCGTGGTGATGATGACATCATCCGATAACTCTAACGGTTTTGTTGAAAATTCAGGCCAAAACCGTAACAACGATGGCGGCAAAAAGGGTCAAAATCGTAAAAATAGTGGCAAGAATCACGGCGACAACAATGGTGGTGGCCGAAACAGTGGTGCCACCGGCAGTGGGCAGCAGTCCAATTGGTCTCAACAGTGGGCCCCATGGCAGTGGAACTAGGAAGTCGGTCGTGGCCCAACAGTTGGTATTTTTCTGGCTGTCCTTACCCGAGTAATTGGACCCAATTCCAGCAACAGGCCAGGCCCAGTTTATTGGGTCCAGCTTCAAGGGGCAGACATTTTTCTGGGCCGGTGCAGCAGGCTAGTGTGCTTGGGCCTCGGCCTCCGCAGGCATTCCAAGCAGTGGGCCCCAGATCGACTCCGACAGATATTGAGGCCGCAATGCATACACTTGGATTAAATCCTCCAGACCCGACTTGGTACATGGACACCGACGCCACTTCTCATATGACGTCCAACCAAGGTACTCTCTCGTCTTATTCCAATTTGAGCGAAAATCGTGGCATAGTTGTTGGTAATGACAACTCAATTCCAATTCGTGGTTACAGTCATACAACTTTGTGTCCCCCCATCCACTTCTTGTCTTAAAAAACGCCCTTCATGCCCCTAACTTAATTAAAAAAAATTGTTTATGTCCGTAAATTCACCACTGATAATTGAGTTTCTGTTAATTTTGATCCTTTTGAGTTTTCTGTGAAGGATTTCAAGATGGGGATACCTCTCATGAGATGTAATAATAGGTGATATTTTTATCCTATCACGCCCGCCTCCAGTCTCTCGAGTCAAGCCTTGCCATCTACTTTTGCAGCTATAGCTCCTTCCTTGTGGCATGCACGTTTGGGTCACCCTGGGTCGTCAATTATTTTTCGTTACATAAAAATAATTTTATTTCTTGTAATGGTACACCTAGTACTCCGATTTGTCATTCATGTTCTTTAGGAAAACATGTTAGATTACCATTTGTAGCATCTACTTCTCGCACTTTAATGCAATTCGATATTATTCATAGCGATTTATGGACATCTCCCGTTTTAAGTTATGTGAGCCATCGTTATTATGTTCTATTTTCTAATTTTTTATGGACTTTTCCGTTAGTGAAAAAATCTCAAATTTTTTCCATCTTCTTAAAATTTAGAGCATTCATCCGTATACAATTCGAACGAGAAATAAAAAGCATTCAATGTCATAATGACAAAGAATATGATAATGAGTTGTTTTGAGAATTCTGTGCAAATAATGACATAGTTTTTTATTTTTCTTGTCCTCATACGTCTTCACAAAATGAGAAAGTCGAACGAAAAATTCGTATCATAAACAATATTGTCCGAACTTTATTGGTCCATGCTTCCGTACCCCATTCCTTTTGGCATCATGCTCTACAAATGACTACTTATCTCCTTAACATACTTCCTACCAAAGGATTGACATATGCATCCCCTCTTAAAATCCTTTATAATTAGAATCCTTCGTATTCACATCGTAGAGTCTTTGGATACTTATGTTATCCACTATTTCCGTCAACTACAATTAACAAACTTCAAGCCCGTTCTACTCCTTGTGTGTTTTTGGGTTATCCATCTAATCATCGTAGTTACAAATGTTTTTATTTATCATCTAATAAAATCATAATTAGTCGCCATGTTATTTTTTATGAAATCCAATTTATGTTTGCTAAAGTGAGTAGTCTCGGGCCTAGTTCGCATATTTTTTTAGATGACGAGGTCTCCCCGTATATTATCTACCATTTATCAGACTTGTCCCACACCCAAATTCGGCCAGTGGGCCCACTGCCCACTGGATCTACTATTCCGCCCCCTCTGTCTAGTGGGCCAGTCCCTCCCGTCTCTGGTTCAGCAACTGGGCCGAATATCCAACCCAGTTCTGTCCCTACTTCTGTTTCCAGTCTCGATCCAGCAGGCCCACTGCCTACTAGCCAGTCCGTCACCCATCCGAACTTTTCCCCAAAATCCATCCAATTTCCCCTGAGTCACAGACCGGTCACTCGTAGTCAACGGGGTATTTTTAAACCAAAAAGACATTTTAATCTAAATTCTAATGTTCTTAAATCCCCCTACCTAGTAATCCAGTGTCTGCGTTAAATGACCCGAATTGGAAAGTGGCTATAAACGATGAATATGTTGCTCTTATTGAAAATAAGACGTGGGAATTGGTGCCCCGTACTTCTGGTGTTAAAATTATTCGGTCTATGTGGATTTTCACTCATAAAGATAATTCTGATGGTTCTTTTGCAAGACATAATGCTTGTCTTGTAGGTGATGGTAAGACTCAACAGGTTTGCATGGATTGTGGTGAGACGTTTAGTCCGGTGGTCTAACCAGCTACCATTTGCATTGTTCTTAGTCTGGCTCTTTCGAAGGCATGACCCATTCATCAATTAGATGTGAAGAATGCTTTCTTACATGGTGATCTTAAGGAAACCATTTACATGCATCGTCCCTTGGGTTTTCGAGACCCCAGATATCCTCATCATGTCTGTTTATTGAAGAAGTCCTTATATGGTCTTAAGCAGGCCCCACAGGCTTGGTATAAGAGATTTGCAGACTATGTTTCGTCTATTGAGTTTTCTCACAGCAAGTATTATAATTCATTGTTCATATATCATTATGGTACTTCCCTGGCTTATATTCTATTATATGTGGATGATATTATCTTGACTGCCTCTTCTGATGTGTTACGCAATTCTATCATGACAATGCTCAGTTTTGAGTTTGCTATGAAAGACTTGGGGCCCTTGAGTTACTTGTTGGAGATTGTTGTCACTCGTCATGCAAGTAGGTTATTCTTATCACAACGGAAGTCTGACGCTGAGATAATTGAAAGGGCTGGTATGTCCTCGTATAAGTCTACTTCCACTCCAGTTAATACTAAGCCCAAGCTGGGTGATGCGGCTGGCTCACCTTACGAGGATCCCACTCACTATCGCAATCTTGCTGGAGCTCTTCAGTATCTTACTTTCACGAGATCGGATATTACGTATGTCGTACAACATGTGTGTTTGTTTATGCATGATCCTAGGGTGGAGCTTATGAATGCGCTCAAACGCATTATCAGATACATCCAGGGGACACTTGACTTTGTCTTGCATCTATATCCATCATTGGCCTCTACACTTGTCTCGTATACCTATGCTGATTGGGGTGGCTGTCCAGATACCTGACGCTCCACGTTTGTTTATTGCATGTTTCTTGGTGATAACTTGGTCTCATGGTCTGCCAAACGACAGACTACCTTATCACGCTCCAGTGCAGAGGCCGAGTATCGAGGGGTAGCCAATGTGATTTCTGAATCATGTTGGTTACGTAATCTTCTCTTGTAGCTTCACTTTTCCATTCAAAAAGCTACATTGGTATATTGTGATAATATTAGTGCCGTATATCTTTCTGGGAATCCAGTTCAACACCAGCGCATTAAACATATTGAGATGAATATCCATTTTATTCGCGAAAAGGTAGCTCGTGGACAAGTACGCGTCTTACATGTTCCGTCCCGGTATCAAATTGCAGACATCTTTCCTAAAGGTCTTCCATCGGTCCTATTTGAAGATTTTAGGGACAATCTCAGCGTACGAAGACCGCCCGCTATGACTGCGGGGGTGTGATAAATACCATATTTGGCTGATTTGGACCTTGATACACATGGTACATATAACCGTGTATATCACGGTTTGGGAGGCTTATTTTAGGTAAGGTTGTTGTATTTAATTAGCATTGTACACTTACCATAATTGTAAAATTCTTGTACAAATAGAATAGGGTTAGAGCATTAAATTAAATTCTTAATTTTCAGTTTATTTATTTATGACTAAAATTCAGTCATTTTGCTTGAACTTCAGACAAAAATGATTGAATTTCAACCATATGTAACTTTAAATATTTTTTTACAAAATGTAACTTTAAAGTTAAGAACTCGTAAATTTCGTGAATGTGGAATTTTAGGTATCTGAAAAACACAACGAAATTTAATAACAGAAATCGAGAATGCATGACATGTACATATAGTCTGAACAACACCAACTAATTTAAACCTAATGGGAATCACGCATCTTCCTACCAAATTACAAACTAGTTGAAAAATCGTTGGAGGTTTTGGCAATATTATTGTTCCTAAATGCATAAAAGAAGAAGACTTCAACCTCAGAAGGAGAAAAACTTAATGCATCATCTAATAATCTTCTTCTTTTTGACAAACACTTAGCTGCAGCTGTTGGCCTTCTCCTCTTCGGAGCCGGTGGACACGGCGAATTCTCCGGTATCCGAAATCACTTCCCCTTAGGCTACGCGCACGAATATTCGTGCACCAATTCTTGCTTCATCACATCCTCCATATAAAGGCGAGCAGTTTTATCTGATCAAAAGTCAGAGCACTAGGGTTTTGGTTTCCGGAATTTTTGGAGGTGACTGCAATGAACAGAAATCTTACTTGCACGAATTTATTCTTCTTTCATGTTGTTACCTTTATCCAAGAAAATAGTTGAAAAATGGAAGTGCGTTTTTGCTAATGTAAGCGCTGAAAATACAACAAAAACTAAGTACAATTAGTGGAAAACAAAATTGTAACTGCTACGCTGAAATTTGGCGTGGCAATTTTTTTCCTTTCTAATTTGCTTACCAATCATGACAAGAACAACGCCTTTTGGATTGAGAAGGATTAGAACAAAATATTTTAATACTAAAAGAATGTATAAAAAATAAAATATCATAATAAATAAATGAGAAGGCAATCTCACTTGTTGGTTAGGTATTTAGGTGTATAATTTATCCCTCTTGCTACCCGTATGGGCAACACAATTTGAATTAGAACTATTTAATGTGAAGAATGCTTTAGATAAAGAGCTAATGGATCGAAAGTGTGAATTTCAATTAACTGAGAGTGAAATGTATTTTGTTGAATATTATAAGAATTAAAATTAGAATTTGAAATGCCACGCACTATTTTGGGCCTCTCATGCTTCCAATGACATCCTACCCGTATTTATCCTATTTTGCTAGTTTTGATAATCAAATTATCGTTATTTTCAGTAAATTTGATTTTAATGATACTATGGCTATATTACATGTACACGAAATTTTTCCGACCTATATCACATACTATAGGCCTTCAGCAGTCCAGGTGAGTTGCCCAGTATCTTTGGGGTTAAACAACCAAGCAATTACTATACACTAATCTCAAGACATTTTATCGTGTATCCTTTTTAAGGACAGACGTTTACCTTTTATCACTTTCAAAAAAGTTTTAGCAAATGTAGATACCTATCTTCATTATCCTTTTTAATAATGTGGTAAAAAAGTTGGAAGACACATTATTTATTTGTAGTTGGTTTGGTTGAGGAAACTTAAAAAAACATCATTGAATTTTGTTGAGCTTGATTGTTGAAGAAGAGAAAGTGATTATTGATTTTGAAGGTATGCGTTCAGTCTAACCTCGAGAATATTGTGATTGGTACTAAATTAATAAATTTAAAGTTATTTGGAGATGATTTGAACGAATTTGCAAGCAGAAACATACTGGTTAAAATTTCGTGTAAAACCTGATGATCCACAAAAACTTGTGAACAATATGTTCTAAAGTACAATATAATTTGTACTAAAGTCCTGTTGATCTGTCAAGAATACTCATGACAAGTTCATCCATTAAAATTTTTTTGATGATCCGGTAGGACAATCAATACTAATTTTTTAATGATTAATTAGCCATTCATCATAAACTTCTGGTAATTCGCCAATATAAGTGCTGAAGCAGGCTGAAAATACAATAAAAATCATATTCTAAGTTGGTCGTTTGTCTATTGGAATATTGGATAGTAAGAACTAGCGCCTTTTTCTTTTTGTGATATTTGAACTTAAGAACAATTAGAAAACAAAATAGCAACTGCTACACTGAAATTGGCGTGGGGATATTTCTAGTTTGCTTACCAATCATGCCAAAAAGAATGCCTTTTTGGATTGAGAAAGATCAGAATGTATAAATAATTTAATGTCGTAATATATAATAAATAAATAAATAAATGAGAATGCAATCTCACTTGTTGACTCGTTATCCATCTTGCTATTCACCTAACCCTCCCATATAGACAAGATAATATAAGTAAATGTTCATAAATATCTGGTAGTATTGCTTACCTATTTTAAAATAATAATTTGAACAACAATTTAGTGTGAAGGACGCTTTAGATAGAAAGGCAATGGATCAAGAGTGCAAATTTTAATTAATTGGGAGTGAAATGTTGGATATTGTAAAGCAATACGTGAAGTAAATAAATATTACAAGTGTTCGAAAGGATAAACAAGTAGGTCAATGTTAAGAACTGTCGCAAGCTTGTTGAGTCTTGAATCTTGATAACCTGAAATCAAGAAACTCTAAATCTGGATTGTTACAACTGTGTGCTGAGTCGAGTGATGACACTATGTCCTTAAGACAAGATTGCCCCGTATATATGCTTTTACATTAAACGGGCAATAGTCTCCCAAGATAAAACAACACTTTAATCAACGCTACAAAGCAAATAGGTTGACCCTGATGAAAAAAACAAATACGAATCGATTTGCTGAAGATATGGAAAAGGAAGGAAGAGTTTCTGTTTTTCGTCCCAACGTTACTGCTCACGTTTTGGACTGTGTTTTACTCTTCTGTTTGTCTCTGTGTATATATTTCTGTATACTTCGTCTTCCACAATTGAGCCAAAAAGCATCAATATATAGCATGGAGGAGGGACTCCTCAACTGCCAAAACAAGGCTGTTAATAGCCATTAGTGAGGGTTATTAATGGTATGGGCATTAGTGAGGCCGTTTATGGCCATTGAAGGAGGGTTGTTTATGGAGGAGTTAACAACCAAGTAATGGCTGGTTAATGCTCCAAAAATCAGCCCAAACGGTAGGCAGAAACTTTCTGCCTTCCGTTGTTGCCAAATGCATCTTTCCAGAAACTCCAGGGACCAAACTGTAAATATTAAATAATTTGGGATCCAAAGAGATAATATCAGAAGAAGTCCAAAGTCCACAGCCCACGACCCGTGACCCAGACCGGACGGGCGGCGGCGACGCACGTGTGGGCTTAGCCTTGAACCCAAGCACATCTAGGTCCTCCGTCCTTTAAACACATGGGATACCCCTTGGGGTCCCAAACCCTTAGGCAATTTAGAGACTTATAAAGAGAACAATTCTTCCTTTTCCCACCGATGTGGTAGATTTGTCCCACACCATATTTCCATGCCTCAAACACCTTACTTCGTGGACCAATATCTCTTTCATTTCTCAACGAAATTTGACGATTCTTGGCCCTACGGTCATCTACTCACTTAGTAGATTATGCACGTGTGAAGAGACAAAGCCTCCAACATGCGAAACCCTCGTGTTTAATTCATTAAATATGGGTGGACGCACCTCCCCACCAAAGGCAAATTTCCAACATGAAATGGACGTTGTCGGATATTATAAGAACTAAAATTAGAAATTGTTGGATAACTTTTGAGTTAATAGTGTAGCTTTTTTTTATGCATCGGTGTATATAAGTTAAATTCCAAAAGAAAGAGTTAGAAGAGAGCAGAGAATGTTGTCCGGGTTCAATTGAAATCAATTTCCATGATGAAATAATTCTCGTAAATGTTGAGCTTATGATAGTTTGAAAGTTGAAATCAAAAGAGATTACAGATTTTTTAGCAAAGATGGAGTTAGTTTTTTAAATTATGGGTTAATTCTGTATTCTAATCAATAAAGTTATTAAATTTTTGATAAATTATTCATACATATTAAGTGAATTTTTAACACAAATACATGATATAAATTAAAGTTACTGGTACTTTTGTACTTGTAATTCGAAAGCTAGCTCCATCCCTGCCTTTTAGCATCATCGAAAACTAATTAAATTGAATGTTACATTTGTTATCAAGTATTCCAAAAAAATCAGTAAATAATAATAACTGAAAAAAACAGAATCAGTGTTGAAAAATAAGAATAATTTTTCAGAATGGGGAATGGCTATAAGATAAAGGAATGCGCGGACAAGTGTGATATACAAGCGAGAATTGACTGCATCTGGATAAGTAGGTTTCCCTTTGAACTTTCCGTAGTGAACTTATATCGGATATACTCGATCAATCGGTAGATTTGATATCTTTGAACCGTCGAACTTTGTTGTATATCTAGACAACATAAGTCACACAATCAACCCTCAACCATTTATGGTTCTCACGGTTGTGTTCGTTTCAGCCATGAACACCTCTTGGTTTCATAAGTGCATAGAGAATGGGCCTTCACTATCATTCCACTTTAAAACGGCTTACACTTAACACTCACATAGGTGATTTCTAAACATGTGGTCCTATAGCCACATTATCTGGTCATACACTGCTAGATTTAGATAATCATTAAAGAATCTTAATGCTTTATTAACTCATTAACAAGCCATAAGGTTTTATCCTTATTTCTGAACATTGTCTTCATCCGAGAATGGGTTGAGTTATTTGACAATGTTGAACCGTCAGTCACAACTTTGTTTGATCTCCTTGAACCTAGCTCTTGGGATCTCCAGTCTGCTAGGTAGAGTTACCGCCATGATGATTTGTCCTCGGCCTTAACCCCATTCCCATTGATGATCTACTAACTCCCTCTCTAGATAAGCCTTTTGTAAGCGGATCCGCCACGTTATCTCTTGACTTTACATAGTCAATCGTGATAACGCCACTAGAGAGGAGTTGTCTAACGGTATTGTGTCTCCGTCGTATGTGACGAGATTTTCCGTTATACATTACGCTCCATGCCCTACCTATTGCTGCTTGACTGTCACAATGTATACATATAGGAGCCAAAGGTTTGGGCCAGAATGGAATATCTTCTAAGAAATTCCGGAGCCATTCAGCTTCTTCATCGGCCTTGTCTAAAGCTATAAATTCAGATTCCATTGTAGAGCGGGCGATGCATGTCTGTTTTGATGATTTCCAAGACACTGCTCCTCCACCAACGGTGAAAATATATCCACTCGTGGATTTAACTTCAGATGATCCAGTGATCCAGTTTGCATCACTATATCCCTCAATTACTGCGGGATATTTATTATAATGCAAAGCATAGGTTTGGGTGTGTTTTAAATACCCCAAGACTCGTTTCATTGCCATCCAATGAGTTTGATTGGGATTACTCGTGAATCGACTCAGCTTGCTTATAGCACATGCTATATCTGGTTGTGTACAATTCGTAATATACATCAAACTTTCCAAAACTCCTGCATAGTCCAATTGTGAGTCACTTTCACCTTCATTCTTTTGAAGTGCAAAACTTACATCAATTGGAGTCTTTACAACATTGAAATTTAAATACTTAAACTTGTCAAGTACTCTTTCAATATAATGAGACTGTGATAATGCTAGACCTTGTGGAGTTTTATGAATTCTGATGCCTAAGATCAAATCAGCAATTTCTAAGTTGTTCACATCAAATTTGCTAGCCAGCATACGCTTCGTAGCATTTACATCGGTAATATCTCTACTCATTATCAACATGTCATCAACATATAAACAAACAATGACTTCATGATTTGGAGTATTTTTAATGTAAACACATTTGTCACACTCATTAATCTTAAATCCATTTGCCAACATTGTTTGGTTAAATTTCGCATGCCATTGTTTGGGTGCTTGTTTAAGTCCATAAAGTGACTTAACAAGTTTGCACACTTTCCTTTCTTTACCCTCAGGTTGTTCCATGTAAATTTCTTCCTCCAATTCTCCATTTAAGAAAGCTGTCTTGACATCCATTTGATGAATTTCAAGATCATATACGGCCGCCAGTGCCACTAACACCCGAATAGATGTTATTCTTGTTACCGGCGAGTATGTGTCAAAGTAATCAAGACCTTCTTTTTGTCTATAACCTTTGACCACAAGTCTTGCCTTATATTTGTCAATAGTGCCATCAGCTTTCATTTTCCTTTTAAAAATCTATTTTGATCCGAAAGGTTTATTTCCAGGAGCCGAGCCGAGCGACGACTGCGCGAGGGGAGACCCTCTTCTTAACCCTTTAGCAACAAGAAGGAGTATTTCTACTTATAAGTAGAAGAACTTTTCTTTCCACTACCGATGTGGGACAAATGCTTATTTTATAAAGTAAGAGGGAACTCTCACTTTTTTTTCCACTACCGATGTGGGACAAATGCTTATTTCATAAAGCAAGAGGAAATTGCCTCAATTTCCCATTCAACCTATCATTTAAACCCAACAACATTCAACATAATTTCGTCTTAAGCTCATGAAACAACATTTAACTTCCAAAAAATCTGTACAAAAAGTGTTACCACACGCGCAAAAGAAAAACTCAAAAAATCTCAGTACAGTCTAAAAATCACTTGAAAGGATTCAACTTCATCTTGCTCAATGAAATATTTGAAGCACAAACTAGCCATCAGCAGCCCGGTGCACTAAATTCCCGTTATGCGCGGGATCAGGGGAAGGACCAAACCACAACGGACCACAAACTATCAATCATTTTTTTCCCCTGGAGAGTCTTGAATCTAGTAAATTTTATATGCCAATAGGGGTACCCAGTCATTTCAAAAAGAGAAGGGGATCCCTATAGACTAACATACAACTATTAAATTTCAATTATATATTTTACATAAACTGTAATTTTCTAATACTAACAAAAACGACACTTAATTAATTAAAAGAAGGAGCGTTTAGCTGGAGCTCTGCCAACAGCTCTCATCAAATGGGAGATTTCAAGAACTTTTGCTACTTTTGTTCCTCTCTTTCCTTCTGCTGATGCCCTTTTTTCCTCTGCTTTTCTACGTGCTTTGGCTATATCATTCTGCATCTTTTCTAGGGCTTTTGCTCTCTTCTCCTCCAGCTTCCTCTAATGAACAAAAATAAGAAGTAAGAATTATTAAAAAAATAAAAAGAATAGCAAGAAACTAGTGAACGTTCTGGATCTTTACACCAACCAAAGCAAAAGGAATTTTAAGGTCCGCGCTTGCACTTTCAATCATCTGATCCCTACATTCTGACGTGTTTAACTTTAATAAATTGAAAGTGCAAATACATGGTCAGCTAGGAGTGTTAAATAGGCGACTTAAGTTGAATTTGGGTGGGTGAAATGAGTTGAGTTAATAAATTGGCAGATTACTTGCGTTGAGATGAGTTTAGTTTACATGGACTAAACAACGGGTTATATAACCTAATACGCCCTAATAGTGGCATTCACGGATAGAGAATTTTCACCAAGAGAATTCAAGAAAATAAAAAAAATAACGAAAAAAAGTTAAGAAAATTCATGAAATTTATATACATACATAATGTATTTTTGCCCCTTGCCTCTGCCTCTGCTTCGACCACAAATAATACTTTTTAACAAGCCTGATATAACTTAAATTCTTAGTACAGAAGGTATACTATAACTCAAATTCTTTGGTTAGACTTTTCTACAATAAGTGATGGGGTGTTTTAAGTTCACTATAAGAATTCCAACCTACAACGGAATTTAGGGATGTGCTTTGCCTTATTAGACAAACCAAAAGCAATTGAATTGGTGCTTAATTCAACTTGCAATTGGGGTAGTTACACTATTATGGGACTCATTTATATCTAATCACTATAGAACCTCTAAATAGTGGTGTATGTCAAGCTGGACCAATCATGTGCACAATCAATATATCGTAGAAAATATAAGTGCTCGATTTTTCGCAATCATGTAAATGACTAACAATTTAACTTTATAGGTACATCATCATTCACCTCCTATTATTTTGATTTCTCACTTGTACGACTAATCCGAATTTATGACGAATAAAGTTTACTACTATAATTTTTTCATACTCATAGTTCGAATTCGAGATTTAAGAACTTTGATTAAGAGTGAAATTAAGGATCTTATCTCCCACCACAATCCTTGATGATAATCTCATATGACTTAATACTATTTTATAAGCAGGTTTTAGTATAAATTTATTGCTATCAAGTTTAATTTTTTTTAAATATTCTAATCTCGATTCATTAACAAACTTCACACTAACGTATATACAACTAAGCGCATAAAAGATGCAAGATACATTAAACTAAGTTTAATGGTGATAGTTAATTTAAAAATATAGTCAAATAAACTCCTATAGGCGAAAAATCTCGCTGAAGCAAAAGAAGAATTGACTAAATCTGAAGAAATTGAAAATAAAGAAGATTTCAAATACACAATGTAAAGAGATTAGAAAACAAAACCCAATAATTTTTATTAAACTCTATATTTGCATTAAAAATTCACTTAATTTATGTAATTAAATTTATCCAAAACTCAATAAACTGTATTTTTCTATATTTTAGGATCCATAAACTCAGAATTCTGGCGGTCACTTAATCTAGAAGAGTTTTACAATAATAAATACAAAAAATCGATGTAACGTACCTCATTTTTCTTCATCCAAGAAGTAGCTCTTTGTACCTCTTCACTTTCCCATCCATTAATAACAGCATCTTCACGTTTAAACCTATTATTAATCTTCGAAATTTTAGCAGTTTGCCATGCACTAATCTTCGATTCAACTTCTTCTTTTTTCACCCTTTGAACCGTAACTTCACCATGACTAGAAATATTATTAATCCTTCTTGGATTAATAATAATTGGATCCAAAGTGTTACTATAATTATCCGGTACAATAGCTAAGGGATTTGTTTCTTCTATTGGCTCATCTTCGCCGATGCTTCCCAAAAAATTGCTATTATTATTGTTGTTATTGTTGCCCTCGTTCTCGCTCCCATGGTTGTTGCTGATCGATGATCCAGCGAGGACAAGCGCGTTGAATTCACGACTCATGGTTGAAAAATTCTCGCTTGATGCTACTTCTGAAATAGACGATGATCTATGGCTACTTGTTTCCCACGTTTCGATTCGACGGCCACGATTTGATGGAGGTCTTGGTGGGCTTAGGGCATGTATGTCTCTTATTTGTTCTTCTTCTTGATCATCATGACCAGTACTTGCTATGGTATTTGGTCTTTGGATATTAAACATGTCTAAGATTTTTCTACTTTTGAGATTTTTGGTTTTTAGTGTATATTTGGATTGAGTGGTACTAGTAGTGGAATTTGGGAGGAGGAGGAGGTGGTGGTGGGGTTAAATACAAAATTATTTAAGGTCAAAAGAGGAAAAGAATTATAGATTTAGATGACCTTGATTTTTTTATATGATTAAAGCTAAAGAATGAGTGGAAAAGATAAATAAAATCTAAGGATGGACCAGTCATACGTGCCACACATGCACGTAGCAATAGTACTAATGGAATTAGGAGAGTTCAAGAAATTAATTAGTAGTAGGTACTACTTTGCATTGAGGATTATTGAGGAAAAGAAATAATTTTTTTATTATTTTTATTAATAAAATAATATATATACAATTTACAATTTTCATAATATGGAAAACTCTATTCATATTCTACTTCCATAACCCTATTCTAGTTGTACACAATTCTACAATTTACAATTTTCATAAGATGGAAAATGATATTCATATTCTACTCTCAAAACCCTATTTTAGTTGTACAAGAATCCTATAATTATGGTAAATGTACAATTCTAATTATAAACAAATAATACAAATAATATGTTATCAATTATGGGATATACACGAGGTATTGTATACCGTGTATATCCTTATATATTTTCATTGAGGATTTAGGAGTTCGTTTGGTCAAACGTTCATAAACTCATTAATTTGATAGTAAATAATTTTGCAAAATAGTTTTGAGAAAAAATACATTTCGAGAGTTATGAGTATATAATAACAATATATTTTTTTACAAAATCAGTGTAGGTTAGCCTATTATATAAAATGGCAGTTACAAAATTTATCAGGTTCATATACTTATTATTGAAATTTACTTATAATTATCTTAAAAGAGATTTAATTGAGTAAACAAATTTATATCCTGATTGCATTAATAGGTTCGTAACTTTGAATTACGGTGCGTACTTCAAACATGATTATGATAATGATTATGAAATTAGTGTAGTAGGTTGAGAATCATAAGTGTAAGATGATATTAATCTTTCTTATGGAGTCTTTTTCATTAATATCAATATATATTGTACAATATACAATCCTAATACAAGAGGAATCCTAGTCACAATATAAGAGGAATCCTAGTTTATCATAATTATCTATTACTAAATATATTTATAATATATGAGATATATTCTAATTATGTGTAGGGATTGTAGTGTTATAATTGTAAACGTTTATAATAAGGTCTCAAGTTTAAATTTCAGTAGAGGCAAATACAATATTTAGAAGATATTTTCACATTTATTTCAGGAACAGATACCTTGTGAAATTTGTCGAGGTACCGATAAGTTGACATGGACACAACTATTATTAAACAGAAAAGATAATATAGATGATTAATGGATTTTCACTTTGACTAAATTTTTAGTCCCGAATTTCATGTTAATCAAGATTTCACCTCTTGGGCATGTCCAAATTACTTTTCACGCCATATACTTAGTCTTTTTGTAATAAATAATATTCTTGCAAGAAATAAAAAAGATAAATTAATGAAATCACAGAGTTTGCGCACTTGGTAGCTATATTGAAAATTTAAAAATGGTAAAAAGTAATAATATCCTCGTATGCTAATTATATAATTCCATTATTCCAATAGGTAAACTAAAGACCAAGAGTGCAATGAGACAGTTATCATGTAAAATCAAATACTAAATACAGGAATCTATATTCATGCACATTCTTCCCTATAATAAATAACTATCATATACAATAACTATAATATCATGCACATTTTCTCTAGTTATTAAAGCTTTTCAAAAAGATTGAATTTGTAATTCTATATTCAAATTGTATACCGTTGCAAGAGGTGTAGGTGCATGTGATTGGCTTGATGAATTGAGTTTAATTAGTAATTTAAATACCAAACTGAGCTTAAAAAGTACTTTTAATCACAAGATCGTTACAATTTAAACATACATTAACATTATAATAATTATCATTCTCTTATAAAATATTATACTTAATTATACTTGTATTCCGCATATTGTCATATAGATAAAGTCAGTTGTAGATTAACACAACATTACTCCCTAGCTATTTGTATTTACCAAAATCTCTATTTGTTGGATCAACATCTCAATAATTCCAAGTTAAAAATAGCGTTTGACGACCATTTTTGACCCTTTTTGTCATGGAAAATCACATTACATTGAGAAATACGAATTTTATGATAGTGATTATTTTTCGGTTATAGAAGCTGAAAATAATTATTTATGAATTTTACCTAATTGAGAGCTAGCTATTTTGTTTTGGTTTCAAAGAATGGTGAAGAAGATTATTTAAAAAACTTTGAAGTTTTCCAACTGTTGAAAAAACTAAAGAACTACTACAGAGGTATGTTTCCAATATAAAAACTGAGAAAAAAAGAGACAATATTAATATCCGTTTTCCGATAGAACTGAAAAGCTTTTTAAATGAAGTTTGATAAAACAAAAAAAATTAAAGATTCTTTATTTATGTTACAAAATCTGAAAAGAAAAAAAAAGAATATCATAACCCAAACTCTTTTAACATTTTAAATTGTAAAAATCACTTTCTTATTTTTGTCTCAAACTCAAAGTAGTGTCGGCCAGAAATATTTTGCATGGGTGGAGCCCACAAAATAATGTAATTACTAATTAGTAGGTAATGGTAGTGGACCATACATAATTCACACACGCGTTGTATGTTATCAGTCAAAACCATAATGAAATACGCGTGGAGTCCATTCATTGGTTAATATTGAACTGTTACCTTACGTCAATTTCATCAATATAAGATTGACCTTTAATCGTCAGATTAAGGACACGTGTACGACAAATCACGATTAAAATACTAGCTTTCAAGATGCCCACGTCACACGTAATAATCAAACATTATCAATCCCTACAAAAGGACAAATAATATTGATAAACTAATGATGAAGACACTTTCAATAAAAATCAAAAAAGCTTACTTTTACTTTGTCTCCCATTCAATTTCAGGGGAGAGCAACTTAATTGTTTCTTCTATATGTTAAAGTTTTGGTAGAGAAAACTACTCGATATTTCTGAGGATGTTAGGCTGGTGAAAAATAGCAGGTACTCATAGAATTAATCAAAGTATGCAAAAACTGGCTCAAATACCATTATTATCGAGCTAGGTCAAGACAAATACCATTATATATATATATATATATATATATAAAGAGGCTTACCTTTACTTTTGTTATTATATATTTTTGTATTTCAAATCAAATATAGTGATGTGAATGTGAGGGGGGAGAAAGAGGGTGGAATATGACATGCGTCCATTAATTTTGTTTGTTACAACAAATTTAGATACAAGTGTTTACCATGATATTGGAACATATTACATGAAAAGGATGTTTTAAATTTTCTTATATTGTTTTGTTGTTTATTTTATTCTAGTTGGTGATCTCCACGGTGACTAATGTTTTATGAAAGTCGATATTTGAAGTTGATATTTTGTCCATGAAATAGAGTCAAGTCGTCATAGTCGAGAAACAATATTGTGGTTAATTGCTAGTTTTCTTTTTGTTGCAAAAGGGTGTGGTTTTTTCCCTCCTTTAATTGCTAAGTTTTGCAAAAATAGTTCAAGTCGGAAGAATGCCTCAACGTACTTTTTTCCTTGCTGTAGCGTAGACCTTTGCTACTTTAAACGGGAGCTTCACCCCTCTTTCTTTTAAATTAAAAAGAGCGGGATCTTGCTTATTCAAATAAGAGGGATGAAAGACAAATAAAGAGATCACAGAAAAAAAGAGGATGTAGTTGGTATATCAGTATATCGGTGGAGGAATTTGTAGGAAGGGGGACGTTGTGATCATAAAATATTAATGATATAATTTTCCTGAGCTTTCATTTGATGAAATAGATTCATCAAAATTGTTAGCACCATTCCTTTTTTGTTTTTAAAGAATTATTTGTAAATAGCTAACATGCAGCCTGTTTCAGAAAAGTACACTGAATTTTGAACAGGTAGGATTTTCTCCTTTTATCATCCTTGTAGGCCTCTTTGTTGATTGAGAAGTGACATGTTCTATTCACATACTCCATTTCAATTTATGTAAACCTATTTAATTGGGAATTGAATTTAAAAAGAAAAAAGACTTTTAAAATCGAGGAAGTATTAAAAATGAAGATATTTTGTAAAGTATGCTCCAAATGTGACATTAATGTAAAGTATGCACCTAAAAATACCCCGTGACGATAGAGGATTTTATAACTAATCCACTACTTGTGTAAGTTAGGAGTAATTCTTTTTATGACAAATGGATGATCTAAATATATATCAAAAGGAAAGAAAGAAGTAGAAATAGTATCCCTGGTCACTTTTTGGCGGCCTTTAAAATTGAAAATATACAAGGATATACACGATATACAATATCGTGTGTATACCGTGTATATCATGGAAATCCATCACAAGTGGGAAACCGTGATATACATGGTATACACACCGTGTATATCTCTATTTTGGTAAACAAATTATTTTGTATTATTTGTATATAATTAGCATTGTACACTTACCATAATTGTAGGATTGAGCCCCGGTACGATGGCAGTGGGCCGCAGGCCAACTGGTCCCAGCCATGGCCCCTGGCAGTGGGCCTGGGCCGGTGGCCCAACGACCCCTATTTTCCAACTTCTCCAGCCCCTGGACAGTGGGCTGCCCAGCATTCATTCCGGCCTAATTCGACGTGGTCCAGTGGTTTCCGCAACAACGCTGGGCCGGGGCAGCAAGCCTCAGTCTCCACAGGCCCATCATGTTGTGGGCCCCACTCCGACCGACATTGAAGCCGCAATGCATACACTTTGATTGAATCCTCCCGACGCAAATTGGTACATGAACACCGGCGCCACTTCTCACATGACGTCCAACCAAGACACTCTCTCGTCTTATTCCAATTTGAGCAAAAATCGTGGCATAATTATTGGTAATGGCAACTCAATTTCAATTCGTGGTTACGGTCATAAAACTTTGTCTCCCCCCCCCCCATCCACCTCTTATCTTAAAAATGTCCTTCATGCCCCTAACTTAATTAAAAATTTGGTGTATGTCCGTAAATTCACCACTGATAATTGAGTTTTGTTGATTTTGATCATTTTGGGTTTTTATGTGAAGGATTTCAAGACGGGAATACCTCTCATGAGATGTGATAGTAGGGGATATCTTTATCCTATCACGCCCGCATCCAGTCTCTCGAGTCAAGCCTTGACATCTACTTTTGCAACTCTAGCTCATTCCTTGTGGCATGCACGTTTGGGTCACCCTGGGTTATCCATTGTTTCTTCCTGGCATAAAAATAATTTTATTTCTTGTAACGGTACGTGTAATACTCCAATTTATCAATCATGTCCTTTAGGAAAACATGTTAGATTACCATTTGTAGCCTCTACTTCTCGTACTTTAATATCATTTGATATTATTCATAGTGATTTATGCACATCTCCCGTTTTAAGTTCTGTGGGCCATCGTTATTATGTTCTATTTTTGGATGATTATTCTAATTTTTATGGTCCTTTCCATTGGAGAAAAAATTCCAAGTTTTTTCCAAATTCTTAAAATTTAGAGCATTCATCCGTACCCAATTCGATTGAAAAATCAGAAATATTCAATGTGATAATGGAAAAGAATATGATAATGGGTTGTTTCGGGATTTTTGTGACACTAATGGCATAGTTTTCGTTTCTCTTGTCCTCATACTTCCTCACAAAATGGAAAAGTCGAACGAAAAATTCGTATCATTAATAATATTGTCCGAACTTTATTGGTCCATGCTTCCGTACCCCCTTTCTTTTGACATCATGCTCTACAAATGACTACTTGCCTTCTTAACATACTTCCTACCAAAAGTTTGGTTTATTCCTCCCCTCTTCAAATCTTATATAATAAGACTCCTTCGTATTCACATCTTAGGGTCTTTGTAGCTTATGTTATCCACTATTCCCATCAACTACAATTAACAAACTTCAAGCCCGTTCTACCCCTTGTGTGTTTTTTGGGTTATCCATCTAATCATCGTGGTTACAAGTGTTTTGATTTATCGTCTAATAAAATCATCATTAACGCCATGTTATTTTCGATGAAACTCAATTTCCGTTTGCAAAAGTAAGTAGTCCAGGGCCTAGTTCGTATAATTTTTTAGATGACGATGTCTCCCCGCATATTATCCATCATTTATCGGATTTGTCCTCCACCCAAAATCTGCCAATGGCCCATCGCCATTGGATCTCCAAGATCACGCTGTCGCCAGCCTCTTCCCAAGACGGTCCAAAGAATCGGGCCGAATATCCAACCCGCTCGCCGCTTCTGTTCTCGGTCCAACTCCAACTTTGGCTTCCAGTGTTGGGCCAGCAGGCCCACTAATTGCTGGCCAGTCTGTCACCCCTCCGATTTTGTCTCCAAATTCACCCAATTCTCCCCCTAGTCACAGACCGGTCACTCGTAGTCAACGGGGTATTTTTAAACCAAAAATATATTTTAATTTAAATTCTATTGTTCTTAAATGCCCCTACCCCGTAACCCATTGTCTGCATTAAATGACCCGAATTGGAAATTAGTTATGAACGACGAATATGCTGCTCTTATTGAAAATAAGACATGGGAGTTGGTACCCCGTCCTTCTAGTGTGTTAATATTATTCGGCCTATGTGGATTTTTACTTATAAGGATAATTCTAATGGTTCTTTTGCGAGGCACTGTCTTGTAAGTGATGGTAAGACTCAGCAGGTTGGCGTGGATTGTGGTGAGACGTTTAGTCCGGTGGTCAAACCGACTACCATTCGCACTGTTCTCAATCTGGCTCTTTCGAAAACATGGTCCATTATTCAGTTAGATATGAAGAATGCTTTCTTACATGATGATCTTAAGGAGACCGTTTACATGCATCAACCCTTGGATTTTCGAGACCCCAAATATCCTTATCATGTCTGTTTATTGAAGAAGTCTTTGTATGAGCTCAAGAAGGCCCCACGGGCTTGGTGTAAGAGATTTGCAGACTATGTTTCGACTATTGGGTTTCTCACAACAGGTCTGATAATTCATTATTCATATATCGCCGTGGTACTTCCCTGACTTATATTCTATTATATGTGGATGATATTATCTTGACTGCCTCTACTGATGTTTTGCGCAAGTCTATCATGACCATGCTCAGTTCTAAGTTTGCTATGAAAGACTTGGGGCCCTTGAGTTACTTTTTGAGGATTGTTGTTTCTCGTCATGCAGATGAGTTATTCTTATCACAAAGGAAGTATGCCGCTGAGATAATTGAAAGGGCTGGTATGTCCTCGTGTAAGTCTACTTCCACTCCAGTTGATACTAAGCCCAACCTGGGTGCTGCGGCTGGCTCACCTTACGAGCATCCCACTCACTATCGTTGTCTTGCTGGAGCTCTACATTATCTTACTTTCACGCGACCGGATATTACGTATGTCGTACAACATGTGTGTTTGTTTATGCATGATCTTATGAGCACATGAATGCGCTCAAACGCATTATCAGATACATCCAGGGGACATTTGACTATGACTTGCATTTATATCTATTATCGGCATCTACACTTGTCTCGTATACCGATACTAATTGGGGTGGTTGTCCAAATATCAGACGCTCCATGTCAGGTTATTGCATGTTTCTTGGTGATAACTTGGTCTCGTGGTCTGCCAAACGACAAGCTACTTTATCACGCTCCAGTGCCCATGTCGAGTATCGAAGGGTAGCCAATGTGATTTCTGAATCATGTTGTTTCGTAATCTTCTTTTGGAGCTTCACTTTTCCATTCAAAAAGTTACCTTGGTATATTGTGATAATATTAGTGCCGTTTATCTTTCTGAGAATCTGTTTCAACAACAGCGCACTAAACATATTGAGATGGATATCCATTTTGTTCGCGAAAATGTAGCTCATGGACAAGTACGCGTCCTACATGTTCCTTCCAGGTATCAAATTGCAAACATCTTCACTAAGGGTCTTCCCTCGGTCCTATTTGAAGATTTTAGGGACAATCTCAGCGTACGAAGACCGCCCGCTATAACTGCGGGGGTGTGAAAATATACAAGGATATACACGGTATACACACCGTGTATATCCCTATTTTGGTAAACAAATTATTTTGTATTATTTGTATATAATTAGCATTGTACACTTGCCATAATTGTAGAATTCTTGTACAATTAGAATAGGGTTTTAGGTATAGGATTTTCCATATTATGGAAATTGTAAATTGTATATATACTCTTTCATTAATGAAAATAATCAAGGGATTATTTCTTTCAGAAATATATCCATTGTCATAGGTATTTTCATAGAAGTAGTTATTTTCAATTAGAAGAGCTGAAAAGTGGTTAATTGTGAATTTTACCCTCGAGAAAGAACCAGTAACCATGTTGGGCTCTGGCTGGAAAGACAGAATCAGTAGAGACTATAATGGGCTCTGTCTTTAACTGTAATTCACTGGAAGAGTAAAACATTGAGAAAAGATAACGCATGCCTATTGGAGGCAAAATATTTATCAGCACCTGATCCTATTACTTCCGTACCCTCAAAAAAACTCAAAATTATTTGTCCGAAATGTTCCCAAAATTATGATAACAACATGACATATAAATATACCGAGATGGTATCATGGAAGACTGCTTCAGTTCTTCTCTTAGTCCTCCATGATACCTTCATCGTATATAAATATACTGAGATGTTATAACTTCAGTCCTTCAATGAGACACTCCTCAATTCTTCATGATACCATCGTGGTATATAAATATACTGAGATGGTATCATGAAGGACTGCTTCAGTCCTTCTCTTAGTCCTCCATGATACCATCACGATATGTAAATATACTATGATTATATCATGGAGAAAGAGTTTTGGGCGAGGAAGTATGTCGGGTAAATAATTTGGGCTGAGCTGGGCAGAAACGAAAATAATTTGAGTGTGGGCATGGGTGGGTAATTAGTTTCAGTCCAATGGATAATTAGTGTTGTTTTCCCTAAAACATTATGGACTAAATTTGAGAAGAGCCCAACCCAACATTCTTCTCATTTCCTGGGCTCACACTATCCTGTTTACCAACTTCAATTACTTCAAGGTGAGCTTTTCTAAAGATTAAGCTTACCACCTTTTCTCTGTGTTCAACTTACTAAGCAAATAACACATCTTACTGAGACAGTAAACAATTCCTTGATTTGCAGGAAATTGCAAAGAACATCTTTTTTGCTACAATTGGATTACAAGATATGTTCAACAGTGGTGGTGTAGTTGATCAGTACCTCAGAAGTGGAGACTTCTCTTTGTGAAATCCCGTCTTCCAACTGCAACAATGTCACTTAAGATCTGGAGATGTGGTCGTTTTGTGTTTACACTTCCCAGCACCCGCTGAAATGCTCAGTTGACGGTGCAGACTTTAACCTTGGCAATGAATCTGGATTGCTGACCATGACTATATACCAGTTCCAAAAGAGGAGATGTACTAATGGCACTTCTAAATCCAAGTCTAAGTGGTGGTCTCTTCATTACACAATAATTGTATAGGAATATTTCAAGCTTAAATGATCCCAATCATTGCTTAGACCAAAATGGGATGAAAGTGTAATGCCCATGATGGAGGATGGGCCGACGAGGCCGGGTCAAGAGAAGGATTGCCAGCTTTTAGGCTGTCAAGCTTAGAAGGGGTGGGGTACACATGACACCTTAGGTGAAATCCCACATCGGAATGGGAGAGAAATAAGGGTTTTATAAGGCATAGCGCAAGTGCACATACAATGCGCGCTTATGGCATAGCCTGAAGGGCAAATCCTTGAGGTTTGTTGGGCCAAAGCGAACACTACGTGCCATGGGATTGAGTCGTGACAGAAAGCTTTGTATTGAGAGAGAAATGAGAGTGGGAAAGTGAGGTTTGTTAAGAGTCCCACTGTTAAGAGTCCCACATCAGAAATAGAATGATAACATGGACTCCTTATATGAACTTGGACAATCCTCACCCTATAAGCTAGCTTTGGGTTTGAGTTAGACCCAAGATCCATTCTTTACAAGGTTGATTAAGTCTCCTCAGGGAAAGTTTTCTAAGCTATCTGGAATGTAGGATTTAACATCATTCACACATTTTGTCCTCTTCTATCTAGCCTTCAACTAATGAGTTTAGCTCTTACTAGTTCCCTTAAGCACTTCCTGGATTTACTCTCTTATCACAAGTCTCAAACCCCTCCCCCCTCCAAAACCACTAAAAAATAAGAGAGTTCTAGAAGTGGGGTCTTTGCATATATCCAAGCCTTGGTGGATAGAGTTAACGAATATCTGTACTGGTGGGAGGTAGCAGGTACCCCATGGAATAGTCGAGCTGCGCACAAGCTAGTCCGGATACCACGGTTATCAAAAGAAAAAGTAGGGACTTTGCAATAAATTGTTGAATAAAATTTACCAAAAATCTCTGCAAGAACAAGCGCCATTTACAAATCTGTGGAACCTAACTCTGTCCCTAACAATTATCTCTCTGTTGTATAATCTACTAATTATCTTTGTCACTTCATGACAATCCCTACAGACCCTAAGGTTCTTCACTATCCTAATCACTGTTGGTGCTTTCGTCTTCAAAAGGCCAAAAGCAATAGCTAACCTTTCGCTATGCTCACAAAGAGCAATCTCTTTCTCTTCATCACTCACATTGTGCAGTATAGTAGCAATCCAAGGTTCATGACCTTCCGAATATACCCTTTTAGATATATCCTTTAGGACCTCTATGATCTTCTCTGCTTCAGGGTGTGACCAATCACCCATCACAAACTCGTGGACAAAACCGTTGACTTCAACGGAACTGCATCCTGGCATAGCCTTAATACCTTTGACTTTCATCTGTTTCCTCACGTACCGCATTTTCTCCCAGTCTGATACTGATGCATACAGACTAGAGAGTAGGATATAGTTCTCTGCATTATAGGGCTCTAATTCAATGAGATGCTGACCGAGAATTTCGCCTTTGTCCAAGATTTTGTTCTTTTTGCACCCAACAAGTAATGTACGTAATATTGCTGGACACGGGGCGAGTGGCATGGCTTCGACGAATGAATAAGCTTCATCAATTAAGTTTGAACGGCTTAACAGATCAACCATGCAGCCATAGTTCTCTAAAGAAGGCTCGATCCCGGATTCAATCATGCTGGCCCAATACCTTTTCCCTTCAGAAACTAGTCCACTATGAGCACATGCCATAAGAACCCCAACTAGTGTCACATGGTTAGGTTCCACCTGAAAGAAAATTCGAAAAAAGATTATTGAGAAGCTGCTAACAGTCAATAAATCAAAGTTATTCAATGATAGATTATGGTAAATAGAAAAGATACTACAACTCAATTCATCTGAGTTTTATGCAAACATTCGACACCAAGCCTAATAAGAACAAAATAGGGTGGCAGATCTGCTTGAAAAAGAAGGGGCGAAGAAACTAACATTTTGATGGTATCAAACTTTTTGTAGTTCCTCCGGTGTTTGCCAATGAAGCTGTTTGGGCAGACATTCTAGGAACTACATTTGAAAGAACTGTGCTGTTTTGCAATAGTAGTTTAGATTATTGATTTATTACAATGCTGAACAATTTCGTAGCCAGGAGCTACCTGTAGA